>CM040421.1:39328872-39772877 GCA_022702705.1 Papilionanthe hookeriana x Papilionanthe teres
ACCACCTCCGATTGTGGTTTGCTCCATGCTCCTTGTTGTGCTGCCCACGGAGTTAGCTTCACACTTCTACTGAAGTAACGATCACAGTCTCAAGGTTCGAATGGTTTTGTTAAATGTGTTCCGATGTTTCGGGTTTTGTTGTTGTTTTCGGTTTTGCATACGAGTAAAGTAAATTCTTGACGAATAAAAGTCTTTGAAAAGTAAAGTGCGATAAAGTAAGACAAATGAAATTACGATACTTAAAATGTAAATGTGTACTGCAGGCATCCGCTACCGATGCATGACTAGTATTACGAAGCTTGGAATGATTTGCGGTGGATTTAAATAAACTTGTCGGAAAAGTAAACGGAAGCGAGAAAACCAGGACACGAAAGTCGAAAAGAAAGAAAACGAGTCGTAGAAATCGCAAGCAAAACTCGTAGTCGCATATGGAAGATCGAGGCGAGTATAAGACATCGATGAGGTGGGGCTCGAAGCTGGTGCATGTGCTTCCGACCTTGGATAAGAGTGCACGACCAGACGATCTAAGGAGGGTAGTCAGCCTAACGTCGAGTATTGACTAGTGGACTTTTGTATATTTTATAAAATAAATTCTTTGATTTTCATGCAAAAATTCTTGTTTAAGTTTTTATGCGAGTTAACTTTTATGACGAAAAGAGATTTTTATTTTTGTTTTTGTAAATATTTTGTAAAGTAATATAGTCACGGGTTAGTCGACTCTAATCGTCTTAGAATTACCGACGACCTAAGATCGCCGGAAACACTGCTAACGAGAGTCGGTGAATAGTATCATCGGTCCTTTCCTCTCCCTTATGGAGGGTCGTCGAGGTAGGAGATACTTGTTCCAATTATCCCTCGTATCCCTCGTATAGCACACGCATAGCATTATTATCGTCGCCCTCATCGCCTGCAGGCCTCGAGACTCGCACGGTCAGATGATCCGTATGTGGCAAAACAAATGTCCCCGATTGCGGGAGGATGCGAGCGTAATGTTCGAGCTCGAATCCGGTGCGTTGGGTTTGATATTGGTTAAGTCATTTTAGGGAATTCATGAGTTGATTTAATTAAGGGAGGGTGAACCAAGCCTCGGTGCATTCTCTGGTCTAGTGTCTTGAATGATTTGTGAATTAGGGTCAGGTGCCTAGTTTCACTATACATTTAAAGGTTAGGTGGATGGGCTCTCACCTAAGGTTGTGCTCCTAAAATCTAGGAAGCCTATGCTGAGGATTAGGTGGATGGACTCTACACCTAAGGGTGTGCTCCTAACTTTAGAAAGCATCATGCGAGGATTAGGTGGGTGACTCTCGCACAGGGTGTGCTTCTAGGTCAAGGAAGCGTATGCTTTAACTTGTGCTCGAAGTGACTAAAAGTGACTTATCATCCATCGAGTTAAATCGAAATTCACTTTTTGCGAGACTTGCAGATTTTAAATAAAGAAACAAAACAAAAGAAAGAAGACTGCAAAATATGACATTTAAAGTTAACGTCGACATATGAATCGATAATTAAATGATGCTCAAAAATCTTCGTGAAATAAGGCCGAAACGAACAACTTTCGATTTGAAAAAAAAAACGATAATTTCAAAATATCCCAAGCAATAATTCAAGAATGTTTTAAACAACCACAAGTAAATTCGAATGCTCAAATAACAGCTTTTAAAGCTTAAAGCAGATAATTTTAAAAGTCTCGAACAACAATTTAAAAGAACCCGAAACGAGTAATTTAATGCTCAAGACGAGTGTATAAATCGGCCTCCAAAATCGGTGTTGAAAGCTTAAAGCAGTTAAAACGAAGAGCCAAAACGAGTCTTATTTAGTGCTTCCAACAGCGAGCTTTTAAAGGCTAGACAGACTTAACGAGCACTTCCAACGGCTAGACGGCGGCTAACGGCACCTCATACGGCTCCGACGGCTATCCCAGACACAAACAGCAAATCTGCGGCTATGAACGGCAATTTTCAACATCCAAACAGCACTTTCTAAGCTCTTAACAGCAGTTTTCAGGTTTTCGAACAGCGACTACGACAGCTCTCGGCTTCACTGCACGACTTTCTACAGCGGTTCAATGCTTAGACAATAATTAAAGAATGGGTTTAAACATTCCAGACAACAAGTGAAACAACCTTCAAATCACCAAGCACACGTAGCAGAAAACAGTCTTAAGCTTTCCAAAATCAACGAACAAAAATACCCAAAACAGTGAGGAAATTGAAAACAAATCAGCCCTCCAAAAAAAAACTCCAAAACAACAGACAAAATACCCAAAACAACGAGGAATTTGAGCACGAATAGCCCCTAATACATAGCAACACTAAACATCATGGGAAAACATCCACATTCATGATATCAAGGTTAACGAAGTAAAAATTTGCGTTGCGACAAGTTGTGCGAGTATTCTCGAATTTATGTTTGGGGCATTTGCAAACATACCACCCAATTCCGTTGTATCACCCAAATCTTTTGTATTACAAAAAAAAATCTCTTTTAATTTGAAAAATAAAGTGGAATATATCTTTCGCACAAATGCTGTAAATTTTTTTTTTTTTTTTTTTTTTTTTAATAAATGAACGTCGAAATTTTAGGCATTAGATATAAAAGAATTGCATGGTATGTATGTAGATACCCCGATCGGAAAGATTAATTTAAAGAAAAGAGAGGAACTAATGAGGCGGATGGCAATCGGGATAAGTGAAAAAAAAAACAAAGCTCAAATCCATAAATCCTTCCCTGATTTAGGAAATATATGATTTAAGGCAAGGATCAAACAACAGTGAGAAATAGCCACCATGAAATTTGAGTTAAATCATGCCTAAAATCATCTATCAGGTAACCACTTATGCCACAAAACAGAGAAGCAGGTTTGGATTTTACCTGACTTACCGGGGCTAGGTATGCCGCGGGGAAGGCGCAATCCGGGAAGGAACCAGACGAGAAAAGCCTACTGTGCGTGAGGAGGAAGAGGCGAGTGTTTCGAGTGGGCTCGAGCGGAAATTTTGTCGCGGGGAACAGGGAGGCCGACGGGCTTTGTGTACGAGGAAGGAAGAGGCGGGTGAAGCTGGCGAGCTTCGTGCTGAGGAGAGGCGAGCGAGATTGGAGCGGAAGAGAGGAGCAGGGGCTCGGCTTCGGTTTGCAGAGGGGAGCGGGAGAGAGGAGACGAAGCAGGTCTCGGTGCAGAGGAGCTGAAACGAGGCAGGGCTGTCGAGCGGCGTCGAACAGGCGTGAGGGTTTCTATCGAGCAGCTGCTTTGTCGCACACGAGGAGTAGCAGGCGAGCAGGCTCTGTTCGGTGCAGGGATGCGAGGCGATCGTCAGAAGGAGAGCGGGATCTGTCGTGGAAGGGAGAGACGAGCAGGTGGCGAGCGCAGCTGACGAACGAGAAAGCAGGCGTCGGTGTTGTGCGCGAGGGAAAGAGGCGGGCTCGGCGGGGAGATCTCGCGAGCGGGAGCTTCGAATAGAGAGAAGGAGCCATCCCGCCTATCCTATAGTAGCGTTCGTCCGATACAGGTGATTGGGCGCCAAATTAAATGATTTCCGATTAAGCAGAGATTTAATTGGAATTTTAATTATGTGCGATTAAGGTGGATTAAGTGATTTATTTCATATTTGAAATTTGAAATTTAAAATCGGGAGAGCTAGTGTGATTAGCCCGAATTCAACCCCGCTCGAACCCGAATTGAGCACTGGACCCGCATTCCGCAAATTAAAAAAAATGTGCATCGATTTTCGTGCCGATTGCGCGCGCGTGGAACCATGGCGATATGGGTGTCCTTCCAGCTAAATTCGACGTTCGGACGCATCCGGTGTGGTCCGTTTCGTCATCCGAGGTCGTCCGGACGAGTTCGCCGACGGTCGGGCTAAAAAGGTGTCGAATTGTGGTGTGTCGAGTGCTCGTGCGTTAAGGGTTCACTGGGGTCGTCTGCTCTCATGGGAACTCATTTTCGAGCCCTCTACATGTTAGTCCTAGCGCTTGCAACAAAGAGTCGAGTGCTTGGGACTACTCATGCGAGTGCCTTACAAAAATGGGTATAGAAATGGTTCGAAGCTCTATGGGAGGTGGGCTCCATGACTAGTCCGCTAGGATGGTCAATAAGGAGTTCCTATAGCTAGATCCTAGGGTCTAACGTGAAGAAAGCTAAGACCTCACTAAAATGAGGTCAACACATATACTAAAGAAATTCTTAAAAAAAAAATTGATATTATATTGCCATGGTCTATAATTTATAATGTTGATAATAAATGCATGGTTATGTTAGCTCCAATTTGTCATGTTGTTCATACTCTTAGAATGATTTTTCATATTCACTGTCGTTGATTCAATGAAATAATATAACTTAAAATTTAAAAATGTTAAAAAAATTAGAAATTGGCCTATCAATATGTACCATTTGACAATGCCTCATTTAAACTTATTTGATTATATTAAGATAAATTCTTAAAAATTAAATTCAGAGGGAAAATGATTTTACATATACTAAAGAAATTCTTAAAAAAAAAATTGATATTATATTGTAACATGGTCTATTATTTATAATGTTGATGATAACTGCATGGTTATGTTAGCTCCAAATTGTCATGTTGTTCATACTCTTAGAATGATTTTTCATATTCACTGTCGTTGATTCAATGAAATAATATAACTTAAAATTTAAAAATGTTAAAAAAATTAGAAATTGGCCTATCAATATGTACCATTTGACAATGTCTCATTTAAACTTATTTGATTATATTAAGATAAATTCTTAAAAATTAAATTCGGAGGGAAAATGATTTTACATATACTAGAGAAATTCTTAAAAAAAATGATTTTGATATTATATTGTAACATGGTCTATTATTTATAATGTTGATAATAAATGCATGGTTATGTTAGCTCCAAATTGTCATGTTGTTCATACTCTTAGAATGAAAATTATAATGAGTTTTCTTATTAAATAAAAAGAATATATGACTTCAAAGTTTTATTATGATTACATTCTTTCCTTACGACATGAATTGTTTAACATATATAGTAAAAATTTGTAGACTTTTTAATGATACCACATTACTAATTTCTTAACATAAATGTTATTTTGCAGTGGATTCTTCATAATTGGAATGATGAGAAATGTCTACTAATTTTAAAAAAATGTTGGAGGGCATTGCCAATTTCTGGTAAAGTAATCGTTATGGAGCACATTCTTTCAGAGTTTCCTGAAACAAATATTGCTGCACAACTGATTTACACCATGAATATGATAATGACAATGTTTTTTAAAGTAAAAGTGTGCACTGAGAAAGAGTCTCAATCATTAGCTCTTGAAGCGGGTTTGAATTCAAAATTTTATGCATGATTTTAAATTATCATGTAATGGAGTTTCTAAAATAAGATATGCATAAAAAAAGCATATCTCAAGTTGAACTCTTGATGATAAAAATAAAAATTAGATGCATTGCTTTGACTTCACCATTTTTATTGCATTTTATTTTTATCAGAGGAAATATTATATATATATATTATAAAGTATAATGTATTTTGTATTCACTAACATGAGGACAAACGTGTAACCCTTTACTAAGTGTTAGAGAGCAGTGGTGTCAAATTTTCACCTTCATATCCTCAGGTTCAGGATACGCATCACTTTAACACATACTTAAATCATGTTTTCATCATCGCTCATACCTACCTAAATCTCCGTCTTATAGCCCCGCTCGACACTCCATATATCACCACGTAAAAGAGAGATTATTCACCGACATGATGTTTAATGTAGTTTGATTCGTCCGCTCCAAGGTGACTCTTGCGATTATCCAACACCTCGACCATGATTGAATTTACCTTGCAAATGCGCACCGAAAAGTTAGTATGAAAATTAATCTATTCGATTGAAATATATGAATTATATGAATACCCGCAAATCTTTCGTAAATCAATTATAAACTTTTTTGTTTTACTATAAAAGTTTGTGAGTCTTCAAACTTTTCACAAATCCGACCCACATTAACTTAATATCTCCCAAACAAAGTTCAAAAAGCTTCCAAACTTTTGCGAATCAAACAGTAAATTCCAATCTCCAAAACCTTTCATAAATAAAAAAATCGCAATTCAAATTTCCCCGCAAATACGATCCTACAAGGTTTCAAACCACAAACCCGAAAACTCACCTTTAAGAATCCATAATATTTCCTTATTACATGATATTTTGAAAAGTTGTTTCATATCATCCAACTTTCACATCAATAACCTCATTTTTTTTTATAGCATATCAAAGTTATTTAAACATGTCACATTCGAGTTTTATTTTATCTTCTAAAAGTATTGGTAAGTGATCATAAATATCACCCCTAAAATTAAATAGCACAACTTCCATCTTTTTCCTACTGATTCTAAGATATCTATCTTCTGAAATCTCACTATTGCTCTAAATTTATTTATTCTATTGGTTTTCATTAATTAACTCAATATTATTTGGAAGAAAGCATGCAAGACAGTCACTTTAAAAATCCTTTCTAAGCTATCTTTATAACCAACATATGAACCCATTGCTAATGTCACTGTAGCTGAAAGCTATATAATCCCTTTAATTATTTATCATGTTAGTCAATACAAAATTTAACTCTTTAACAAGTAATAGATAGCTTCGATACCAAATAAATTATCATCATATTCGAGCTCGTCTTCTTAAGATCATTAAAACTCATAGGAAAATATTCTCTGCTCTGTACTTCTGAATCGTCTTCATATATTATCTCAATATTAAATATTCCTAGTCTGAAATTAAACAAATTCTTCAAAATTAACTAATTTTCTAGACAATTATTTAACAAGTCTCTCCCATAGCTTCATTTAATGGCTCATAAGTTTGATTACTTTATAATTAGCATAATTTTGAATATCCTTTTATCACTGAATATTTGTATAATTATATTTCTTCATAGCATTCAAATTTCATTAAAAATAAATGTTAATCAAATCACAACATTCCCCGTAACTTTTAAAGTCTCAATAAGTATACCTTTTGGACTTGAAGTTTTACATTCATACATCTACATATTATTTTGGACCAAATGATATATTTTATTAATTTCCTCATTATGCTTCTTCCTTCCAACCTTCATTTAATAAAATCTCAAAGCAATACCATCATCTCTATTTAATGTCTTAATCTATTAACTTCATTTCTATTGTTTCTATCATGATCAAATTGCTCTAGATCTATTGTCCCCCGTCTTAGCTATCCGTATTTCTTGTTTTCTCATTCATTTGAATAATAATTATTATATAAATCATTAAAAACTATGGCGTTTGGATACCATGCAAGTAAAAAAGATTTTATAATTAAATTTAAATTTTAGACATAGAAATACGAAGCCTAAATCTTGTGTTTAGAATCCTAAAAGTTAAATATATGAGAATTCTGCCACTATGTCAAAAGTCTTAATCTGATTAAAAACGTAATGTTGTTAATTAATTATGAGATTTTAATAACCATTATGATCAATTTCTGGAAATAAAGTGGGGCTAACGTTTAGAGATGCAGAATGTTCATCTTCAGTGCATTTAATATATCTCAGAATCCATTTTAGATATGGATTCTGTTGTTCCGCATATATACCTTTTTAGAGCCTTATAATAGGAAAGAATGATGAAAGCTTTCACATTTATCAAAACACATTTAAAACTTTGACTTTGTGATCTCTCCCAGTGAGAAATTCTTACTGAGCAATGCTCTTTCTTATGAACTTGAACAAAGTAATGCTTCTCTATTAGCATAATTTTGCACCACAATCAACTCTAAAAAAGAAGTGGATGCAACAGGGTGTCAGTTTTTTTTTTTTTTTAAACAGCAATGTTTTGGATGGTATGCACGTAATCGCCCCAAAATAAAAGAAAACGAAGGATGGTGGCATTTAACATGCAAGTAAAGATTTAAGTTTAGGTGTTAGATATGTAAATACATATGAATTGGGTGGTATATATATGTAAACATAAGAAATGCCAAAAACAATTTCCATTGATATGTGTGTAAGTGCATAGGAATTATGTGGTTGTATGTTTATTTGGAAGTAGCTGAGCACAATGTACTCATTTGTATAAAAAAGATTTAGAGTAAGATCGTCATAAATAACTTTCTCCTCTAAATTACAAAAAAAATATGCGTACGTAAGGCGTATGCATGTTACAGGGAGGTTATTCAGAGGGTATTGGCGGGGTATTTCCGTGTTCTACCCCTGTAACCTATATGTACCATACATGTAACTTCCCTATAACCTCTCTGTATTTGTATGTTACAGGTAGGTTACAATAAGGTTATAAATACATAACCGCCTCCTATTGGATGACGTACACAACGCTGCAAGACATACGCAAAATTTTCCCCTAAATTACAACGTTTCAAACAGTGCCTTAGAAAAAAGAAATTTTTTTCTTCTCAATATTCTTAATAAAATTTGGGATAAGCAAAGTTGCTGACAGATATCCTAAACATTCCTTAGCATTAAAAAAATATTATAATGATTATCATTATATGCAAAAAATTTAGCACAACAGAAAACTAATAAAAAAAAAAACAATTAAAAGAAGAATCATATGTGCAATAATAATAGAAAAATTTATAAAGAATATCAAACCTTCAATGTGGCTCGATGAAGAAAGAAGGTTGTAAGGATTATGACTATGCTTCAAAAGCAGGAATGGTTGTCCTGGGAGCTTCGAATCTCCTTTGAAGAAGACAAACGTGAGATAGAGATGGTTTCTGCGTGTTGAGTTAGGGCCGGCTAGGGGCCTTCGGTTTGCTCAGTTTGGTTCCTCCGCGAAATGAAGAGAGGAGAAGAGCTCGGGTCGACAGTGAGAAGTGAGAGTTCAGCTAGGGTCTTAGCAGAGAGGGAGGAAGAAAAGGGCTCAGCTATGTTTCGAGTGGGAGGGTCTTCTGTCGCGAGAGGAGGGAGTTGAAGAGTTATTTTACGGATGTCAGAGGCCTTACCCAGGATTTCTCGCGAAGGAAGAAGAAGCTTCGGAAGAGCCAAAGCGCGACGGGGAAGAGGAAGGGAGCGTGAGTTAGGGATTTCAAAAAAAAAAAAACAATTCATTTTATTTTTATTATTATTACTTTTATAATGTTTAATATTGAAAACCCTTTGATTCACGTATTTTATCTCGCGTATGAAACTAGATCGAAATTGGTGTCCTCTCTAGCTAAAATCTAATCTCTTGACGCACTTGTGCAGTTCGTTTAGTCATCCGGGATCATCCAAATAAGTTCATTGATGATGTGGTCAAAATGCGTCAAATTTATTATTATTTTTTTAAATTTTGGTTCATGATTAATCATTGTAAAAATTAATTTTAGTTTTAATTGATTGTGAAGTGCATGTCAGTCATAAAGAATCTCCTAAGGCTTTTAGATCCTATAGGGAACTCTCTTAAACTTCCACATGTTGGTCCTAACCACTCAAACTCAATAGTGACAGCTTGTGCTCCTAGCCACTCAACCAAATGGTGATAGCTTGTAGCCCTAGCCACTCAATAGGGATGACTCAAGATTAACCATATGAGGCCTCACAAAAGAGTTTAGAGGTGATTAGAATTTCTATAGGGGTGAGTCTCATTTCTAGTTCTTTAGGATGGTCGGTAAGGAAAATCCTAAGGCGAGATCCTAGACTTTAAGAAGAGAAAAAAAAGAATACCTCAAAACGAGGTCAACACTGATGTCACATAATTAATTGTAACTTTGGAGCCCTGATGCATGTCCTCCTTTTATTGACCACTGAGATATATTTTTTTTTAGTTAAAGGATACTCATGCTCTCTACGCGTTAAATAAAAGATAAAGTACAACCAATGAGATATATAAAGAAGAGAAAAAGGTTTTAATACTCATATTTTATCTATGGCATGAAGTAGGAATCCAATATGGTACGATTTTAAATTATAAATGTGGATACGTAGCAATACTTTTCTTATAGCCTCCTTACTTTATATTCACAAAATGAGTTAACTAGCAAAGATATATTAAATCAAATTTCTTGAGAATAAGAATTAGAAGTATGGTATCGTTCGAGCATCATTAACATTTTTATCATGTTATTTCTTGTATTATCCTTTCTTGTGATAGTTCTCCTTGTGATGATTCTCACATTTTTTCTTGATTTATGCTCTTGGAATCCATCTTAAGGTGGTGGATGTGTGCATTTTTATTTCAACCCTTTCTTCATTGAATGTTTCTCTCTATCTGATCTTCTTAAAGGTCTTTTTTCCATAGCTAAATACTTTAAAATTAATTTAAATGTTTAACAGATTTATAAATTATAAGCTTTTTATATTAAAAAATTAAACTTTGGGTTTCAATCTCCTTAAGGAAATTTCTTAAACATCCTTTATTTAATTAAAGACTCTAATTTTCTTCAAGGTTATTTGAATGAGAATAATATACTGAATGTTAGTAAGAAATGAATTTTACTTTTGACTAGTAATATCATAGCTTTATATACCATTATCCCACTTATGAAACTTGTTTCTCTTAATATTTATAATTATAAATGTATATAAAAGTTTTATGCAATAAGAGATCCTCTGTATGTAATATTAATTGATAGTACTGCTACTACTAATAATTTTCTTTCATTATGATCCTTTTAAATCACATTTTTCCCCTTCCCAAGCTAAATATAAAAATTATATTAGAGCAATACCACATAGAAATTGGGCGTGTAGTACTACTTTTATCCCTAACCCTTCAACATAGTTTAACCAACTACTTATTCTTCTCATGTATTCTCCCCTTAAGCCACAATATGTTACACAAGTTGACCACATAATATGTTATTCATGTTACTTTTTGAATATAAAAAGCTTATAATTTATAAACCAGTCAAACATTTAAATTAATTTGAAAGTCTTCCATGTAGTAAACATAAAAAAAAATGAAAAAAAAAATTAAACCCATCTTAGAGATCAACATGGTCTAGAACACTTTGTGTGATTTAATAATTTTATTTAAGTTTTAGAAAGAAAGAAAACATATTTTGGACGTCATTAATAGAATTAATCATAGTTAAGAATAAATCATCCACACCAATTCCAAGTTCATTGGAGATAGGACAAACCGATAGTTTGAGAAATTAAGAGAAATAATCTCTGGATTTGTAAATTTGATGCTTAAGATACCTTTGTAGTTGAAGAGTTTACTTTTCATGTGTCAAAAATAAACACGAGAGGTGTATCCCAGAGAAATAGAGCCAATAATTTAAAAATAACACTAATAATTAAGGGAAATGAAGAAAATATAGTGTCATGAAAGAAGTGAGATTTGTGATTGAAAGGTATTCATATAAAATATAACTGTGGGATGGCTAGGGAAAAAAGAGCTTTAAGATGATTAGAGAGAGAGAAGAATTCCAATAGAAAGGGGTGGAATAAAAATGCAAACATCCACCACCTTATGATGGAGTCCAAGAGCATAAATCAAGAAATAAAGTGAGAACTACCATAAGGAGGTACTACAAGAGGATTCCTAGGTAGGGAAGGGGAATGATAATATAAGAAATAACATGGTAAAAATTTTAATGAAGCTCAAAACCAAACCTTACTCCTAATTCCTTTTCTTAAGAAAATTCATTTAATACTTTTTTTAGTTATCTTATTTTGTGAATATAAAGTAAGGACGCTATAAGAAAAGTAAAGCTACATTTCCACATTTAAACTCCAAAGTTTTAACATGTTGGAATGCCTGCTTGACAAAAATAACATGCAATAGAGAAAACATGAGCATAAAAAAGCTTTTTCTCTTCTCTATATCTCTCATTGGTTGACAAAAGGAGGAAGTTATGTGACGTCACTAGTACAAATTTTGCAATCATCGATTATATATAAGTTATATGACTGATTTCTAGCTGGTGATAATTATTTCAATTAGAAATTTAAGTCATTATTTATACCTATCAGCATCTTATTCTTAAAAACAACCTCTTATTTTTGATTGGGAATCAAGTCCTTGTTATTTTTATAAGAAATGATGTTACTTGAACCCTTACTTATTAACCAAGGAAGTCTCTAAAATTAATTAGGGCTTAATAAGATATATGTAATATTTTTCTCCGATAAAAATAAAATGCAATAAAATGTTGAAGTCGAAGCAATGCATTTAATTTTATTTTTATTATTCAGAGTTCAACTTGAGATATGCTTTTTCATGCATATGTCATTTTAAAAACTCCATTACATGATAACTAAAAATCTTGCATAAAATTTTGAATTATGAAAAACCTGCTTCATGAGCTAATAATTGATACTCTTTCTCAGTCCTCACTTTTGCTTCAAAAAGCATTGTCATTATCATATTCATGGTGTGAATTTGTTGTGTAGCAATATTTGTTTCAGGAAACTCAGGAAGAATGTGCTCCACAAGGATTACTTTTCCAGAAGGTGGCAATGCCCTCCAACAATTTTTTAAAATTAGTTGACATTTCTCATCATTCCAATTATGAAGAATACACTGCAAAATAAAATTTAAGTTAAAAAATTAGTAATGCAGGATCATTAAAAAGTTCCCAAGTTTTTACTATATATGCTAGAGAATTCATGTTGTAAGAGAACAATATAATCATAATAAAACTTTGAAGACATATATCTTTTGTACTTAAGAAATGCTCATTATAATTTTGATTTTAAGACTATGAACAACATGAAGATTTGGAGCAAACATAACCATGCATCTAATATCAACATTATAAATAATAGTCAATGTTACAATATAATATCAAAATCTTTTTTTATATGAATTTTTTTTTGTATATGAAAAATCATTTCCCATCCCAATTTTATTTAAGAATTTATCTTAATATAATAAAATAAATGAGGTATTTTCAAATGGTATATATTGGTAGGCCATGTTAAAATTTTTTAACATTTTTTAATTTTTAGTTATATTCTTTTATTGACTCAATGTTAAAGACTATGAAAAATAATAATCTATCAATGTAAGCTTAGTTACCTTTAAGAAAATGGCTTCACTGCTTGGTATGACGATAAACATGTCTCCACCAACATGTTGGATACCTAAAAAGGACATTTATAAACCAACAAATGAGTATATTAACTCAATCTAAATCTAAGAGTAAAAAGTAGAAGGATTAAAAATTCTTCCTATAAAAAATATAATTAATATTATTTAAGATATTACTAAATCCAAAGCTAAATTTAATTTTTTGTCTTGTTGTTTATGTAATATTAACTCATTTTCAAATTGCATTAAAGTTGTATATAATTCAAAGCGTGTTAGTCGAAATTTTACAATAAAAAAATGAAGTAAAAAAATTAGTTCATTATTTTTTTTTATTTTCAAGAGCTTATAAATCAACTTCGAAATGAGATTCAACATCCCATTATTTGTAATTAAACTTAGTCATTTATGTGTCAAAATAATAAAAAAGAAAAGATTCCCCAATTTAATGTTAGTATCTACTAATTTAAAATATTTATTATAAGATATCATATACGAGAACTCTTAATTTGTTAAAAGAGAGTAATGCTCTTACTTTGTTATGTAATTAACAAACCTTTAGTTATTAGTAGGTGTTTGAGATCCATATTATGGGTTTCATGTACCTGGAAGCGATGGTGCCTGTGAAACAACTTGAGGTAGATCAAAATTAATCCCTTTAATGTGCGGATACTTAGAAATGATCATTTTCAATGAATTTCCAATACCACCACCAACATCAACAAGCTCTGTTACTTGCTTTAGCCCTTCATACTTCTCAAGCATCCTCTTAATCACTATATTGCTATTGCTAGCCATGCCATTATTAAAAGCATTAGAATGGCTAGGATTCTTATCCATGGACTCGTACAGTGTGAAATCATAAGCCTTTTTGTAGGGATTTAATCCCTCTTGTAATTTTTCCTTCAATTGATTCCTTTCAAAAACATCAATGAGAGCACAACATGAGTGGGCTTTACCTTTTTCATAGGGTTTTTCCCCTAGCATGCATGAAAATTAAATATATTCATTTATAAATATTACAAGAACTTGTGTATGTTTTTTTTCCAATGGAATGGATTGGTTGTATAGTTATTCAAGAAATTGAAACGTTATGTTGAAGTTTATTTAAATTTAGGGTTAAAAATCACCCAATTATTATATTTTCATTACTCTCTAAGATGCATATCATGAGAAGCAATGATTGTTGAGATCATCCTTTCAAATATATGGCTTGTTTTTCATCTAATATAGACCATCATAATAAATTATTCAAAAGTTTCAAGAATTCTCTCACATAAAGACCCACTTTGGTAATTAATGTCTCTTCGTCATCAGAGACACACCTCTTCAGACCTCATAAACAATCAACCAACCTTATTTAAAACTTGTTATGAGATCCCTTGTTAGCACACCACAAGTTTGTAGATTCATATTGAGACATCGCTTTAGTAAGGATCATATTTATGACTCTAGTTGATAAATAAAAACATAAATATAAGACTTACATCATTTTGCATCTTCAATGATCACTTAAAACCACCTCACCCACTCAACTTTCATGCTTCGACTATCTCAACGTATCAAAAGCCTATAAAAGAATCTCATCTTCTTTCAATTACAAGAATACAAAAACTCTATGATGTTGAGACATGAAATACTTATAATAAAAAGCATTGTCATTGTTCTTCCCACACTTCTTCATCATTCCTCCATCCCTTCCCTATCAAAGTTGGCAAGCAAGAAAGGTTGACTTTCTACAAAATTTATATTCACTACTTTCTTTATAAAGAGGCATTACACCATTTATACCATGAACAAAAGCAATAATCCCAATCCATGTGTCTTGTCCTTCATAATTTATTCCTCCATGTATGATGCTCATCCTTAAGAATTTTTTCATGTCACGACATCCTTCATTTTAGCCTCCCATATTGTCACCATAATCTTAAGAGCCTTCATTGGCATCATGGTTATAGGTTTGGTTCTTCTTTACAGGGCCAAAATTTCCACAAGAAGAGAGTTCCATTCACAATAAAAGAGGCATATCCTTTACTTCATGAACATCTCTATATATCCATCCTTGACCTTCACTGAAGCTCATCGTAAGCCTCCTCTCTAACTTTAATTACACCAGTGGATGCATCCCATCCACTCTTATGTGGTTGATCTCGAAAAAAAATATCATAGTGACATCTTCCACATTATAAAAAATCTTCTTATATTTTCTTCAATAATTATTAAGGTGTCAGGAGTAAGCCTCTTTAACCAGGGTCAACTTTTAGAACTCCTCCATGCTCTTAAAATCCACTCAAGATAGCTTTATTTTGGCCCCACGTTCTTCTTGCCCACATTTTCTTCTATTTTTTGGATATATTTTTAATTTATTGGTTTTTCCGCACAATTAATGCTCCTAACTTAATGTCTAAATTTGTACAGTGAATCCTACTAGCCCTCATTAATAGGTGCACAATATGTAGTAAGGCCCTTTATCTCTTCTCTCTCACATAGCATCTCTACCCACCCCATGGAATCTTAAATTTCTATGGGTCCTCTAGCATTCTAAGGATTGATATCCATGACCTTCAAAAGTTTTTAACATTTAAGAGAATCAAGAACGAAAGACCTCATTCATACGTAAGAAATCTACTTTAGATTAGTTAGTATTCCTTCAACTCTTTAAGCTTTCTTTTTCACAAACATCCTGAAAATATATGGCTACCAATTTTGATAAAAAAAACACATATATTGTTATACCACATCTAATCATTTAATATTTTTATGGACTTTGATTTAATATTTCAATAGTGGGGACAATGCTCACTCATAATTCATCATAAATCTAATGATGATATAATCTCCAACAACTAACATGGAATAAAGAAATGATGAAAAAGATGTTAACCGAAATTGTGAAACCCTTACTCCACACATGTGGAGACATTCTTTATAGTTGTGTATTTATAGAATCAATGCATTCATCATTTTGATAAAACTACTAGCCATTGAGAGTAGCACCGACAACTTTCCTGACTTAGTTCCTTACAATTGATTATGGGAATGGGTGGTGAACAATAAACATTAGAGAAAATTATATTTTGTGAATTAATCTTATAATTTCATTTTAATAAAAGATGAATATAGTACTATTCATACAAGTTTATAATTTTCATAAATCTAAAATGTTTTTTTGCATGAAAACTATTGAAAGTGTCTTATTATTAATGGTTATGATAGTAATTCATGAAAGCATTGCCAATTAAGTTGTGATTTTGTGTGTTATAAAATTTTGGAAACAAGACATTAGAGAAAGACGATTCGAATATTAAGATCCTTAAAAAAAATTTCCTAAAAGAGGTAATTGTGAAGTAATCAATACAAAAGAATTATGTAACATTTTAGACATAAATGACCTCTATTGACAACACAAATAATGTAAATAATGTTTCCCCCTCATTTTGAATGTATATCAAAAAAGAATTAAAGGTTCCAATGTTTTCAGACTATTGAGTCACTTCAATTTCTAAAAAAATTATGATCCCATTTGAACTTCTCCTGACTCATGATGGTGATGCTCTATACTTGGCTAGGCTATACAAATCCACTTTTGCAATGGATTAAAACAAATTAATATATATATATAAGAGAAGAGCTCCTCCTTAAAGGATCATATAACATAGATGGTTCTTCAAGCCCAATTATGATCTTTAGTCTAAATGAGGCGAAAAAAATTATTTTTGCATAAGGCAACAAATGAGGATTTCTAAGGAAACAATGAATTTGCTTGGATTGAATGAAGTATTCTTTAGTCTTTATAATATGTAGTGAGTAGATTTCTTATACTTTTCTCTTGTGATGGATAGATTAGATTAGTAGGGTTGTGCATGCTTTGAATTAACTTTATTTTCATTTGATGAGTATATCTCTAGACTTAATATACTTTATGTATTGGCCATATAACTTGTTAGACTTGTTGTGACCCAATAGGACTTGAGAGGGTGGTGGCGAAACAACATGGCATACTCATATTGTGCGATTGGCTATGAAAGATGAGTCATGAGGCAATGCATCTTAGGAAGATGCATATCGATAAAGTTTGAATTAGGAGTTTCACGGGTGACAGACGTTGTCACTACCACATTATAATTCTTAGAATTAACTCAAACAATCTACCAAGGAAATCACAAGAGAGAAGTTCCTTTATCAATCGTGAATTTCACCTGCTTAATTGATCTAGGCAGTTTAACTTAGGAGTAGAAATGTAACTTAGGAGTAGTTGTTAGAAAAAATCATATTTAGCGATCTTCCAAACTAGGACATGAAAGTAGTAGACTAGAATTGACCCATAAGTTGTTATTACTACTAAGCCTTTTCCACCTTCCCTGTGGGATCGACATTTCAGACTCAAGCAGAGCCATATATTATGAAAACGATACGTGCACTCATAGGAACCCTGACACTTACGCGGAGATTGTGAGTTAAATTAAATTATAATTAAGGTGTTGGTAGCTGTTGGGGCTGCCACATAAAATATACAAAAGATCAAAACTATGACTCTCCTGTCAACTTCCTCTACCATTGAATAGTGAAATAAGAATGAGTAGAACCAAGAAATTCTACTTGCTACGGAGAAGAAGCTCGAGATAAGGATTATTTATCTCGGGGTAATCGAGAAGTAAATGATTAACCTTAATCAGAGTATAAATGAGTGTTTTAACAATTGTAAAAAAATTAATTTGAATTAAATTAAGACTAAAAATATACATTAGATTGATGAGATATTGTGACTTAAGTACTTACATGACTTAGATTATTAAAGAAAGGTGAAAGCTGAATACTTGATAAGTTCATATTCATGATGGCAAAGCTTGGCCACCTCAAATTGGAGGCACAACATGAAAAGATTATTATTGCAATGTGATTGAATCAAGAAGCACTATACCATAAAAGTATCTTTGAACTATGAATGAGCCCAAAGATAATGTCCACTAAGTGTAACATTGGACTATGCCTGAGACTATTAAATGAAATTTTGCTCATGTTAGCTAATGGACAAGAACCATCTAAGAAGATTATGGTAGTTCAAAGAGGACTTAGAGGTACTATCACCAATAGAAACTGAACAAACAACAAATGTCTATAACTTACACAAAATCATCAAGAGAGGTGCAAAAGCTGAGAGAACAAGGTTGTTGAATGTGTTGCACACAAAACCGAAAGCAAAGGAGAGATGTAAATTTTAAAATAAAATTTTTATAATTAAATATTTTATATAATTAATTGAAAATTTTATTTCTTTTTTATGATTAATTTTGTATAAATATTCTCAAAATGAGTTATGATTTCAAATATTTATCACAAGTTGAGAAATCTTAAGAAGTAAAAAAGCATAAGTCTATTTGGATCAGCTTTTTTATAGCTTTCTTTCTTGAATGTCAACCACAATCATATTTGTTTTTAGATATCTTGATTCTTTTTCAAGAAATTTTATAAAGGAATTATTGTTTTAACTAATTGAGATAAAACAAGTTAAAGGTAATATAATATCTAACTCTATAAGTGAGAAGAGTTTATATTTCTCATAATAGCTTAAAAAATGGTATCCCCACAATGTATTACAGTAGCTTTTGTTAATAGTTTTTCTTTTGAATGGACCCTAGGTCATGACAAGAATGTCTCAAAAAGTATAAATTGAACTTAAAATTAACTTAACATAAACATAACTAAAGCTAATTCAACCAAAACTTGAGCCAATAAAAGATTATAACAAACTTAAAAAATGAAATTAATCTAATCCTAAACCTAAAACCAAATGTTATCCAATTTGCACCTAAACTTAAAGCATACATAACTTATAGTAAAACGATTAACATAATCAACCTAACCAAAACTATAACCTTAGTTTGATATAAGTAAAGTCAAATCAATAACATGACTTAAATCTAACTTAATCATACCTAATCAATCTTAAGCTTAATTCAAACCAACAACAACTAAACTTAATCCTAAATCAAATTTCAATCAAAACTAATTGGATTCTAAAATACAAACCTAATCTATATCTAACCTATTCTAAAACATTAAACAAAAAAAATCCAATTAGACTTCATGGAAAACTACTAAACCATAACTAAAATCAACTTCAACTTAAGATAAAACATAAATAAACCTCTAAGTAAACCCATAAACTAAATTATAGTTAAATTAAAACTAATTGTAATATGTTATAATAGTAAAACCTAAGTTTAAATTTCAAATTCAATTTAACATAAACTTAAACCTGCATCTAATTGGATTAAATTACACTGTTGACCTCATTTTTGATGAGGTCTTCTCTTCTTCTCTTTAGTACTTAGGATCTAGCCTTAGGCTTTTCCTTTGACTATCTTAGAGGACTAGAATTGGGACCCACCTTTTAGAAATTCAAACCACTTCTAAACTCCACGAGACTCCATAAACTTGACTATAGACCCCTAATCAACTAGAGGGTTGAAATCGAATGTGGAAGTTTAAAGGATGAGTTCCTATGGGACTCTTTGGCCTTAGGACTGCCTGCAGGTGGCACAGTGCAGTAAAGGGCTGACTTACACATACACTACACCTATGCACTACACTTTCACACACCTCCTAAAAACACACCCATACCGACTTGACTTCTGACTCATGTAGGTGATTCACATGGATGGTCCTTAACCCCTAAGCCCTTGGCTAAGAGGGTTAGGAACAACATGGTGAATGCCTCAGAATGAGTCCCTTCATGGCTCATGTGGGCTTGACATGGCTTCATGGTTCAACAAAAATGACTTCTTTCCACTTACATCCACCCAATCTTCAATTTCCCAAATTTTCAATTTTTGACCCGCGGGACCCTACACCCACCAACCCTACCAAATGCCCTTGAAACTACCCAAATTTCTCAAAAAATTTCCAAATGAACCCAAATCCCAAAATCAAAACCCAACCAAAGCCAAAACCTCTTTGAAACACTCCCATAAACATTTCCCAACATTAATTTTACATCAATTTCAACCCTAGCCCAACATTGGCCCATGCTAGCCCATTTTGGCCCACCTTAGCCCACTTACCAATTAAACCCGAATTCAAACCAATTCAAACCCAAATCACCTCAAACTTGTTTCAAACCACTCATGAAGCATCCACTAAACCAAACTCAACAATTATTTGGCCGAAGCCTTTACCAAAATTTCATCCCAAAATCCATTTTAAAATTCAAAAGCCCACTTTCCTAAACCATTTAAAAGCCGATCTAAAACCATTTCAATGAGCCCAAAATCTACCCTAAAGCCCACATGACATTTCCATTTGCCATCCACTTAATCAAAACCATTACCTAAGTCCTAAATCCATCATCAAATCATTCCAAATCAAGTTCCATACAAATTTCCATCAAATTACCAAAAAATTCCTAAAATCCATTTTCATGAAATTGACCAAGCTTTCCCCAAGCCAAAAGTGAGCCATGAAGCCATGCATGAGCCACATGTGAGCCATGAGAGCCTTGGACACTCCACCATGCCATATTGGGTAGGAAGGAGGGCCCCTTTCCTTAATCCCTAAAGCTCATTAGCCTTAATCATGATTCACCTAAACCTAAATTTAATCCGAATATATTTGGATGGAGACTTCTCCATGCCAGACCAGCTGATCCATTTGATCCCCCACAGCACCCAAGGCCACCTTGAAGGGTGCACCAAGCCCAAACGGGTGAGTTGACCCATTTAGACCCAAAACTAGCCCTTTCCCATTCCACTTTGATTCGAACCCTTTACACATGGCCAATGCTTAGTGATTGCACAAGCCTCCAACACGACCCACCTGACCTTGAGGGTGACCCATGCTCGGCCGGCCGGCCACCCGGATCACGGGAAAACGCCATGCCGAGACCTTGGGAGTGAGCCGACATTGAAATTCTCCCTTGTTGAGCGCCCACATGCACTAGTGGTCACCATGGCTGTTCTTCTCCTCACCGAGAGCGGTGATCCCAAGCCCTAACTCCCACGGGAGGCCCTCGGCCATGCCTATTTAAACACCACCCCCTCTCGGCCATGAGAGGAGAGTTGCACAAACCTTGCCAAAACTACGCCAAAATTGTTCCGGACCCCTCCTCATACACGAGCACTTGATCCCAGGTGAGATCCCCTGCCATTTCCTCTGCGCGAGCTCGATTTCGGAGTTGAAATCCGAGCCCAAAACCGAGGACACTTCCACACGGTGAACCAATCCCCAAATTGATTGGTCCTACACCTTCACCGGACCGAGGGAAGGTGTCCACCGGCAAAAGCCCCATCTCCGAGGCCACCCGGTTGCTCCGGACTCCGAGCTTTGTGATCGAGTCGTGGTCGAAGTTCAACCTGGACAATTCACCGGACCGGGAGACTTCATCCGGAGCTTGCACGGACCCGATCGAAGGTGACATAGCCCTCGGATTGAAGCTTCACTTCTGCGAGCAAAGGTATGAGCTCTCTCCTTCTCCCGAGCTTCGGAGATTCTCCATTTCAAATGCCTTAATTTCGATGCATGTTTACAGTATGGATGTGTTCGTCTCTTCGAGACGAATCCATAGAAGCATAAGAACACGAAAATCCATTGAGAATCGAGTGAGTTCTTAGGGTTAGAGTGTGGACGGTCACGGGATCACACCGGTCATGGACGATGAACGGATGCGCGTCCATTTAATACACGCGCGGACGGACGGCTCGGATGGCGTTGGACGGGGAGACGGTACGAGAACCGCGGGGCCCGGGTTGGCGACTCGGATGGCGGCGTCGAATGGGAGCGCGCCACGCGGCGTTTCGGAGGCTGCCGAGGTTGACGCGGCGCCGCGTGGATAAGTAGATAAATAGGGTATTTTCCTATTTATTTAATTCCCAGAACTTGGAAAATTCATATCTTTGTGTAGAAAAATCACAAAAATAAAATAAAAATACCCCCTTGCTCAGTGAACAGAGGAGAATAATGTGGAAAAGAAATTAATTAATTTTGTCCAGTATTTTATTTTTAATTAATTATTTATCCCCTGCATTGTTTTAATTCTCCATGCATGTATACAATTCACCATGGCATGAGACCATAGGGCTTTTGAAGCCTCTGAACTTGGGAACATTTCCTGAATTTTCCAAGGTCGAGGCCATCTCTGTGAAAAGTTATTGATTTTTCAAATGCATGTTGCTGTTTTAAGTATTTTAATTTCAAAAATTAGCATGTTGTGAAATAAATTCTAGGAAAATTTGGTGATGTTCCTTATGACCAGAGAACCCTAGGAAAAATAGGTTTTGAGTTAGTTCATTTTAGACTAACCCTAATTGGCTTAAACACTCAAAATAGGTCTCTAATTAATTAGAGTTAACCATAGATCAAATTGACTTGAAATCAATTCTCCACTGACCTTTAGGATCAGAGGAACCCATCATAAAAATTTGAGGTCAATTGGACTTGGTTAGCCCCACTAATTGGGTTGATTAAGCCACTTAGCCATTTTAAACTTTAAAAATTCATAACTTTCAAAATGTCTTTCAAAAATTCACCAAATTGGTTTTGGAGTCTCTCTGATATCAGGGGAGTTCAGGAAAATTAAAATTTCAATTTTCTAAAAAAGTTGATTTTTAATATTATTTTAATATTTTTAATAATTAAAAAATAATAAAAATCACAAAAATAATAAAATTCACCAAAATGTCATATTTTGAATTTTAATCACTTAGGAACAAGTCCCATATTTTTCCTAGGCCTATTTAGTGAGATATTAATTTTTAAAGCTCTAAGGTAATTTTAAAATTAAAAAATGTATTTTCTAGCATTTTCACCAAAATAATTATAATAAATCAAAGAAAAATCAGAAAATTGCAAAGTTTGGTTCTCTGGAATCCTTGATATCAGAGAGAATTTTAAAAATTATAAAATTTATTTTTCAACATTTATTTTATTTTTAAATTAATTAATACTCCAGAACTTAAAATAATTCTAATAAATAAAATATAATTCAAAAAATCACAAAATTTGGTCCAAGTGGTCCTCTGGTCATTAGGAATGTGCCATAATTTTCTTAAGGACAGAAACTTTCCCTTTGTCATGTTATCAAATTTTCCTTGAAAATCTCTATTTTCTACTAAAAATAATTATATAAATAAATTAAATACAGAAAAATCACATTTTCTCCTCTCATGTCTTTATTGACATATGAGTGAAGTCACATAAAAATTTCAAGTTCATTTGAGTTCAATTTAGTGAGTTATGAAATTATTAGGCTTAAAGGGCAAAATGGTAATTAAAATTTTAACCCTTAATTAAAACTTTAGGTTTAATAAAAAAATTAACAAGTAAAATATTTGATCCTAATCTGATTTGGATGATTGAAATTTAATAATTGAAGGGTAGAAACCCATTAAGCAATTTAAAATGATTAAACTTTAATTAAATAATTGATTAAATTTGGAAGAATAACAAAATTGGAATTATTAAAATAGGGATATTATTAGGAAGAGATTTATTCTTTAATTTAAAAATCCCTAAATTAATCATCTCATTAATACTCAACTCTTAATTAAAATGATAACTCAAATTTAAAATATTAAAAGACTTAATCATTAAATAAAAATTAAATCATTAAACTCTTTCAAAAATTTTCAATTAAATTAAATTAAATTAAGATTAAAAGTTGAATTAAATTAAATTAAAATTAAATTAAATTAAATAAATAAATAAAATTAAATTAAATTAAATAAAATAAAATTAAATTAAATAAAATTAAATTAAATTAAATTAAGTTAAATTAAATTAAATTAAATTAAATTAAATTAAATTAAATAAAATTAAATTAAATTAAATTAAAAATTAAATTAAATTAAATTAAATTAAATTAAATTAAATTAAGAAATTAAATCAAATAAATTAAATTGAATTGAATTAAATCAAATCAAATTAAATTAAATAAATTAAATTAAATTAAATTAAATTAAATTAAATTAAGTTAAAACAACCTCACTTAAGACATGAAGAAATAAATCTAAAATAACTTGAACACTTATTCCAAACTTAAATCATTAATTTGAACTTAAATTTGAATCACAAATCATTAAATGTCATTTTGCCCTTAGGAGCCTTAGTTATCATAACTCCTAAATAAAACATTAAAATGTTACTTCACTTATAGGACATTCGAATGTCACAGTTCATCGAGCGAGTTAACAAAACTTGAAAACCTCGGACGATCGATTCATTTACACAATTAAATTTATTTGGACTTGAAACAATCCTAGAAATATTGAAAAGATGTTTAAGATTCTTCTTAAGCACTTCCTCGATATGATAGGATATTTACGAGAACAATTGAACTTAATTGTTCTTTGATGAAGAAAATCGTCTTCAAACCAAAAACACAAAGAACACTAGACGTCATAGGAAACGACTAGCTATAGGATTAGGAATTTGGTAGAAAACCATAAACCTTTCCCTTAGCTTTACCTAGGAACTTGCTTAAATATTCTAACTGTATTTTAAGTGCGAGCTCGGAATGACGGGAAGATCCTCGGGTACGCTTTTATTTTATTGCGATTGTAATTTATTTAATTGCATCGTATTTATTTTTCTTGCATGATAAACAACGATTGCATGAAAACCCGCACCTTTAGGACGAAACCAAAGCTGAAACCCAAAATTAAAATAAAAGACACTACAAGATAAAATTCACCTCCACAACATTTCAAAATATAAGACAACTCAAAATTTAATCACAAACAAAACACAAAACTACAACTACAACTAAATTAAAACGTCTCGTTGAATGATCGGGAATACCTCGGATGATGTAACCCACGTGTTGCTTAACGGGATTTCACGCGTCTAAATGAAAGTGCGGAACTCATTTAGTTGAGTTTAGCAAATTCATACGGACTAAGTGAATTCGATGAAAATAACGGTGCTTGGGATGACGGAGCGCGTGGGATCTTAATCGGTTACGTTTAATCGACTTTAAGATTTGTTTTAATTAAAACACAAAAAACACTTGGAAATTAAGATTTCTCTAAACCGAACACTTCTCTCATCTCTTGATTTATGATTTCTAAAACTAAACCTCTGCAACAACAAGGAGCTCGGAGCATGGTGGGCGGCACGGCCATCGTCGTCGACGAAAACTTGAACCTACTTGACAAGAAACTTTCTTAGTATTAAATAACAAAGCCATAGGACTTCGAGGTAGTTTGCACTAGTGCAACATAAATCCTCGACTCTTCGTTAGGCATTTGCATTGCAAATTAAGCCCTAACCGGTCTTAGGATTCCGAGGTAGTCGTCGATACGACATAAACCCTCATATCTTCTAGGCGATTTGTATGATTCTATCATATAAATATAAGCCCTAATTAACTAAATTAGCAAGATTAAAACATTAAATAAACAATAGGACTTTCTTAAATCCAAGCCAAACAATAGGATAGTCGGGAGATTACGAAGTTCGCTTCGAATCCGTAATTTCTCCTACTTTTCTTCCTTTGAATTTCCAAAATAAAATGTTCCAAATTTGATCCATTCCCTATTGAAATTTCCAAAATTCAACCCCTTGAAAACTTAAACTTTGAAATTCTTGAGAGCAGAATTATTGATTATTATCGAGAGTTTTCTTAGGTGATTCCGTCACTTAAGATGTAATTAACTATAGGGGCTTGCCCTTATAGGGAACTTTAAGAACCTGGGTAATATAAACCCTGCTTAATAGTTTCATATTAAGCGAGGAATTTGTCGGCTTATAAAATTGGTTCGCGGACCAAACGGATGTCACGAAACCTTTCTAGTTTATTTAATCGAGCCCCATTATCGAGCGAGTGTGTACTATTCTTCGGGATAGATACACGGTTTGTGGTGCGGCGCTCGTTTATATAAACTATTCGGGATGTGAGATCGGTTTGATTTCATATCTTAAAATTTTCAAATTTAAAATTATTTTCAAAATCAAATACTACTTTTCAAATTATTTATTTAAATTAAATTAAAATTCGCCGACAATTTTTGTAGGCGACCTCTTTTCAAAAATACAACACCCAACCTAAAAAATACGCCGACATATTTCTGGCGACTCCGCTGGGGAAAAGTTCCTCTCTCCATTTTAATCAAATAGTTACGCTTTCAAAAATCGGTAGTGTATCCATATCCCTTGTGGGTCGAACTACCCTTCTTTCCGTTGGAATACTGTGTTCATTTCTACCTTGAACAAGTATAACCAACATTCTCTCGGATTTAGGAGCCATTTGTTTAGACACCCACTAGCAGAGAGGTTCGAGATCCTTTACCTCATTTACGAGGTGGGGTGGACCCCGATAGGTGTTAGTTTAGGAGTGATCCTTCGGGTCGAGAAGTCTTGCTTAAGACTCTCTTTTCCCTTCCAACTCCGATTCGGATTCCTTACCTTCTCTACACCTTCGAACACTCCGTTCTAAATAAACGAAACCTCTAATAAGTGATTCTTTTAATAAGTGATTCCTTCTTATAAATACATGAACATGAATGAGTTCGGACTCTTTTCAATTCCTTTCTTTTCGTCCTAAAGAAAAGAAGCATAACTTGGGACCGACAACCGGAATCTACCTGCGAAATGGAAGCCCCGAGCCGATTTTCTCCTTCACCAACGGATTGGACTTCGGCTATCATAAGGATGAGTTGCCCGACGATGGAATCATCCGATTTGGACGAGGATTTGAAAACACGAATGTCAAGATCACCGACGTCTCCCTCTTTGCAGCTGATGAACAAGGTATCCGAAAGCGAAGAACCACTCGCAGAGTTCGACCTTAGGTCGACCCGAGATTTCCCTCCTCTGCAAAGGATCCCGACTAAGAGGAGTACCGACGTCCACGGGAGGACTGTTATCTCTACCCCCATCTGGTCTAGTTGTTTCGCACCTACCCCGAGCTTTTGCCGAATCGAAGGGGAAAGAAATCCGAGATTATGATGGACACATTGCACGTGGAGGGTACGGATCTTCTGTAAGACCTTCGTTTTCGAGATCGGGTCCGGTTCGAGGATTCCAGTCACTAACGAGGACCCGAGAAGAAACGAGAAATAGAAGGATCGCTAAAGAAGCCGAGACTGCTGAAATTGCTTTCTAGAGGAAATTCCGAAGCTGCGCGAATATACACCGTTGCTGAATACATACCACTCTTGGGAGGAAGCGGGTTTCATCCCCTCTCCGCCGCAGAAGACGAAGAAAACATTCGCAAGATTCTTTGCCACATTACCACGACCCGCATATTATAACGAAAGCCGTAAGAAAAGAACTAGAACTACGCCGTTTGCTCGTTCGCAAACTTTGGTAGAAAAGTTAGCGAAGAAGGAAAAGCGCCCGTATCGAAATTCTACGGAGTATAGGGCGGGTGCCGGTCGAATCCCGTCTTGGGCCCCGAGTAGAACCCGCCATCATGACGGAAAAGCCAAGTAAAAGGATGAAGGCTAGTCCGCACTGTTGTCGTCTCGGGATTACGGATTAGGGAGGATACCACCTTCCGGCATTTGGCCGACGGACCATCGGTCCTAGACCTTCTGGCGCCGGAAGGATGGTATGGCGTCCCACTGCTTGGGCGAGTTGAGATTGAAACGACGGCCGAGAAAGAAAGTCTCGCCGGGAGACTTGAATGCGAAGAAAGTGCTACCGCGATGAAGGGGACTCGTGAGAAAGGGACCCGGCGGCTATCGCACGACAACCACGAAAACACACGAAAGCCCGCTAGAAGATGCCATGGAAAAGTTGAGAACCGATATCCGACGGTTGGCAAAAGAAAGAGAAGAAAAGTTCGGAGACGAGATTGATTCATCGGAATTTATGGACGACGAATACGCGAGAAATCAACATGGTTGAGACACGAGCTTCATCGGCTTCGCAAGGTGCTCCTGCGGCCGCAGAAGAGAGGAGCCGGAGCGGTGAGAAGACGGCTTCGGGAAAAGACGACACGATCGCTCGAATGGCGAAAAGGATGGAAGAGATGGCCGTAGCTGCGGCCACTCTCCGAGTCGAAGTACAACCACAAGGGAAACACCCCGAGAGGTCATTCACATTGTAGACGGAGGAAAGGAGATTACGTCGCGTCGATGGGGATGATCGGTGAAAAAGGATACAATACGAAGTATGATTCTCGAAAAGGATATCGAGAACCCGGTGGAACGAGCGGGTGCGAGAAGCCTTAGCACAATCGAAGAGCGGGACATCCATTCGGACGGGTAGACCTTACCCGGAAGAATTCGACGCCGTCCGATACCCGAAAGGCTTCGTACCACCTCCGTTTAAGACCTTCGATGGAGCCAGGAACCCTCGACGGCATGTAGCACACTTTCGTGCCGGTTGTTGCAATGCGGCGGGAGCGATGCATTACTCTTCCGACGGTTCGTCGGCGAGTCTGTCGGGAATCGCCTTCGGCCGAGTATGCGGAGTACCAAACGGTTCGGTAAAGACATTCTCGGAGCTAGAGAACCTCTTCATCGAGCGATTCGCCGGAGCTCGACACCACATCACTATAGGTGATTTAGTGGTAGAGAAGCGAAGCCGAATGAAACTTTGGTGGATTACATACTCCGATGGAGGAACTTAAGTATGAAGTGTGAACCACAGCTGCAAGAACAGCATGCGATCGGCATTTTGCTAAAAAGCATCCATGGCCCGATAGCACTTCTCCTCGAGGGATTCACTATTAAGACTTTCGAGAAGTTGTTAAGCAAGGCCGGAAGCTTGCGAGAGGAGGCGAAGCAATTAAGTTTCACCGACAAGACGGATAAACAAAAGCACTGTAAAGACTTTTGAAAAGAAATCCGGGATCGTCGCAGCGGTTGACAAAGGCAAGCAGCCGTCTGCAAATACCACCCGAACGGCCGCAACAACCACAACGAGTTGCCAGCGACCCCGGCCCGGCTATCGGTCATCTCCGCGGTATGAACAACCACCTCGTCCGCAACGTACATTAAGAGAGCTTTTGAGCGAGAGAATATCCGTTCAAGAATGAAGCGATGCCAAAAATGTTCCGTAGCTCGATGAAGACTCGGATTTCCAGTGCCCGAGCCTAAAAGACCGGAAGAGGTCAACAAGAAGGGTGATCCCAACTTTTGCCCTTACCACCGGATGCTTGGACACAAAATAGAAGATTGCATTACCTTCGAAAGTTGGCTCGATGACAACTGCGGAAAGGGAATATAACGATCCCGAAGGAGTACATGAAGGAACCCCAGAAAGGAGGTTCCGTCGATGTTATCTCGGCGATCCCATCATTCCGATAGATCCACTATACAGTCGACGATGGATGGACTACCGCTTGGACGAGGTCTTCGAAAAAGATTTTAGACGGCATCCGGACCGCTTCGGTACGAGCTTCGATTCGAGTTTGAAGCACTGTTAAGCCGGTACTATCACTTGCGATAGAAGAACCACCTCGACGGGAGACGATTGAAGAAAAGAAGAAGATTAACGAAGAAGAGAAGGCGAGGCACCTAAGGCTAGACTAGGGGCTGCTTATCCTAGGATAGTTGTTTCCGATTCGGGGAGAAATCCCTCGAACCCTTGACTACGTATGATTATCCGCTCACTTCGGTGGGATCATATAATGATAAGGGTGATGGCGTTGGCTACGTTTTGGTCATTTCTAACGATTACGTAACTAACGATAGTCCGGATATCGATTTCGATACCAACGACAATTCTCAAATCATACACGATCTCGACAAGCAAAATAACGAAGAAGACATCCATCGAGGAGGCTACGAGAGTTCAACGAAGCAACGGATCTATCCGCGAGTTTCGAGGAGCTCCGGTCGCGATAGAGTTAGAGCCTTCGGACTGCGAAGCTAATCCGGAAGAGCCCGTCATTCCAATTCGAAGAGACACCGGCGAGCTCGACAATAGATTCGGAAGAAATTACGAAGTCAACTTAAGGAGTGGAAAAGTTCTACCTCCGAGAATGGGTCCAAAAGACAAAGGAAAGCGGGTGGTTGTTCGGGAAGAACCAACCCCGGCGGAAGAAATACCCATTCGAGAAGAAGCGAGAGACACATGAAAACAAAGTGGACTACAACGTGCTAGCCCATCTTAGGAAACTACCGGCCAAGCGAGCATCTACGACGCTCTCATCTTATCGAAGGAGATGAGAGAAGCTCGATCGAGGCCTTACTTGATCCAGAAATTTGCTTAGCTCGAATGGCCGGAGAGTCCTTAGATGAGGTTTGCTCGTTAAAAGAACGACGAGTGTTACCTTCACGGACGACGACCTACTACTTGGAACGACGAGATCACAACCGACCGTTGTACATTTCGATTACTGATCGGAAGATTTACACTCTCCGAGTATTGGTGGATCCGGGAGCATCAATCAATATAATGAATCTTCGAACGCTAGCATACTTGGAAATTGATGCCCGCGAGCTCGAAGCGGACAAAATGTTATTAAGAGGATTCGACCGAGAAAGGAGAAAGAGCCCTCGGCTCGATAACGCTATCGATGAAGACCGGTGACTTAGCGAAGACAACCGCGAAATTTCACATAATTGATTCGAAACATCGTTCAACGCTCTCTTGGGCCGACCATGGATACATGAAAACGGGATGGTACCATCATCTCTACATCGGTGCATCGAATACTACGATGGAGGGGAACAGTGCATCAAAGGTGACTTACAACCATTCTCCGTACATGAAATTGGAATCCACGAGGATGCAGCTTATTATGCACCGCCGAAGAAAACAATCTTCTCCAGAGATACCATAACAAATGAAGCAAAGAAAGTTCAGAACAACGAAGAACCTGAAGTTCTAGTCCAGCAGTCACTCACCACTCCCTTACGGCGAGATGGTGAAGGTTTCTCCACAACTCGCATCCGAGGTCGAGGCCGGGACGAGGTCGTGGTAGAGACGTTAGGACAATTGGACGGAGGAAACCAACCATCAATGTCGATTGGGAATATAGTTACGAAGAAGAAAAAGAAATCAAACAAGAAGCGAGCGACAATAAGTCGAAAGAAGCCGCAATTCGAAAATCCCTCTCGAAGATGAAAGGAACGAAGAATATAAATCGATGTACGAGAAGATTAACCACTATGTACATACTATGACCACGACCCCGATCCATTCTAATAAGATCGAGGGTATGGAGGTCGAAGAGGTACGTAGCGGTGGTGCAAAACCAATCAAATTCTACCGTGGTGCTTCTTCCTCCAAAGCGAAAATAATGTACAATTTGAAGATGCTACTTCATCGAATTAATGGAATTGCCTTTTGAGTGGTACTCTCCCTGTGTTCGAAATTTAATTCAACATGGTTTCTTACCTCGACGAGTGGACAAAAGGTCAATCACAACGTTTTGAAAATTTATGGAATAACTCCGGTCGTCCACCCAACTCAAAACATGGTCTCGGATTCGGCACAGTAGGATCAGTTGACGATACTGAATTTTGCTTGGTTATCACCTGTGAATCTAATGAAAACTGCATGGAAACTACGGACGAACTCGAAGATTTGCAAATTGGAGACGCTCCACAGAATTTGAAGAAGAAATCAAATCTACGATAGATGAGTTAATAGAAGTTAACTTAGGTACTAGCGAAGAGCTAGACCTACCTTTGTTAGCTCTTTACTCGATAAAGAAGACTCGGAAGAAATAATCGAGTTATTAATGGAATTCAAAGCTGTTTTGCTTGGAGCTACGATGAGATGCCGGGTTTAGCTCCGGAGGTCGCGATCCATAAACTAGGAGTGGACCCTACTACGTTCCGGTCGGACGAGGTCCCAGAAGAATGCGTCTAGAAATAGAACAACAAGTCATAGCTGAGGTTAAAAAGTTAATAGATGCTAAATTTGTCCGTGAAGAACAATACCCGACTTGGTTAGCCAACGTGGTACCAGTCAGGAAGAAGAATGGTCAGATCAGGATTTGTGTGGACTTCAGAGATTTGAACAAGGCATGTCCAAAAGATGAATTCCCTCTACCGATCCCAGAATTAATGATCGACATTGCTTCAACACACGAGATATTCTCATTCATGGATGGATCTTCGGGATACAACCGGATAAAAATGGCTCCGAGAAGATGAAAAGCTTACGAGCATTCGAACGCCGATCGGAGTATTTTGCTACACGGTGATGCCATTCGGATTGAAGAACGCGGGAGCAACCTACCAAAGAGCAATGACAAGAATTTTTGATGATCTCATCCACAATCGAGTCGAATGCTACGTGGACGATGTGGTCATCAAAAGCAAAGTAAAGGACAACCACTTGTATGATTTGAGAATTGTTTTCGAACGATTAAGGCAATTTAACCTTAAGATGAATCCCTTAAAATGCGCCTTCGGTGTCACCTCCGGGAAATTCTTAGGATTCGTTGTCCGACATCGTGGAATTGAAATCGATCCGGAAAAGATAAAAGCCATCTTAGAAATGCCGCCTCCCAAAACCTTAAAACAACTACGATCTTTTCGAGGAAGCTGGCATATCTTCGACGCTTTATCTCGAGCACTGTCGAGTAGGTGTCGGCCTTTCTCGGCACTAGTTAAAAAGGATGCCAAATTTATTTGGGAAGAGAAATGCCGAGAAGGCCTTCGAGGACATTAAACAATATTTAATGACACCTCCTGTCTTAGCGACCCAGATCTCGGAGTAGACCGCTAATACTTTATACCGCGGCTTTAGACGACTCTCTCGGAGCCCTGTTAGCCGGAGTCGATGATGAGGGTAAAGAAAATGCTCTTTATTACTTAAGCCGTCGCTTCTTGCCGACGGAAATAAGGTATCCCGCAATTGAAAAGCATTGTTTGGCCACGATCTTCGCCGCTCAAAGCTCGGGCATTACATGCTTTCTCATAAGGTCGACTTGATCTCGAAGTTTAATCCATTGCAATACTTGATGACTCGTCCAACGCTTTCGGCGGACTTGCCGGATGGTCGATGATATTATTGCAATTTGATATAACTTTCGTGCCTCTTCGTGCCAGTAAAGGGACAAGCCCTAGCGGACTTTCTCGCGGCACACCCTTTGCGGCGGAATCTCCTCTCGATGACGATGCGCCGGATGAACAAATAATGAACCTAGAAGACCTTGATGATCGACGTTGGGAATTATATTTCGACGGAGCATCTTCGGCGCACAAAGACGAAGAATCGCAAGTGATAGTGCCGGTAAGGCGGGAATCGGGCTAATCTTTATAACACGGAGCGGGGGATGTTAAGATACTCCTACCACTTGACGGAACCATGTACGAACAACGAAGCGGAATACGAAGCCCTCATAACGGGACCGGAATTAACCATTCGAATGGAGATAACGGACATCGACATCTACGGGGATTCACGGTTAATCATTCGACGGATCGCGGGACGATACGGAATTCTAAAACCAAGACTCGAGCAATACTTCCGGTATGCCATACGGTGTTGGAACGATTCCAAATGTGACGATCTACAAGATTCCCGAGAAGAAACGCTCCAGCGGATGCGCTAGCTCGTCTCGCAAAAGAATTTGCCTGTTTGCAAGATGAATCGGTGGAAGTGTCGGTTCGCGGACGTCGGGTCCTATCACGGCTTGACATAGACACGATACACAAATCGAAAAGGAAGAAGAGTCGATTGCGGCGGTGACGGAAAACACGGAAGATTGGCGACGGCCATTAATAGATTACTTGCAAACGGGAAACTACCGGATGATAGGTCGTTAGCCCATCGGATCGAAAAGAACTCGTCCTACGCATTAGTAAACAACACATTATACGGAAGGTCTTTTGATCGAATGTGGCTAAGGTGCCTAAGCGGGTCCGAAGCCCGTGAAATTGTTAAGGAAGTGCATTCGGGACTCTGTGGCGCTCACCGGTCGGGACCAAAGATGAAAATGAAAATTAAAAGACTAGGGTACTACTTGGCCCTCGATGATGACCGGCTGCATGAAAATCGCCGAGAGGCGTCACCGGTGCCGAGTGCACGGAGTGGTTCTACACCGACCTCCGAATGTGCTACATCCAGACAATTGCATCGTGGCCATTTGAATGTTGGGGCACGGATATAGTGGGTCCAATAGAACCGCCGTCGTCGAAAGGACATCGCTTCATTCTTGCGGCTACGGATTACTTTTCCGAAGTGGGCGAGAGCGGTTCCACTAAGAGAAGTGAAAGCACATAACGTGCTACATTTTTCGAGAACCGAGTTGTTTACCGTTTCGGAATGCCGCGCGAGATCATCTCGGATAATGGGTCGGCATTCGAAGCACACAAATCAACAATTTTGTCGGGGAGACACGGAATCGGCGGCGATATTCAACAATTTACTACCCAAGAGCAAACGGCCTAGCCGAGGCTTTTAATAAAACTCTCGTTCAAATTTTAAAGAAGACTTTAGACGACAATAAGAGAAATTGGCACGAGAAATTGTTAGAAGCCTTATGGGCCTACCGGACAACCTTCAGAACTCCTACGCAAGCTACACCTTACGTTCTGGTGTATGGGTCCGAGGCAGTGTTACCTTTAGAGGTTCGGCTCCTTCACTCGGAATTGCGGTTGCAAATAAAATCACAACGGAAGAGAACGCCAAATTACGACTCGAAGAATTAGAAAGCCTGGAAGGGAAAAGACTTGCGGCGCAACGAATTTAGAATTATACCAAGCTAAGATGGTTCGAGCACATGACAAGCGGGTCCGCCGAGGACCTTGAAAGTTGGTGATTTAGTTCTCGTTCTCGAAAGACTATTCTTGCACACCGCAAGATAGGAGGAAAATTTGAACCCACTTGGGAAGGACCGTTTGTAGTTGAAGCGGTATACTCGGGAGGTTCCTACCAGCTAGTGAATTGCCGAGGAGAACGACATATGCTTCCGATCAATGGACGATACTTGAAAAAGTATTACGCTACCTGATGTTTCGAAGGAATGAACTTTCCATCCCTAGAAGCACGGGCGAAGTGATTACTTATGACTGGGTCCGAACCCAAAAATAACAAAAATGTGCCAAAATAAATAAAATCCTGATAATAAAGTTTTCCTTGTTTTCTTTTCCAAATCAAATCTCAATCAAATTTCAAATATGATCTTCCAAATTTCAAATCAAATCCTCAATCAAATTTCAACCGAGTTCAAACTCATCCTTTCAAATTTCAAATTCAATCTTTCCAGATTCCAAACCTTTATCAAATTTCAAATTCGATCTTCCAGATCTTAAACCAAATCTCAGTCAATCTCAAATTCAATCTTTCCAAATTTCAAATCTCAGTCAAATTTCAAATCTCAAATTCAATCTTTCCAAATTTCAAATCTCAGTCAAATTTGAATCTCGAATTCGATCTTTCCGGATCTCACATCAAACATTACATCAAATTCAAACTTTTGGGTCGAGGATTTTACATCCAGATCGCCTTGCTTTAGGATTTTCTTCCTCTTGCACTTGAAATACATCAAATTCAAACTTTTGGGTCGAGGATTTTACATCCAAGTATCGCATTGCTTTAGGATTCTCTTCCTATTGCCTTTGAAATACATCAAATTCAAACTCTTGGGTCGAGGATTTTACATCCAAGACTGCATCGCTTTAGGATTCTCTTCCTATTGCCACTGAAATACATCAAATTCGAACCTTTTGGGTCGAGGATTTTACATCCAAGACTGTACCTGCTTTAGGATTCTCTTCCTGTGTACCTTTGAAATACATCAAATTCAAACCTTTTGGGTCGAGGATTTTACATCAAGACCGCATGCTTGCTAGGATTCTCTTCCTATTGCCTTTGAAATACATCAATTCAAACCTTTTGGGTCGAGGATTTTACATCCGAGACTGCACTTTGCTTTAGGATTCTCTTCTATTGCACTTGAAATACATCAATTCAAACCTTTGGGTCGAGGATTTTACATCCAAGACTGCACTGCTTTAGGATTCTCTTCCTACTGCACTGAAATACATCAAATTCAAACCTTTGGGTCGAGGATCTTACATCCAAGACTGCACTGCTTTAGGATTCTCTTCCTATTGCACTGAAATACATCAATTCAAACTCTTGGGTCGAGGATTTTACATCCAAGATCGCACCTGCTTTAGGATTCTCTTCCTATTGCCTTGAAATACATCAAATTCGAACTCTTGGGTCGAGGATTTTACATCCAAGACCGCCTTGCTTTAGGATTCTCTTCCTGTTGCACTGAAATACATCAAATTCAAACTCTTGGGTCGAGGATTTTACATCCAAGACTGCACTGCTAGGATTCTCTTCCTATCGCACTGAAATACATCAAATTCAAACTTTTGGGTCGAGGATTTTACATCCAAGATCGCACCTTTTTAGGATTCTCTTCCTATTGCACTGAAATACATCAATTCAAACTCTTGGGTCGAGGATTTTACATCCGAGACTGCCTTCGCTCTAGGATTCTCTTCCTATTGCCTCGAAATACATCAAATTCAAACTCCGAGGTCGGGATTTTTACATCCGAGGCCGCACTCGCTTTAGGATTCTTCCCTATTGCCCTGAAATACATCAAATCAAACTTTTGGGTCGAGGATTTTACATCCAAGACTGCACTTGCTAGGATTCTTTTCCTATTGCACTTGAAATACATCAAATCAAACTCTTGAGGTTAAGGATTTTACATCCAATACCGCATTACTCTGAGATCTTTCCTCATTGTAATGATCCAATCCAATCGATTCAATTTTCTTGCGAGGTTGAAGATGTTGCATCTAAAACCTCAAAATTCCAATTTTCAATTCAAATCAAATCCCTTCAAATTAATCTTGACAAACTTCAATCTAAATTGAAACTCCAAATTGAAATCTAAACTCACGCATCGTGACTTGAACATGAAACAAAATAAAATCTAAATCGAATTTCTCCCAAATCATGTTATTTGGGATTCACCTCCTTTTCCTTTCCCAGGCGAGAGTTCGAGAATCTCCAGTTCCGAGAGATATACTTGATACTCCCAGTGGAAGCTCTTCTACTTCGTCCTAAGTTTGTTACTTGGACATCCGTGTTGGTTTTGTTGATCGCTTCGGTCGACACCGATACGTGCGGTGTGCTCCGTCAGCTCACCACACTTATCAGGGGTCCATTTGTTGACCTCATTTTTGATGAGGTCTTCTCTTCTTCTCTTTAGTACTTAGGATCTAGCCTTAGGCTTTTCCTTTGACTATCTTAGAGGACTAGAATTGGGACCCACCTTTTAGAAATTCAAACCACTTCTAAACTCCCTGCAGACTCCACAAACTTGACTATAGACCCCTAATCACCTAGAGGGTTGAAATCAAATGTGGAAGTTTAAAGGATGAGTTCCTATAGGACTCTTTGGCCTTAGGACTGCCTACAGGTGGCTTGGTCTGGTAAAGGGCTGACTTACACATACACTACACCTATGCACTACACTTTCACACACCTCCTAAAAACACACCCATACCGACTTGACTTCCGACTCATGTAGGTGATTCACATGGATGGTCCTTAACCCCTAAGCCCTTGGCTAAGAGGGTTAGGAACAACATGGTGAATGCCTCAAATGAGTCCCTTCATGGCTCATGTGGGCTTGACATGGCTTCATGGTTCAACAAAAATGACTTCTTTCCACTTACATCCACCCAATCTTCAATTTCCCAAATTTTCAATTTTTGACCCCCGGGACCCTACACCCACCAACCCTACCAAATGCCCTTGAAACTACCCAAATTTCTCAAAAAATTTCCAAATGAACCCAAATCCCAAAATCAAAACCCAACCAAAGCCAAAACCTCTTTGAAACACTCCCATAAACATTTCCCAACATTAATTTTACATCAATTTCAACCCTAGCCCAACATTGGCCCATGCTAGCCCATTTTGGCCCACCTTAGCCCACTTACCAATTAAACCCAAATTCAAACCAATTCAAACCCAAATCACCTCAAACTTGTTTCAAACCACTCATGAAGCATCCCTAAACCAAACTCAACAATTATTTGGCCCAAGCCTTTACCAAAATTTCATCCCAAAATCCATTTTAAAATTCAAAAGCCCACTTTCCTAAACCATTTAAAAGCCCATCTAAAACCATTTCAATGAGCCCAAAATCTACCCTAAAGCCCACATGACATTTCCATTTGCCATCCACTTAATCAAAACCATTACCTAAGTCCTAAATCCATCATCAAATCATTCCAAATCAAGTTCCATACAAATTTCCATCAAATTACCAAAAAATTCCTAAAATCCATTTTCATGAAATTGACCAAGCTTTCCCCAAGCCAAAAGTGAGCCATGAAGCCATGCATGAGCCACATGTGAGCCATGAGAGCCTTGGACACTCCACCATGCCATATTGGGTAGGAAGGAGGGCCCCTTTCCTTAATCCCTAAAGCTCATTAGCCTTAATCATGATTCACCTAAACCTAAATTTAATCCAAATATATTTGGATGGAGACTTCTCCATGCCAAACCAAGTCGATCCATTTGATCCCCCACAGCACCCAAGGCCACCTTGAAGGGTGCACCAAGCCCAAATGGGTGAGTTGACCCATTTAGACCCAAAACTAGCCCTTTCCCATTCCACTTTGATTCAAACCCTTTACACATGGCCAATCGTCAATTGATCGCACAAGCCTCCAACCACGACCCACTCGACCTTGAGGGTGACCCATGCACCGGCCGGCCGGCCACCCGGTCGCCGGAAAACGCCATGCCCGAGACCTTGGGAGTGAGCCGACATTGAAATTCTCCCTTGCCTGAGCTGCCCCATGCACTAGTGGTCACCATGGTCGTTCTTCTCCTCACCGGAGCAGGCGATCCCGAGCCCTAACTCCCCCAGGAGGCCCTCCGACCATGCCTATTTAAACACCACCCCCTCTCGGCCATGAGAGGAGAGTTGCACAAACCTTGCCAAAACTACGCCAAAATTGTTCCGGACCCCTCCTCATACACGAGCACTTGATCCCCGGTGAGATCCCCCTGCCATTTCCTCTCGCGAGCTCAATTTCGGAGTTGAAATCCAAGCCCAAAACCAGGACACTTCCACACGGTGAACCAATCCCCAAATTGATTGGTCCTACACCTTCACCGGACCAGGGAAGGTGTCCGCCAGCAAAAGCCCCATCTCCGAGCCACCCGGTTGCTCCGGACTCCGAGCTTTGTGATCGAGCTGTGGTCGAAGTTCGACCCGGACGATTCACCGGACCGGGAGACTTCATCCGGAGCTTGCTCGGACCCAATCGAAGGTGACATAGCCCTCGGATTGAAGCTTCACTTCTCCGAGCAAAGGTATGAGCTCTCTCCTTCTCCCGAGCTTCGGAGATTCTCCATTTCAAATGCCTTAATTTCGATGCATGTTTACCGTATGGATGTGTTCGTCTCTTCGAGACGAATCCATAGAGCATAAGAACACGAAAATCCATTGAGAATCGAGTGAGTTCTTAGGGTTAGAGTGTGGACGGTCACGGGATCACACCAGTCATGGACGATGAACGGATGCCGTCCATTTAATACACGCGCGGACGGACGGCTCAGATGGCGTTGGACCAGGAGACGGTACGAGAACCGCGGGGCCTGGGTTGCTGACTCAGATGGCGGCGTCGAATGGGAGCGCGCCACGCGGCGTTTCGGAGCTGCCGAGGTTGACGCGGCGCCGCGTGGATAAGTAGATAAATAGGGTATTTTCCTATTTATTTAATTCCCAGAACTTGGAAAATTCATATCTTTGTGTAGAAAAATCACAAAAATAAAATAAAAATACCCCCTTGCTCAGTGAACGAGAGGAGAATAATGTGGAAAAGAAATTAATTAATTTTGTCCAGGTATTTTATTTTTAATTAATTATTTATCCCCTGCATTGTTTTAATTCTCCATGCATGTATACAATTCACCATGGCATGAGACCATAGGAGCTTTGAAGCCTCCGAACTGGGAACATTTCCTGAATTTTCCAAGGTCGAGGCCATCTCTGTGAAAAGTTATTGATTTTTCAAATGCATGTTGCTCGTTTTAAGTATTTTAATTTCAAAAATTAGCATGTTGTGAAATAAATTCTAGGAAAATTTGGTGATGTTCCTTATGACCAGGAGAACCCTAGGAAAAATAGGTTTTGAGTTAGTTCATTTTAGACAACCCTAATCGGCTTAAACACTCAAAATAGGTCTCTAATTAATTAGAGTTAACCATAGATCAAATTGACTTGAAATCAATTCTCCACTGACCTTTAGGATCAGAGGAACCCATCATAAAAATTTGAGGTCAATTGGACTTGGTTAGCCCCACTAATTGGGTTGATTAAGCCAACTTAGCCATTTTAAACTTTAAAAATTCATAACTTTCAAAATGTCTTTCAAAAATTCACCAAATTGGTTTTGGAGTCTCTCTGATATCAGGGGAGTTCAGGAAAATTAAAATTTCAATTTTCTAAAAAGTTGATTTTTAATATTATTTTAATATTTTTAATAATTAAAAAATAATAAAAATCACAAAAATAATAAAATTCACCAAAATGTCATATTTTGAATTTTAATCACTTAGGAACAAGTCCCATATTTTTCCTAGGCCTATTTAGTGAGATATTAATTTTTAAAGCTCTAAGGTAATTTTAAAATTAAAAAATGTATTTTCTAGCATTTTCACCAAAATAATTATAATAAATCAAAGAAAAATCAGAAAATTGCAAAGTTTGGTTCTCTGGAATCCTTGATATCAGAGAGAATTTTAAAAATTATAAAATTTATTTTTCAACATTTATTTTATTTTTAAATTAATTAATACTCCAGAACTTAAAATAATTCTAATAAATAAAATATAATTCAAAAAATCACAAAATTTGGTCCAAGTGGTCCTCTGGTCATTAGGAATGTTCCATAATTTTCTTAAGGACAGAAACTTTCCCTTTGTCATGTTATCAAATTTTCCTTGAAAATCTCTATTTTCTACTAAAAATAATTATATAAATAAATTAAATACAGAAAAATCACATTTTCTCCTCTCATGTCTTTATTGACATATGAGTGAAGTCACATAAAAATTTCAAGTTCATTTGAGTTCAATTTAGTGAGTTATGAAATTATTAGGCTTAAAGGGCAAAATGGTAATTAAAATTTTAACCCTTAATTAAAACTTTAGGTTTAATAAAAAAATTAACAAGTAAAATATTTGATCCTAATCTGATTTGGATGATTGAAATTTAATAATTGAAGGGTAGAAACCCATTAAGCAATTTAAAATGATTAAACTTTAATTAAATAATTGATTAAATTTGGAAGAATAACAAAATTGGAATTATTAAAATAGGGATATTATTAGGAAGAGATTTATTCTTTAATTTAAAAATCCCTAAATTAATCATCTCATTAATACTCAACTCTTAATTAAAATGATAACTCAAATTTAAAATATTAAAAGACTTAATCATTAAATAAAAATTAAATCATTAAACTCTTTCAAAAATTTTCAATTAAATTAAATTAAATTAAGATTAAAAGTTGAATTAAATTAAATTAAAATTAAATTAAATTAAATAAATAAATAAAATTAAATTAAATTAAATAAAATAAAATTAAATTAAATAAAATTAAATTAAATTAAATTAAGTTAAATTAAATTAAATTAAATTAAATTAAATTAAATTAAATAAAATTAAATTAAATTAAATTAAAAATTAAATTAAATTAAATTAAAATTAAATTAAATTAAATTAAGAAATTAAATCAAATAAATTAAATTGAATTGAATTAAATCAAATCAAATTAAATTAAATAAATTAAATTAAATTAAATTAAATTAAATTAAATTAAGTTAAACAACCTCACTTAAGACATGAAGAAATAAATCTAAAATAACTTGAACACTATTCCAAACTTAAATCATTAATTTGAACTTAAATTTGAATCACAAATCATTAAATGTCATTTTGCCCTTAGGAGCCTTAGTTATCATAACTCCTAAATAAAACATTAAAATGTTACTTCACTTATAGGACATTCAAATGTCCTAGTTCACTGAGCAAGTTAACAAAACTTGAAAACCTCGGACGATCGATTCATTTACACAATTAAATTTATTTGGACTTGAAACAATCCTAGAAATATTGAAAAGATGTTTAAGATTCTTCTTAAGCACTTCCTCGATATGATAGGATATTTACAAGAACAATTGAACTTAATTGTTCTTTGATGAAGAAAATCGTCTTCAAACCAAAAACACAAAGAACCTAGACGTCATAGGAAACGACTAGCTATAGGATTAGGAATTTGGTAGAAAACCATAAACCTTTCCCTTAGCTTTACCTAGGAACTTGCTTAAATATTCTAACCGTATTTTAAGTGCGAGCTCGGAATGACGGGAAGATCCTCCGGGTACGCTTTTATTTTATTGCAATTGTAATTTATTTAATTGCATCGTATTTATTTTTCTTGCATGATAAACAACAGCATTGCATGAAAACCCACACCTTTAGGACGAAACCAAAGCTCGAAACCCAAAATTAAAATAAAAGACACTACAAGATAAAATTCACCTCCACAACATTTCAAAATATAAGACAACTCAAAATTTAATCACAAACAGAACACAAAACTACAACTACAACTAAATTAAAACGTCTCATTGAATGATCGGGAATACCTCGGATGATGTAACCCACGTGTTGCTAACGGGATTTCCCACGGTCTAAATGAAAGTGCGGAACTCATTTAGTTGAGTTTAGCAAATTCATCTGGACTAAGTGAATTCGATGAAAATAACGGTGCCGGGATGACGGAACCGTGGGATCTTAATCGGTTCTGTTTAATCAACTTTAAGATTTGTTTTAATTAAAACACAAAAAACACTTGGAAATTAAGATTTCTCTAAACCAGAACACTTCTCTCATCTCTTGATTTATGATTTCTAAAACTAAACCTCTGCAACAACAAGGAGCTCGGAGCATGGTGGGCAGCACGGCCATCGTCGTCAGCGAAAACTTGAACCTACTTCGACGAAACTTTCTTAGTATTAAATAACAAAGCCATAGGACTTCGAGGTAGTTTGCACTAGTGCAACATAAATCCTCAACTCTTCGTTAGGCATTTGCATTGCAAATTAAGCCCTAACCGGTCTTAGGATTCCGAGGTAGTCGTCCGATACGACATAAACCCTCATATCTTCTAGGCAATTTGTATGATTCTATCATATAAATATAAGCCCTAATTAACTAAATTGGCAAGATTAAAACATTAAATAAACAATAGGACTTTCTTAAATCCAAGCCAAACAATAGGATAGTCGGGAGATTACCGAAGTTCGCTTCGAATCCGTAATTTCTCCTACTTTTCTTCCTTTGAATTTCCAAAATAAAATGTTCCAAATTTGATCCATTCCCTATTGAAATTTCCAAAATTCAACCCCTTGAAAACTTAAACTTTGAAATTCTTGAGAGCGAAATTATTGATTATTATCGAGAGTTTTCTTAGGTGATTCCCGTCACTTAAGATGTAATTAACTATAGGGGCTTGCCCTTATAGGGAACTTTAAGAACCTGGAGTAATATAAACCCCGCTTAATAGTTTCATATTAAGCGAGGGAATTTGTCGGCTTATAAAATTGGTTCGCGGACCAAACGGATGTCACAAACCTTTCTAGTTTATTTAATCGAGCCCCATTATCAAGCGATGTGTCTATTCTTCGGGATAGATACACGGTTTGTGGTGCGGCGCTCGTTTATATAAACTATTCGGGATGTGAGATCGGTTTGATTTCATATCTTAAAATTTTCAAATTTAAAATTATTTTCAAAATCAAATACTACTTTTCAAATTATTTATTTAAATTAAATTAAAATTCGCCGACAATTTTTGTAGGCGACCTCTTTTCAAAAATACAACACCCAACCTAAAAAATACGCCGACATACACTAAAGTAAAATAAAATTTGAACCTGGTCCAACTTAAAACTAAACCAAGCCTAACCTTAAATAAAACATAACCAATAACTAATGACAGATTAAAACATAATAAGTTTAAATTGAAATCAATCAACATAATTTAAGACTTAATCCTAACATAAGCTAAAGTCATAATGCCTTTATCATAAGACTTACATAAGCTCAATAGGTGTGCTCAACACAAACTTAATGGGTGTGATCAACACCTGCATGGGTGTCCATGGTACATGTCCTCATCTATTCCAATCTTTGAATTGCATTAGGTGAATTCGGGTTAACCAAAATAGCTAATCTCCGAGCTCCTATTGTTCTAATAGTTAGATATGTGTTAACATCAATTTTTTATGTCGCAAGTGTAGGATGTTTGCAAGAGCACTGTGGAATCTTGCTTGACGCACTTGTTTATTCCTATAGTTCAAGACATCCATTTAAGACTATTCGACGCATGTTGTTGGGGGGAATGCTGCCAGGATCATCCTGGTAGACTATGAGCTTCACTCTTGTGAAGGCCGCTGGGCACTTTTGCCTGTTAGATAGCTTTGATCATGACAATTGATCTTATCTATTGCACCGCAAATGAAACTTGCTCAAATTAGCTCTTCCACCAGCGAATTTGTCTGGATCACCTCATATGACAAAACAAAATGCGTGAGCACGTCAAGAACATCGAGTTTACCTGAGCCATAAATGCATAAATCAGGGTTATTAATATAAAAATATTATAATATATAGTAGAAAATAAAAAAATAATTTTTTTTAAACCCGCGCGATTCCCCCCTTCTCCCCTGATTTTTCCTCCGCGTGCCCTAGGAGTTTTTTATGAAGCAACCCGCCGGCTCTAGTCCTCGTTCGTCGATCTCGCCCCCCCTCTTTGTCGCGTATCGCATATTTCGTGCCTCTCTCGCCGGCCACCCTAGCAGTCGACGTCCCTCTCGACCAGACCCACGTGATTTCGCACACGTGACACCCCACGCTTGAGCTCCTCTCTTGTCATCCTCCTGTCGGCAAAGCCCTGCCGGCAACCTAGCTCCCATTGTTGACCCTCCTCTCAGTGTGGCCCCCCTCTTGTGTGCGAGATCTAAGGTAGAGCCTTTTTCCCATGCCACATCCATCCCACGTCCTCGCTCCTCCTTCATTTTCGATGCCTCTTAGGCGTGCTTCCCAATGATGATTTGTTTTCCTATTGGTGATATGTAGACCAACCCCTTCATAACGCATCTCCGTCATACAGGATAGCCTCTTTCACATGAAATGGATCTAGGGCGCGCTCCTAATAGCGATCTCTCCTATGGTCGAAACTTTACTTTCTACCGGCAACTCTAGTCTGATTCATCAATGAGTTCACTACCTTTCGCTCACCGGAGCTTCGATCTTCGACGAAGCAATGATTGTGTCATAGTGTATACAAGCCCGAAAACTTCTCCCGTAAAGGTACATTTCAGTCATGTCTTCATATGCTATTATCATTTATATTGGGTACTCATATACGTCGCTTACTCTCACCCTGCTTCCTCATTTGTATGTTTTGTTGCGAGGTACATCGGAGCATGGAACATACACCAATAGCTCGGGGCGCGGATGTCCGCAAACTTCACGCTGGTGAGATCTCTGAAACTCCTTGCCAGCCCTAAAATGAGTCTAGCCTGAGCACATGAGTTTGGTCGCCCACTCCGAGTGAGTGCATTAGCCAACATCAGTCGGCACGGCCACTCCGCTTGTGTGATGGACCATTGATTTCCTACAGTTGACCCCAAGATTGGAGTTTTGTGTGTGGCCATATCTATTAAGGAGTCGAGTGATCTCTTGTGGTGACCATTAGACCAAATCCCCATGGATTGGAGTCCCTTTCTCCCCTTGCTTGGGATTCGCAAACTTTCCTTAAAGAAGTTGGGATGTCAGGTTTTGCAGGGTTAGAAAAGCTTTGTAGCTCGCTCACTTTGCAAATTCCCGAGGAGTTATGAAATAAAAGCTCTGTAGCTAGCCCATTTCACAATATCGTGGAGCGTTCCACCCCTCACCATCGAAAACCTTGGGGAGAAACTCCTCATATGCCTCACCAAAGTAGGAGGTGGCTATGCCACACATCTTGGTGTCAAAACATAGGATCCCAGGTGAGATCGCTAGCACGAGTGTGGCTCGGTATCAAGCATTATCATATGCTTCGAATAGCCATTTGCATGTGTATGTGCTATGCATGGATCATCTTGCATTTTCATGTCACTTTGATCAGCCACCCTAGGCCAATAAAATACACTTTTTGCCTTGATCAGATACCTCAACCTAATCAGTATCACTTGGACCTCAACCAACCACCACGGCCTGTCGGTGCCACATTCTACCTCGATTAGCCATCCCAAGCCGAACAGTGTCACTTGTGCCTCGATCTACCACCCCGACCCATCAACGCCACTTTCTGCCTTAATCGACCATCATGGGCAGATCGACGTCACTTGCACCTTGACAGTCTGCCCTAGCCAGTCAACGCCACTTTCTACCTTGATCAGCCATCTCGGGCCAATCGACACCACTTACACCTCGACCAGTAGCCCCAGTCGATCGGTGTCACTTGCGCCTCGACTGGTCACTCTGACCTTTCTGTGCCACTTTCTACGTTTATCAACCATCCCAGGCTGATCGACGTCACTTGTTCGACTGACCCTCCTCTGACCCGTCGGTGCCACTTTATGCCTCAATCATCCATCCCGAGCCAATCAACATCACTTGCGCCTCGACCGACCGCCCTGGCTCGACGATGCAAATTTTTGCCTCGAACAACCATCATGGGCCGATCAGCAGGACTTGCGCCTCGAACAACCATCATGGGCCGATCAGCAGGACTTGCGCCTCGACCAACCACCCTGTCCCTTTAGCTTTACTTTTTGCCTCGATCGATCATCCAGGGCTGATCGACGATATTTTTTGCCTTGACTGGCCTTCACAGCGTAGTCGACTTAACACTTCGGTTCGATTGACCAACTTAGCTCGGTTGACTGACCACTTCAATCTAACCAATTCCCCCAGCCCAGTCAATTGATCACTTAGGTTTGATCGGTCCTCCTAGCTCGGTTGACCACCCACTTGCATAGTGCATTTATGCATGTGCATGAGTTTGGCCACTTGCATGTATTGTTCATTATACCTTGCATGTGATTGCCAATTGATTGCGTGTTTGGTCGCTATTAGGGTAAGGTGTAATTCTCCCCATTAATGTCCTATACCCTAAAAGACTGAACATTTGTATGCTTGTATGCTGCTGCATCGTGTCGTATGTTCATTTGCATATATTTCTTTGATTCTCCCCCGTAAGGATCATCACCCTTTCGGGCATCTATCTCCATGGCATGCGCACCCCTTTGGGTCACTGCCACCACGATACTCCTCTCTTTCGGGCCTTTGCCTTCATGGTATGTCCATCCCTTCTGATTACTGCCTGCAAAGCACACCCATTCGTCGGGCCCCCGCCTCCATGGCACGCCCACCCCTTCAGGTCATGACCTCCATGATTTAGCATAGTCAAGTCGTAAGTCTCAATGCATCATCTCAACATGTCCATCCACTTGCACATGTGTTCGGCCTCAGGATTTTGAAGCCTAAGTGTGTTAGCTAATAGCTCTCTCCATGTTGGTTTGTAAGCCAAGAAGGGTCAGACCAGATTTACACTCATCGATAGAAGTTTTTTTAAGTCTCTTTTTTTCTCCTTAGACTAGGTTTGAGATTTCTGCATGTATTGATAGAGCTTATTTTAGTCTAGATCTAAGACGGTTATGTAGACTTTTTGTCATATGATAAGTCATTGCTAAAATATTTTTACAATCCCGTATTGTTCGATTATAAATCCTAAATTTTTAATAAAATTGAACCACTTAAAATTTTAAACCAATCGCAACTTTCAAAACTTATAACACAACCAACCATATGTAGTTGGAACCCTAATGAGCCTCTCGGTATCTTGTGCTTTCTACCATTCTTCCTTTAAACTTTCACAAGAACTATTCCAGTTCAAGCCAAGTTCAATTTGAACTTTCAAATAACAATCTTGAAATCAAATTTTGTGATCTGTTGAAATATATGAGTCACTATTTTAATCAGGAATTTTAGTAGGAGAAAATCTATTTTAAGATATAATTAACTCAAGAGGTTTACCTCTTTAGGGAACTTGAAGCCCATAATAAAATAAATCGTGTCATGCCCCACTTGGATTGGGGAAAGGCTTCTAGTCAAGTAAACCCTAGGTCTTGAACCATCATTTTATATTTAGATTCATCATCGAGCAGTATTTTCATATTTCAGAATGATACATTATTCTTGATGTCATATTTGATCATAAAATAATTTGAAATTTCAATACTTAAATGTGATCCATACATTTCATCCCCAATGAAATGTACAAGTAGATCCATCAATTAGTGTTATTGAATTTGATAGCTCTTTGAAGAAGATCAACTATCATCTTGAGGATTCTTGGCAACAAAAATTTTTAATTTACTTTTACGTAACCCCAACATGAATGCGATGTTGTCTGAAGAGTTGGAACACTTCTTAGGAATAGTTATATATATGCGAAAGCTCATCATATAATCTCAATTTGTCTCTTCTTTTATGTTTGACTAGGTCCACTTCTATGTTGATAACTCAACAAGGAGACAACCTCATATTTTTTCTAGACATATCAAATTGTTGTTATATCCTAAATAACTGGCATATGTTACGTTAAAAGATCATATAAAAGGAAAAAAATGCTTTTCCAAGGAGTAGAACATTGGGAATATATATGATGAAACTAAACTGTCTAATCTAATAGTTATTAAAACAAACACAAAATATTAATTAATATAGCGTCATATGAAAATTTTATACCTGCAAGCATCTTAATAAAACTTCTTAGCCAAGATTAGTCATAAGAGAAATAAACACAAAATATGGAATTATATATAGTGACATAAATCATATGAAAATGATATACCAGACATCTTCAAAAGGGATGAGATTACAAAAGAACATGAAAGGAGCCACAGAAGGTCCATCATGGTTCTTAGCCAAGAGCCTGCTCGTTGATGTTAAGCCATATTGCTTCCATGAGCGGCCTCCTTCATCAGAAGAGGAGGCAGTAAAGTTGAGGATAGAATGAGAGGCAAGATATCCTAGAATGTTATCCAGCATGGTTGCAGCTTTCTCATGGTTACATCCGGACAAGTTTCTGGCGATCTCGCAGGCAGTTAGCTGGGTGTTGGGACCTGGCCCAGCCAATATATCAAAGATACCGAGATCAAATGCTGCCTGCAGGGCTCTAGTAAAAAATTTGGAGTGGCAGAGTAGCATGGCAGCAATGAAGGCTTCCTCTTCTTCTCTTTGAGTATCACTCATTTTGTTTTTCTCGATCGAAGATGAAATTGAAAAATGAGCTCAGTATTGGTCGAAAGGGGAGGCTGCAGCTTCACTTTCTATAAGAAGACTGTTGAAGTTAGCATTATTTTAAGGGAGATTTACATACCTACCACCTAATTCCTTTGAATTAATATGTCGATCATCTAAAACTTTAATTTTTACCTGCAAACCACCCAGTCAACATGGAAATTCGATTTATGTAAAGATTAGAGCAAATATTAGCATGCGATACACTGTAGATCGCCGGGTTCGCACGTTCGTAAATTAAAAGTTAAAAGTCCTCCACTGACACCAGAAAAGGAGCATTTACATGCATACCACCCACTTCTTTTGTATGCACACGTCTAATTAAAATCTAAATTTTGATTTTCACACTATGCTACTTAAATAGGACAAATCAATTATATCAGATCAAAAATACCATCATTATAATTTTTAAAAAGTGAAGTGCATCTTTTTTATGTAAAAGTTGAAGTTTGGATGTTAGACAAGTAAATACGTTGGAATTGAACGGTATGTATGTAAAAGCTCTTTCTAAATAATCTGCCTTCTTGCATATCTTTTTTCGTTCTTTATTGGTCTCGCCAGGGGGCGAATCTAGCTTTAACTATATTTGTTGAAATATAAACTTGATTTTAGTTGTTAAATAAAGTCTAATAAGAGCCTCATCTAGAAGCTTATTCTAGAATGTGTGGTAGGTGTGGTAGGTTTAGAATTATTGTATGGTATGTGTTGAATTATTGTGTGGTAGGTGGGGAATTATTGTAACTATTGGATTAGAATTATGGTGGCACAATCCTAACCATTAATTTAGGAGGTGCCACTAGTATAAATAGGGGTGGAGTCTTTGAGTTTGTATCAAGCAAAGAAAATAAAGTGAAGCTTCTTCCATAAATTTCTAGCCTTTGCCTCTCCATTCCAACAAAGTGGTATCAGAGCCTAAATGTTCCTTTATAGAGCAATGGCAAATGGTGGTATGGTTTCCTTCCAAGTTCCGATGCTTAAGAAAAGCATCTACGACAATTGGAGTATCAAGATGAAGGCACTCCTTGGAGCGCATGACGTTTGGGAGGTTGTGGAGAAAGGCTACGATGAGCCAAGCGACGAGTCCGTTCTATCCACAACACAAAAGGAGAGCTTAAGAGACTTGCGAAAGAGAGATAAGAAGGCTCTCTTCCTCATCTATCAAGCTTTAGATGAAGATGATTTTGAGAAGATCTCAAGTGCTACTTCGGCCAAGCTAGCATGGAAGAAGCTCGAGGTTGCGTATAAAGGAGAAGAGAAGGTTAAAAAAGTACGACTTCAAACTTTAAGAAGCCAATTTGATATTTTGCATATGAAAGAAGGCGAGTTGGTCTCCGATTACTTTTCTAGAGTCATTACAATTTCCAATCAACTAAAAAGAAATGGAGAGAAGTTAGAAGATGTGGCTATCATGGAAAAGATTCTTCGTTTATTAGATTCAAAATTTGATAGTATCACAACTATTATCGAAGAAACCACGGATTTATAAGCCATGACGATAGAGCAACTTCTGGGTTCATTGCAAGCCCACGAAGAAAAAAAGAAGATGAATGAAGAGATTGTCGAACAACTTCTCAAGACAAATATTCAACTAACTTTGAAAGATGAAAGCTTCAACAATATTAGAAGCCAACATGGAAGAGGTGGTGGACAAGGATGAGGTCATGCTAGCAAGTAAGTGTGAGGTTCCGACAATAACTATGAGAAAGGATAAAGATCTACAAGAGGACGTGGTCGAGGGCACTCAAATTCGAGGTACGATAAATATCAAATTAAGTGCTATAATTGTAACAAGTTCGGACATTATGCAAAAGAATGTAGAGCTCCTACGAACAAAGTTTATGAAATAGTCAATTACATAGAAGAAAAGAAAGAAGAAGACGACACTCTACTGCTAACATACAAGGACAATGAAAGAGGTGAAGATAGTACATGGTACCTGGACACCGGTGCAAGCAACCATATGTGCGGGAGACGAAGCACGTTCGTAGAGCTTGACAAATCAGTAAGCGGCAGTGTGTCGTTTGGTGATGAGTCCAAGATAGAGGTGAAAGACAAAAGTAACATTCTCATCCGCCAAAAAAATGGGAAGCATCAATTTATTTCTCATGTTTACTTTGTGCCGAATATGAAGAGCAACATCTTGAGTTTAGGGCAACTATTGGAGAAGGTATATGATATTCACTTGAAAGAAAATACTCTCTTCTTAAAAGACAATATTGGTAACTTGATTGCTAAGGTGCCAATGTCTAAAAATAGAATGTTCTTGCTTAACATTCAAAACGATATTGCCAAATGTCTCAAGGCCTGTTATAAAGAAGCTTATTGGCTTTGGCATCTTCGATTTGGGCATCTCAACTTCAGAGGACTCTAATTGCTTTCAAAGAAAGAGATTGTGAGAGGATTACCTTGCATCAACCACCCTGATCAATTATGTGAAGGATTTTTACTCGGAAAGCACTTCAGGAAAAGTTTTCCAAGGGAGTCAAGTTCAAGAGCCCCAAAGCCTCTTGAGCTCATACATACAGATGTGTGCGGTCCAATAAAGCCAAACTCACTCGGTAAGAGCAACTATTTCCTTCTCTTCATAGATGATTTCTCACGAAAAACATGGGTGTATTTCTTAAAACAAAAATCAGAGGTTTTTGAAATGTTCAAAAAGTTTAAGGCAGATGTTGAAAAGGAGAGTGGTCTCAAGATTCGAGGAGGAGAATTCACTTCAAAAGAATTTCAAGAATTCTGTGAAGTCAACGTATTTGAATTCGACGGAATATGTTGACTTCTAACTGTTCCAAGATCCCCTCAACAAAATGGAGTAGCGGAAAGGAAGAATAGAACCATTCTTAACATGGCAATGAGCATGTTAAAAAGCAAGAGATTACCGAAGGAGTTTTGGGCAGAAGCGGTTGCATGTGCTGTTTATTTGGCTAACCGATCACCAACAAGAAGTGTGTTGGGAAAGACACCACAAGAAGCATGGAGTGGAAGAAAGCCCGGCATCTCTCATCTACGAGTTTTTGGATGCATAACTCATGTACACATACCCGACGAAAAAAGAAGTAAGCTGGATGATAAAAGCGAGAAGTTCATCTTCATTGGTTACGACACCAACTCGAAAGGCTACAAGCTATACAATCCAAATTAAGAGAAGTCAATTATCAGCAGAGATATCATATTCGATGAAGGAGGAGAATGAGATTGGGAATCACATGACGAGGACTACAACTTTTTCCCATTCGTTCAAGAAGAAGATGTAGAGTAGTCACGGATCGAGCAAATAAGAGAAGAGCCTACTACTCCACAAACAACATTAACTACAAATACTCAAAGTGACTCATCGCCATCAAATTCAACAGAAAATTCGAGTGAAAGAGTACCACGCTTCAGAAGATTACAAGATCTTTATGAGGTAACTAACAATCAAGATAATCTTACTCTTTTTTGTCTCTTTGTTGACTGTGAGCCCATGGATTTCCAAGAAGCCATACAAAGCAAGAAGTGGAAAGAGGCAATGGATGAAGAAATCAAGACAATCGAGAAGAACGACACATGGGAGCTAGCTTCACTTCCAAAAGGGCACAAGGCAATTGGTGTGAAATGGGTGTACAAAGCAAAGAAGAATTCCAAAGGAGAAATTGAAAGATACAAGGCAAGATTGGTGACAAAAGGCTACAGTCAAAGAGCAGGCATCGACTATGATGAGGTATTTGCCCCTGTTGCTCGATTAGAAACTATTAGACTAATCATCTCTTTGGCAGCCCAAAATAAGTGGAGAATACATCAAATGGATGTAAAATCTACCTTTTTGAATGAAATACTTGAAGAAATAGTCTATATTCAGTAACCACCAGGATATGAAGTCAAAGGACAAGAAGACAAGATTCTAAAGCTAAAAAAGGCTCTCTACGGGTTGAAGCAAGCACCGAGAGCATGGAATAGCCGAATAGACAAGTATCTACAAGAGAAGGGCTTCATAAAGTGTTCTTACGAGCATGCTCTTTACATCAAGAATGATGATGGAAATGTCTTGATTGTTTGTTTATATGTTGATGACTTGATCTTCACAGGAAATAATCCAAACATATTTGAAAAGTTCAAAGAAGCGATGACAAAGGAGTTCGAGATGACAGATATTGGGCTCATGGCATATTATCTTGGCATTGAAGTCAAGAAAACAGAAGATGGAATTTTCATCTCTCTAGAAGATTATGCAAGTGAGATATTGAAGAAGTTCAAGATGGATAATAGCCAACCTATAAGTACTCCTGTAGAATGTGGAGTAAAGATATCAAAGTATGATGAGGGAAAAAGAATTGATCCAACGTTTTTCAAAAGTTTGGTTGGAAGTTTGCGCTACTTGACATGCACAAGGCCAGATATTATTTATGCTGTTGGATTTGTCAGTCGCTACATGGAGACTCCAACTGCTACCCACCTGAGAACCGCTAAAAGAATTATGCGTTATATCAAAGGTACAATTGATTTTGGCTTACTTTACTCATCATCTAACAACTTAAAGCTTGAAGGATATAACGACAATGATTGGGCTGGAGACATGGATGATTGAAAGAGCACTACAGGGTTCATGTTCTTTATAGGAGATACTGCTTTCACTTGGATGTCAAAGAAACAACTAATTTTCACTCTTTCTACGTGTGAAGAAGAGTACGTGGCTACAACCTCATGTGTTTGTCATGAAATTTGGCTTCAAAACTTATTAAAATAGTTAAGTTTACCACATGAAGAGGCGATCAAGATTTCTATCGATAACAAGTCTGCAACAGCGCTAGCAAAAAATTCAGTTTTTCACGATAGAAGCAAGCACATTGATACGCGCTATCACTACATCAGAGAATGCATCGAAAGAAAGGATATATAAGTGCAGTACGTGAAGTCTCAAGATCAAGTTGCTGATATATTTACCAAGCCACTCAAAAGTGAAGACTTTATTAAAATGAGAAGTTTACTTGGAGTCACAAAAATCAAGTTTAAGAGGGGGTGTTGAAATATAAACTTGATTTTAGTTGTTAAATAAAGTCTAATAAGAGCCTCATCTAGAAGCTTATTCTAGAATGCGTTGTAGGTGTGATCGGTGTAGAATTATTGTATGGTAGATGTTGAATTATTGTGTGGTAGGTGGGGAATTATTGTAACCATTGGATTAGAATTATGGTGGCACAATCCTAACCGTTAATTTAGAAGGTGCCACTAGTATAAATAGGGGTGGAGTCTTTGAGTTTGTATCAAACAAAGAAAAAAAAGTGAAGCTTCTTCCATAAATTTCTACCCATTTTTGATGAGGTCTTCTCTTCTTCTTTTTAGTACTTAGGATCTAGCCTTAGGCTTTTCCTTTGACTATCCTAGAGGATTAGAATTGGGACCCACCACTTAGAAATTCAAACCACTTCTTAACTCCCTGCAAACTCCACAAACTTGATTGTAGACCCCTAATCACCTAGAGGGTTGAAATCAAATGTGGAAGTTTAAAGGATGAGTTCCTATGTGACTCTTTGGCCTTAGAGCCGCTCTCAGGTAGCTCGGTCGCAGTGAGGGCTGACTTAGACACACACTACACTTATACACTACACTTTCACACACCTCCTAAAACCACACCTATACCCAACTTGACCTCCCGACTCATGAAGGTGATTCACATGGATGGTCCTTAACCCTCGACCGCTTGGCTAAGAGGGTTAGGAGCAACATAGTGAATGCCTCAAATGAGTCCCTTCATGACTCATGTGGGCTTGATATGGCTTCATGGCTCAACCAAAATGATTTCATTCCACTTACATTCACCCAATCTTTAATTTTCCAAATTTTCAATTTTTGACCCCCGGGACCCCAGACCTGCCTAGCCTACCCAAAAAACCCTTGAAATTACCCAAAATTTTCAAAATTCTCCAAAATCACCCAAACTCCTCAAAATCAATCTCAAACATTCTCCCACCACTCAAATTGACCATTTTTACTTAAAATACCCAGAATTCCAAAAATACCCCCTCAATACCCTCCAAATTACCAAAATGCCCCTCTTGATCCAAAAATCCAAAAATTCAGAAAATTTCCAGAAAATTCCAGAAAATCCCAAATATTCCCAATTTCATTTTGTCCAACTACACCATAAGCCAATTTTGTCAATTTACCCCACTTTTGTCAAAATCCCCAATTTGACCCATTTTAACCCAAAGTGAACCCAATGTCAAACCAAACCTACCCAATTGACCCAAATTCTGGTCCAATTCAATTCTAAACTTCAATTAAACATCCCCAACACCAATCTAGACCAAATCCAAGCCCAATTTGATTGACATTTGAATCCAATTTCACTTTTGACCTTAAAGCCTAATTTGGACCCATGACCCAAACTTAGCCCAAACTAACCCAATTCAACTCCAATTAACCCCAAATCTTTTCTAAACCTTCCCTAACATCCCCACAAACAAAACACTAACATAATTTGCCCAAAATTTGGACCCAAACCCAACTCAAATTCAACCCAAAACCAAAAGCCCAATTTTGACCTAAACCCAAGCTTAACCCAAATAGACCCAAACCCCAAAATCCAACCCCAACAAAAGTTGAAACCTCTTTGAAACACTCCCATAAAAATTTCCCAACATTAATTTTACATCAATTTCAACCCTAGCCCAACATTGGCCCAAGTTAACCCAATTTGGCCTACCATTGGCCACTTTACCAAAGAGCCCAAATTCAACCCAATTCAAACCCAAACCACCTCAAATTTGTTTCAAATCAATCATGACACATCCTTGGACAAAACTCAACATTCATTTGGCATGGCCCATTGCAAATTTTTCTATTCAAAAGCCCATTTTCTAACCTAAAGGCCCACTTCCTTAAACCACTTTAAAAGCCAACCCAAGACCATTTCAAAAGCCCAAGTTTTCAATCCAAAGCCCACATGACATTTCCCCATACCATCCATTTAATCAAAATCACTCCTAAGTTTCAAAATAATCATTAAACCATTCCAAATCAAGCTTTATGAAAATTCTCCACTAAAGTACCAAAATTCCTAAGTTCTACTTCCATGAAATTGACCAAGCTTTATCCTAAGCCATAGGCAAGCCATGAACAAGCCATTCTCAAGCCACATGAAGCCATGGGGGCTTTGACTTGTCATTAGTCCATTTATGGCAAGAAGAGGGGGTTCTTTCTTAAACCTCCCTTAAACCTTTTTTACCTTAAGCATGTCACACACTATACCATGCTTAGCCACCTCACCATGGATGGAGACTTCACTACCCCAATTCAGCTGACCCAAATGATTCTCCCTCAGCCCAAGGTCAAGCCTTGGATGGTGAACCTAGCCCAAATGCATGGATTTACCAATTTGAACCCAAAATGGGCCTTCTCCCATTCCATTTAAATCAAACTTCTTTACACATGTCCATGGCCAATTGACTGCACTAAACCCCAGCCCTGACCCCACTGGTCAAGATGGTGACCAGTGCCTGGCCGGCCAGCCACCAGGCCGCCGGAAAACACCATGGCCGAAAGCTCCCATGTGAGCCAACATTGAAATTCCCCCTTGCTGAAGTGTCCCAGCCCAATTGGATGGCATGGCTGTTCTTCTCTTGCATGGAGCAGCTGATCCCAGTCCCTAACTCCCCCTGGGAGGCCCTCCACCCTCTCCTATTTAAACACCACCTCCTCTCGGCCATGAGAGGTGCTGAACCAACCTTAAGGAAACTCTGCCAAAATCACTCCAGACTCTCCCCCACACTTAGAGCATTTGATCCCCACTGTTCTCTTGCCCTAATCCCCATTAGTTGAGCTCAATTTTGGAGCTCAATTCTCAGGCCAGAACAGGGCACTCCCAAATCCTCCACCAAAGTCAAATTAAACTCACCCACACCTGCACAAGACCAAGAGAAGGAGTTCCCCAGTGAAAGCCCCCTCTCCAGGCCACCCATCTGTTCCAGACTCCAAGCTTTGTAATCGAGCGTGGTCGAAATCATACCTGGACAATTCACCAGGCCAAGGGACTTCATCTGGAGCTTGCTTGGACCCAATCGAAGGTGACACAACTCTCAGATCGAAGCTTCACTTCTCTGAGCAAAGGTATGAACTCACTCTTCTTCCCGAGCTTACAGAGATTCTCCATTTAATTTGAATCAATTTCAATGCATGTTTACCATATGGATGTGTTCGTCTCCTCAAGACGAATCCATAGAGCATAAGAACACAAAAATCCGTTGAGAATCGAGTGAGAAATTAGGGTTAGAAGGTTGACGGTCACGGGTGCACACCAGTCGTAGACGATGAGCTGGGAGCCGTCGGATCGAGCGTGTATCGAGCGGACGGTCCGGATCGAGCCGGACGGCGCGGTGGTGCATGAACCGCGGGCCCTGGAGCGCGCGATTCGGATGGCGGCGCCGAATCGGGAGACGACGCGTGGCCTTTCGGAGTCGCCGAGGATGGCGTGGCGCCGCGTGGATAAGTAGGAAATTTGGGCTATTTTTTATTTATTTAATTACCAGAACTTAGAAAATTCATAACTTTGTGTAGGAAAATCCTAAAAATAAAATAAAAATACTCTCTTGCTCAGTGAACAGAGGAGAATAATGTGGAAAAGAAATCATGTAATTTCATCAAGTATTTTATTTTTAATTATTTATTTACTCTCTGCACTATTTCAATTCTCCATGCATGTATACAATTCACCATGGCATGAGACCATAGAGCTTTTGAAGCCTCTGAATTTGGGGACATTCCCTAAATTTTCCAAAGTCAGAGGCCATCCTTATGAAGAGTTATTGATTTTTCAATTCTAGGTCACTATTCTGAGAATTTTAATTCCAATAATTAGCATGTTATGAAATAAATTCTAGGAAAATTTGGTGATGTTTCTTATGACCAGAGGAACCTAGGGAAAATGGTTTTTGAGTTAACTCACTTGTAATAACCCTAATTGGCTTAAACACCCAAAATGAAGCTTTAATTAATTAGAGCTAATCATACATAAAATTGACTTGAAATCAATTCTCCACTGACCTTTAGGATCAGAGGAACCCACCATAAAATTTTGAAGTCAATTGGACTTGGTTAGCCCTATCAAATGGGTTGATTAAGCCATTTAGCCAAACCTAAACTTCAAAAATTCATAACTTTCAAAATATTTCTCAAAAATTCACAAAATTGGTTTTGGAGCCTCTCTGATATCAAGGGAATTTAAGAAAATTAAAATTACAATTTTCTAAAAAAGTTGATTTTTTTGCATTATTTTAATATTTTTAATAATTAAAAAATAATAAAAATCACAAAAATAATAAAAATCACCAAAATGTCACATTTTGAATTTTAATCACTTAGAAACAAACCCCATATTTTTCTTAAGTCTCTATGATGAGATATTAAATTTTAAAGCCCTAAGGTAATTTTAAAATTAAAAAATGCATTTTCTAGCATTTCCACTAAAATAATTCTAATAAATCAAAGAAAAATCAGAAAATTGTAAAAATTGGTTCTCTGATTTCCTTGATATCAGAGAGATTTTTTAAAAATATAAAATTCATTTTTCAACCTTTATTTTATTTTTAAATTAATTAATACTCCAAAACTCAAAATAATTATAATAAAAATAATATAATTCAAAAAATCACCAAAATTAGTCCAAGTGGTCCTCTAGTCATTAGTAATGTCCCATAATTTTCTTAAGGACAGAAACTTTCCCTTGGTCATATTATTAAATTTTTCTTGAAAATCCCTATTTTCCACCAAAAATAATTACATAAATAAATTAAATACAGAAAAATCACATTTTCTCCTCTAATATCTTGATTGACATATGAGTGAAGTCACATAAAAATTTCAAATTCATTTAAGCTCAATTTAGTGAGTTATGAAATTAGTAAGTTTAAAGGGCAAAATGGTAATTAAAATTTTAACCTATAATTAAAAATTTTAGGTTTAATTAAAAGGGTGGGTAAAATATTTGATACTAAGTTGATTTTGGATGTTTGAAACTTAAATAGTTAAGGGTAGAAACCCACCAATCATTTTAAGAATAATTAAAGTAAACCTTAATTAATTAGTTAATTAAAATTTGGAAGAATAATAAAAAAATTGGAATTATTAAAATAGGGATATTATTAGGAAGAAATTTATTCTTTAATTCAAGAATCCCTAAATTAATCACCTCAATAATATTTAATTCCTAATTAAAGTGATAATCCAAATTCAAAATTTAAAATGCTTAAAAGACTTAATCATTAAATTAAATTAAAATTAAAACATTTAAATTAAATCCTTCTAAGATTTCAATTAAATTAATATTTTAACAATTAAAATTAAATCATCCTTAAAGCATAAAAAAAATTAAATTTAAAATTAAATTAAATTAAATTAAAAATAAAATTAAATTAAAATTTAATTAAATTAAAATTTAAATTAAATTAAATTGAATTAAATTAAAAATTAAATTAAATTAAATTAAATTAAATTAAATCACATTAAATTAAATTAAATTAAATTAAATTAAAACATATTAAATTAAATAAAAAAAATAAAATCAAGTTAAAATAAAATTAAAATTAAATTAAATTAAATAAAATTAAATTGAAAGTAAAACTAAACCAAATTAAATTAAATTAAAATTAAATTAAATTAAATTGAATATAACATCACCAAAGACATAAAAAATTCAAAATAAATCTAAAACAACTTGAACACTATTTCAAACTTAAACCCATTAATTGAAATTAAATTAAAATCACAAATTACTTGAACATCAATTTGCCCTCAAGAGCTCTTGTTGTCATAACTTCTAAATGGAGTGTTAAGTGAAGTGTTACTTCACTTATAGGATATTCAAATGTCCTAATTCATTGAGCAAGATAACAAAACTTAAACTCCTGGATGATTAATTCACTTGTATAATTAAATTCTCTTGGACTTAAAACAATCCTAGAGGCATTGAAAAGATGTTTAAGACTCGTCTTAAGCACTTCCTCAATATGATAGGATATTTATAAGAACAATTGAACTTAATTGTTCTTTGATGAAGAAAATTGTCCTTAAACCAAAACACAAGAACCTAGACGTCATAGGAGATGACTAGTTATAGGATTAGGACTTTGGTAGACAACCAAAAACCTTTCCCTTAGCTTTACCTGAGTACTTGTTGGAATATTTAAATGCCTTAACATGTGTTTTAAGTGCGGCTTGGGATGACGGGAAGACCCTCCGGGTACGCTTTTATTTTATTGCAATTTACTCGTACTTTTCTTGCATGATAAACAATCGTTGCATGAAAACCCACACCTCTAGGATAGTCCACTAAAGCCGAAACCAAAACTAAATTAAAAGTCATTACAAGATAAAATTCACCGTCACAACATTTCAAAATATAAAACAACTCAAAATTTAATCACAAACGGAACAACAAAACTACAACTAGAACTAAATAAAAACGTCTTGTTGGATGATCGAGAATACATCGGATGATGTAACCTACGTGTTGCTAACGGGATTTCCCACGGTCTAAATGAAAGTGTGGAACTCATTTAGTTGAGTTTAGCAAATTCATCTGGACTAAGTGAATCCGATAAAAATAACGATGCCGGAAGGATGGAACCGTGGGATCTTAACCGGTGTCGTTATAATCAACTTTAAGATTTGTTTTAATTAAAACATAGAAAACACTATGGAAATTAAGACCTTCTCTAAACCAAAACACTTCTCTCATCTCCTGATTTATGACTTTTAAAACTAAACCTCTGCGACAACAAGGAGCTCGGAGCATGGTGGGCAAGCACGGCCATCTTCGTCGACAGAAACAACTCTACATCGACTAAACATTTCTTAGAATTAAATAACTAAACCATAGGACTTCGAGGTAGTTTGCACTAGTGCAACATAAATCCTCAACCTTTTGTTAGGCATTTGCATTGCAAATTAAGCCCTAACCGGTCTTAGGATTCCGAGGTAGTCGTCCGTACGACATAGACCCTCACATCTTCGAGACTCGTTTGTATGATCGTGTCATACGAATATAAGTCCTAATTAATTAAAATTGGCGAGATCAAAACGTTAAATAAACATTAGGGCTTTCCTAAATTCAAGCCAAACAATAGGATAGTCGGGAAATTACCGAAGTTCGCTTCGAATCTGTGATTTCTCCTACTTTTCTTCCTTTGAATTCCCAAAATAAAATGTTCCAAATTTGATCCATTCCCTATCGAAATTCCAAAATTCAATCCCTTGAAAACTTAAACTTTGAAATTCTCGAGAGCGGAACTACCGATTATTATCGAGAGTTTTCTTAGGTAATTCCCGTCGCTTAAGATGTAATTAACTATAGGGGCTTGCCCTTATAGGGAATTTTAAGAACCCGAGTAATATAAACCTCGCTTAATTTCTTTGTATTAAGCGGGGAACTTGTCGGCTTATAAAATTGGTTCGCGGACCAAACGGATGTCACAAATCTTCTAGTTTATTTAATCGAGCCCCATCATCAAGTAGTGTGTCTATTCTTCGGGATAGATACACAGCTTGTGATGTAGCGCTCATTTATATAACTATTTGGGATGTGAGATCAGTTTGATTTCATATCTTAAAAATTTCAAATTTAAAATTATTTTCAAAAATCAAATGCTACTTTCTAAATTATATATATATATTTAAATTAAATTTAAAATCTAAAATTCGCCGACAATTTCTATAGGCGACCCCTTTTCAAAAATACAACACTCAACCTAAAAATATGCCGACAAGGAGGCTTCGTGACAAGCACGGGAGCAGTGGCGAAGGGGCTTTTCGTTCGATACTAGGGCAGAAAAATTGTCCTCGTGGTTTTAGGAATGCCAGAGGTTAGGACATGCTTCAAGTGGGGCAATTGAGGCATTAACAATCGTGAACGCGGGGCCGATCCCGCAGCCCGCATTCTGCCTGCTTAGCGGCGAGCTGCCGCAAACGCTGCTCGAAAGCAGGAAAAAAAATGAAATGTGTCGCGGTTATGGGCTGCGTCTCTTGAAAAAAGCAGCTCCAGACGGAACCATAGTCAAAACAATGCTTGATCCAGTGTACATTTGCTCAATGTCCAGGTCCTCTTCAACCAACCACTGTGCATATCCTTCAAATCAAAAACAAGTGCCCTCCTTATGAAGATCAGCGATGCCACGCTTCATTGATCTAGAAGTTGTTAGCTGTAGGATAAAGAATAAAAAAGTAGCTCGGCCAAGAAATAATATAGATTAGTAAATTATGACAGCTTTGTATAAAATTGTAATACCACACTAGAGCATATAACATGGAAAGTGAAGTACTTCCATAGACCAGTGAGCTAATAATTTCCTTTACTACACTCAAATCCAGTGTAGGTAATCCAAACAATTTGGTTGATCATTTTGATCATTTTAATCTTAATTCCATTGAAGCATGCATAATTACCATCAACAAGGAAAATATTCCCTATAACCAAAAAAAGTAGTAGGAGTAGCAAAGGAAATAAAACAACTACTGCATCGTCCCAAATAAACGTAAATTGAGAGGACTATAATCCACGGTAGTGAATTATATAGCATAGCCTGTCTCTTATTTAGCACACTTTTATGACAACAATACAGTACCTGCCATCCAAAGATACAGTACTGTAATAGAAAGCCCTAATCATATATATATATATATATATATGTTGGATTAATTATGGGACTACAATGTAATTAATAAATGTGTTGGGTCATTATTTAATAAGTCAAAATTATTGTGATCTAATCAATAAGTAAAGTTTATGACTTTAGAGCACATTTGTCATGAAATTATAAGTGTGGATACCATAAGTGCAAATTCGATTTGATGAGGGCGGAATTGAATTAAGCAATCCTTTGTAACCACCGAGTTAGTTACTGATAAATAGAGGAGTAATGGTCCCCGATCCGCACGATCTAAAAATTCTCTTGTTCCCCATCAACGAGAGAAACTAAGGAAAACTCCGGAAAATCTGCAGATTGGAAGATCATTGCTTGCAATCGATCAAATGGATTCGAGTACGCTTCCGCTATTGTATCGATTCGGTTTTTCTCATTAATTTGAACGTGAACGAAAGATTCTCGAGGCAATTTCCCAAGAGATTTTGATTCGATCAAAATCTATTTGGAAATTCAAAAGAAAATTTCTAACAATTGGTATCGAGCCTCCAGTTCATGTTCTTGTTGAGATTCCCCTCCTCTTTCGTATTTTTTATCCCTTTCGTTCGCCTTTACCCGCGAAGGATTCGCCCGCAAAGGTTGCGGCGGCGGGACTACGGAGAAAGGAATGCCGCAACGGGACCGCAACGTCGGTTGGTGCGGTGGCGCGTCCTCCGACGGCGGCAAAATCCGGCGAAAATCAAAACGAGCGGCGAAAGGAGCCGTCGGAAATGGCGCCGAAATCGGCGCCGGAGGGAGGCGCCTGCCGGAGCGACGCCGGAGGAGGGCGCCGCCGGAGGCGGCGCCGGACGGGCGCCGCGCCGGCGCCGGAGGCGGCGCCGGCGGCGCCTCGGTTCGCGGACCGCGAAGCTGTTCGCGGGAACAGTTCGCGAGCCGCTCGCGGAGCTGCTCGCGGAACGGTTCGCGGAACCGGTCCGCGAACCGGTCCGTGGACCAGGTCCACGGACCATTCCGTGGACCCGGTCCGCGGAAAAAAAAAAAATAAATAAAAAATAATAAAAAAAAATCAGAAAATTAAAATAAAATAAAATCAATTTTATTTTATTTTGTTTAGTTTTAAATTGATTTTCTTGATTTTATTTTATTTTGTTTAATTTAAATTTTAATTTACTCATTAATTAATTAATTAATTAACTCATTTTAATTTGGAAAATAAAATGAGTCATTTAATTTAATGAGTAGATTAAATTAATAAGTTAATTAATTTACTCATTTTAAAATGAGTAAATTAATTGTAAAGTTTAGGATTGATTAATTTTATAAAATCAATAATTTTTATTTTGTAAATCATGGGCTTTATGGCTTATAAATTAGCCCATTATTTATAAATATAAGATTTTATAAAATTAAATTAAAGTTTAAATTAAATTTGAATAAATGGTATTTTAAAAATTGTCCATCATTTTTAATGAACTTATTGAAGCATGATGTTGCCAAAGTGACCTCTCATGTGTAGATAGTTGCATGACGAATGATGGATGTTGTGTGTATGTAGGTTCATGCAAGTATTAATCTGGCCAAAGGAAAATTAATACTTGCAGAAATGCATACACACTTGTGATGATAAACATGTAACAATTATAAGGAATAATATATGAGTAATAAATCGATTCAAAGATAGATTTATTACTTGATATATGTTATTGTTAATGTTTGATCATTACAACAAGATTACTACTTAGCAGTTAATATTATCGTCCAAAGACTTGATATTAATGTTGCTTTAGTGTATCTTGAGATGGGATTTACCATTAATTGAATTTAAACATTTTATTAATTAAATCTTTTGTTCATTTTTCGGTTGTTGCTAATGTATCTGCTAATCTCGATTCGGTTCCAATCCTTAAGGGTGATAGTTTTAAGGATTGGAAAGAGAACATTCTCATTGTTCTCGTTGCATGGATCTAGATCTAGCATTAAGAATAGAAAAGCCCGCTCCTCTTACGGATGCAAGTTCCTCCAGAGGATAGGAGGAACTTTGAGAAGTGGGACCGTTCTAATCGCTTGAGTCTAATGATCATAAAGCGCGGCATACCCGAGGCCTTTAGAGGTGCGGTGTCTACCGAGATCAGCGATGCTTGCAATTTTCCTTGCTCGAAATTGAGAAACGCTTTGCAAAGAGCGATAAGAGCTCGAACCGGTATTCTTTTAAAGAACGGATTTCAATGAAGTTCGGAGGCAAGGAAAATATAAGGAGTACATCATGGAGATGTCTAATATTGCTTCAAAATTAAAGAAACTAAATCTCGAGTTGACGGATGACTTACTCGTGCATTTAGTTCTTATTTCTCTTCCTCCACGAGTTTAGTCGATTTACAGTCGGCTATAATATGCAAAAGGAGAAATGGACTCTTAATGAGCTTATTTCTCATTATGTGCAAGATGAAGAAAGGTTGAAGCAAGGAAAGGCTGAAAGTGCTCATCCGGTAAACACCTCTAAGGAAAGGGGCTCTAAAAGAAAGAATGAAGTGCTGTAAGAGTAAGGGTCCTTCTCAAAAGAAACAAAATAAAGCTCAAAATTCAGAAAATATCGGTTGTTTCTTTTGCAACAAAGAAGGACATCGGAAGAAGGAATGTGCTAAATATCATGCTTGGCGTGTAAAGAAAGGTACATTTCTAACTTTGGTACGATTCCGAGGTAAATTTGGCTTCGGTATCTAGAAACACTTGGTGGTTAGACTGCGGTGCTACTACTAACATAAGTGTTTCAATGCGGGGTTGCTCGAGCTACCGAAAACCAAATGATGCTTGAAAGATGCATTTATGTGGGAGATGGAAAATCGGTAGAAGTGGAAGCGATTGGGCATTTTAGATTGTTATTATGTACCTGGTTACTATTTGGATTTGATAGATACTTTTGTTGTACCGTCATTTAGACGGAATTTGGTTTCGTTTGTTGTTTGGACAAATTAGGTTATTGTTGTTCATTTCAAAACGAGTTGTTTCGGTTTATCTATTAATTCCAATATTATTGGGCCTGGTTCTCTTGTGGTATATGACAATCTTTATTTCGCTTGATACTGTTGCTTCTTATAATGAAACTCTGAATGTGGAATCACGAGGTACTAAGCGAAAAATTAATAATGAAAATTCAGGAGCATTATGGCACAAGCGTTTAGGTCACATCTCTAGAAATAGAGTTGAAAGACTTGTGTCAGATGGAATTCTAAATTCCATTGATTTTACAGACTTTGATGTATGTATTGAATGCATTAAGGGAAAACAGACCAAAAGGAAGAAATTAGGTGCATATAGAGCTACGAAGTCTTAGAATTGATACATACGGATGTTTGTGGACCATTTTCTACGGCTTCTTGGAATGGTCGACAATATTTTGTATCATTCATAGATGATTATTCAAGATATGCATACCTATTTCTTATTAATGAAAAGTCCCAAGTATTGGACGTGTTCAAATCTTATAAGGTCGAAGTTGAAAACCAACTAAGCAAAAGAATAAAGAAAGTCAAATCGATCGTGGTGGTGAATACTACGGTAGATATGACGGTTCGAGTGAACAACGTCCGGGACCATTTGCTAAATTCCTAGAGGAGTGTGGAATTGTCCCACAATACACTATGCCGAGTTCACTCTAGCATGAATGGTGTAGGTCGAAAGACGAAATCGCACTCTTAAAGACATGGTAAGAAGTATGATCGGTCATTCTACCTTACCAAATTCACTACGGGAGAAGCACTCAAGACGACGACCTACATTCTAAATAGAGTACCAACTAAAGCGAGCTACAATTACACCTTATGAGCTTTGGACGGGCGAAAACCCGGTTTAAAGCATTTTCATGTTTGGGGTTGCTCAATTGAGGCAAGGCCTTACAAGCCACTTGAGAAAAAGTTATACCCTAAAACAGATGAAGCACTACTTTGTTGGTTGTTCGGAGCGATCTAGGGGTTTCAAGTTTTATGATCCCAAATTAAAGATAATTTTTGAGACGGGAACTGCAGTGTTCTTTGAGGATATTGAATTTGGGGGGAGAAATCGGAGTTAGAGACTTTGTCTTTGAGGAGGAATCAGACCATACTACTCTTGTTGAAGAGGAATTGGTTCCTATTCCTGTAATTGCTTTTGATAATGATCAGGATCTTACTCCTGACATTGATCAAGTTGCAAATCAAGAACCCCTTGAGGAACAAATTCAACAACCTCGAAGAACAAGTTCAAGAGCAAGTGCTTTTGCGACGATCCACTAGGGAAAGAAGAAATGCTATTTCGGATGATTATATTGTATTTCTTCGAGAACATGAGGAAAATATTAGTATGATGGAAGATGATCCTATCAACTTTCATCGAAGCTATGCATAGTTCCAATTCGGAAAAATGGATCGAAAGCGATGAATGAGGAGTATAAGTCTATGCGAAGACAATAAAGTTTGGGAACTTGTTCCATTGCCGAAGGAAAGAAACCCATTGGTTGTAAATGGATTTTTAAAACTAAAAGGGATTCGAAAGGCGATGTGGAAAGACATAAAGCTCGTCTTGTAGCTAAAGGCTTTACTCAAAAGGAAGGGATTGACTATAAAGAGACCTTTTCTCCGAGTTTCAACAAAGGACTCTTTTAGAGTAATCATGGCACTTGTTGCTCATTATGATATGGAGCTACATCGAATGGATGTCGAAGACCGCATTTCTCGATGGAGACATTGATGAAACGATCTATATGGTGCAACCGAGAAAACTTTGTAATAGGAGACCCAAAGAATATGGTTTGCAAGCCGACAAAATCCATTTATGGGCTCAAACAAGCTTCCCGTCAATGGTATCACAAATTTCATCAAGTGATTCTATCATTTGGTTTTGAAATGAATGCAGTTGATGATTGTGTGTATCATAAATTCAGGTGGGATAAAACATATTTTTCGATTTTGTATGTGGATGACATACTGCTTGCTCATGAAATAATATAGACATGTTGCGGGAAACCAAAAGATTTCTATCAAATAATTTTGAGATGAAAGATCTTGGTGATGCCTCATTTGTTTTAGGAATCCAAATTCACCGAGATCGTTCTCGGTGTATTCTTGGATTATCACGAAAGAGTTTATATTGATAAAGTGCTTAAAAGATATGGCATGCGGAATTGTAGACCAATTGACACCCCTGTCGCTAAAGGAGACAAGTTCGGTCTCGATCGGTGCCCAAAGGAAACCTTGAGATTCGGAAATGCAAAAGATTCCCTATGCTTCGACGATAGGGAGTCTTATGTATGCTCAAGTTTGTACGCGGCCGGATATTGCGTACATTGTTGGAGTTTTAGGCGGATACTTAAGTAACCGGGAATGGATCATTGGAAAGCGACCAAAAGGGTTATGAGGTACTTAAGGAGAACAAAAGATTACATGCTTACATATAGGAGATCGGATCATTTGGAGATCATTGGGTATTCGACTCCGATTTTGCTTGGATGCCAAGGCAATGAGAAGATCCACATCGAGCTACATATTTTTGTTAAGTGGTGGAGCTATATCCTGGAGGAGTGCAAAACAAACACTAATAGCTTCATCCACTATGGCAGCGAGTATATAGCATGTTATGAGGCATCCAACCATGGCATATGGCTGAGAAATTTTGTCACTGGGCTGCGCATTATGGAAGGAATTGAAAGACCACTAAAGTTATTTTGTGACAATAAATCAGCTGTATTGTATTCCAATAACAACAGGAGTTCATCCAAGTCAAAGCATATTGACATCAAATTTCTTGTTGTGAAGGAAAGAATACGAGTGGCCAGATTTGTATAGAGCATATTGGAACAAACTCCATGATTGCGGACCCCCTTACAAAGGGTCTGATACCGAGGGTCTTTCATGAGCATACTGCTCATATGGGTGTTATAGAGCTTGAGAAAATTTAGATTCGGTGGGAGTTTGTTAGTTTGTGTTTTTAGTTATATGTTTTATTTTATGTACAAAACATATTTGGATATTTTACGATCGAAATATGGTATTTTATTCGGTTCGATACACTCTGTATAATTAAAGTTTGATCTCACTTAAGTAAAGTAGGACTAGGTTGAAAATTGACATAGAACCGACCACTTGCATGTAATTTTCATTCCACACATTCATGATTGATCTATGTCATTTGATTATATTAATATATGTGACCATTGATGGGTTTAGTTGTGACAAATACAATGAAGACTAGCTTTGATCCTATATTGATATGATTAATGGACCAGGATTGTAATGTGCCTTTATAATAATGACAACAAATTTTTTGAGCGTCTACAGGTTGACACATTTATTTTTACATATATAGTTCAGTGGGAGATTGTTGGATTAATTATGGGACTACAATGTAATTAATAAATGTGTTGGGTCGTTATTTAATAAGTCAAAATTATTGTGTGTCAATCAATAGTAAAGTTTATGACTTTAGGCACATTTGTCGTGAAATTATAAGTGTGGATACCGTAAGTGCGAATTCGATTTGATGAGGGCGAATTGGAATTAAGCAATTCTTTGTAACCACGCAGTTGGTTACTGATAAATAGAGGAGTAATGGTCACTGATCTGCGCATGATCTAAAAAATTCTCTTGTTACCATCAACGAGAGAAACTAAGGAAAACTCCGGAAAATCTGCAGATTGGAAGATCATTGCTTGCAATCGATCAAATGGATTCGAGTACGCTTCCGCTATTGTATCGATTCAGTTTTTCTCATTAATTTGAACGTGAACGAAAGATTCTCGAGGCAATTTCCTAAGAGATTTTGATTCGATCAAAATCTATTTGGAAATTCAAAAGAAAATTTCTAACAATATATAGTAATAGAAAGCAGTGACCCGAGAAGTGCGGCACAAGTAAATGACAATGATTATGCAAGTCAACCCATGCAAAATGCAATGCATGATATAAAGTGATCGGTCAACCAGACCGTGGTGGCCGATTGAACCAAAGTGCTCGGTAGTCCGAGTTGGGGTGATTGGTCGAAGCAAAGTAAAATGCCGACCAGGCAAGGGTGACCGATCAAAGCAAAAGTGCAAGTCTGATAGAGGATCTAGAGCAAGATTTAACCAGGATCTACTTATTCTTTCAGCCTCCTAAGTTTTGGATAGGAGCAGTTCAGAACAGAGAAGAAAAATGGGAGTTGTTTGTCTCTGTATGCTGCAAGGACCACTGCCTAAGAGAGTTCACTAAGGGAGGATATCGGCGAGCATCACGCCAACCAAGAGGGTAGAGTCGGCGGGCTAGATCGGTACGATGAAGGCCGGCGGAACTGCTGGCGAGCTGAAGTGCTTGAGCGTCGGCGTGGATTCAAGCCAGGACGTTTGAGCCACTTGAGGAGGCGAGGAGCAGCCTCGCAGAGGAGGACTTCGGCGTCCGAGTTAGCAGGCGAGGAGCGCCAGCCGGAGAGGGTTGCGAAGGGGAAGGAGCTCGGGCTGGGGTTCTGTTCGCGAAGGTGGCGGCTAGCGCTGGAGTGTTTCGGCGCCTCTCTGGGATAAAGCTTTTTTTAAAGAGGGAGGATGAGTTTTTTTAAACGGTAAATAATAATGAATATATTAATATAATAATAATAATTATTATTATTCCAATAATGATCAACCCAGACAATTTTTAGCCCGGACGTCGCATAATTTTGAAATGGAGGTCTTCACAAGATAAAATCAATGTTATAGATGCATTGGAGCAGTTCATTTTGTAATCAGGAGTCGTTCGGATCATTTTTTCAGCAATCAGGCCCAATACGATAATTTGACATTTTTAGGCCGCCCGCGAAGCCGTAGCGAAATAAACGTCTCTCCTATGTGAAATCGACATTCTAGAAGTACTCCCACGATCCGTTTAGTCTTCCGGGGTCGTCTGAACAACTTCCCTGACAATCAGGCCAATTCGAGCCAATTTCGTGTGCGACACGATTCATAATATTATTTGATCTATTACAGTCGTGTAACGTGCAAAATGCCGACCGGCCTACGCATAAGGGAAATCAAAATCCTATCAGAGTTACCTGGCTATGTGCCCCTCAATACGCGCTGAAAGATCTTGCGTGGGTGTCTAAACTACTTGGTGTTATGGAAAACTACTTGAAAGTTTATACTCCAAATTGACACATTATATAAGTACGAAAATTTTGGGTTAAGAGAACTGCAAATCTAAAGGTATTGGCAAGGGTTAAACAAAAGAAAGAAAACATTTAAAATAAAAAATAAAAAAAATAAAAAAACCTTGCATCAGTTTCAATTTTCTTTTTTGGTCAAGAGAACTGCAAATCTAAAGGTAACGACACAGTTGAGAAATCCATTGAGGATGGTTAGAGTAATCTTCCTCGTAGAGCCTAAAGATGGTATGAAATTAGGGTAGTGGACAAAGCAATGGCAAAGATCATAGTAGCCATTAAGACTGTTCGAGATGGTTCTAATTCTAGACATGAAGACGAAACTATACTGATGAATGAAGGTCGTGGTAGTCATCTATGATAGTATTTAATAGTACAGAAGGAGGTAAAAGTGACACCACCTTATCATCACATACATGTGAACACAAGAAGGTCGTTAATGCTCTTACCCTACATAAATATATAAAAATGACAGGAAAACTAACGGTCATATGGTCATTGGTTTTTCTCGATGGGATTTGTCAGGGAATAAAACCGACGAGTATCCAACAGGCTAGTCATAGATTACTAATTTATTAAAAAATAATGGGCAGACTCAGCTAGAATATCATTAGTTATTTTTATTGTATCAGACCATCAACCAAAAGGCCCTCATTTCTTCTTTCGCTCATGCGTTAGTGCTCTAAATTGACCGTCGTTGTAGCCCTCGATTCTTCTCCAACTATTTTTCTTTCGCTCATGCGTTTGTACTACCTAAATCTTTTATATCATATCGAAAATACCATCATTTTAACTTTTAAAAGGTCATATACACCTTTCATACATATGTAAAGTGGTATGCATGCAAAAATTCAAATTCATGTGTTAGGTATGTAAATATATAAGTATTGAGTGGTATGTCTGTAAATTTTTCATAAAATTTTGAAGTTTATTCTGTAATTTGAGACCGTTTGCTCCTGCTCTAGCAAATATCAATGAAAATTTGAAAAATTTTACTTATATTGAGGAAGCAAATATGTTCTTCTGGTTATCCCAATGTCCCAATAGAGTTGAGAATGGCCTTGTACCTTGGTCAACTATCTTTTAAATCCTACTTATTTAAATCTTATGTAAATTGATGAATTCAATCTATAAAATTAAATCAAATTTAGAAATATAAAGAGGCACAAGAATTATCTCTAACCTCCATTTGAGAATAACTTTAGTTTATTAAAATGACCTCCAATATTTGCTAATATAATTCAGATTATGATATGGCAGTATTAAATCTCCATTAGCCAACTAAGATAAGTTAATCTACTTGAGGCAACGTGGGGCTTTAAGCAACAACCCCCTTGGTTCCATATCAACTTTCCTATCAATTAAATTGCCTTTATAAGTTTATTAAGGTTCATTTCAATGAAGCACCAAAGTCATTTAAGATAGGTGAAATATGTTTGTATCACCATAATAAGCCTCAAGAAAAAGAAAAAAAAAAAACCAATTCCCAAAAGAAATGAAAAATTTAGAAAGGGAGCTTAACTTTTTATATCTTTTAGTAGAAGTAATTCGGTCTATTTAGACAGAATTCCATTAGTAAATGAGTAAATGAGTTTCACACACATCTTTACGTACATTTCTTGTGAATGTTATTGATTAGAAAAGAAATTTGAGTCAGTCATATATTGGAGCTATTACTTTTACTTCTACCACTTAATCAAGTCTAATTTGAGTAGATCCCAAGAGGTTGCAGGTAAGCTTAATTGGACTGTTATGAGGTACATATTCTAATTATCAAAAATCTGCTAAACTGTTGGCTTGTGTAGTACAATTAAGCCACCTAAGCCATCTCAAATGGCTTGAATTTAGGCTCTATGTTGAATTCATATTAGACTTAGGTTTTGTTTAGGTTTTGAATTAGGTAAAGTTATCCTTAAGCTTGATTGGCTTTAAGTTTAAATCTAGTTAAGTGAACATGTTTAATTTTGATGTAGCTTTAGTTTAGGTTAGGTTTAAGTTTATTTTACAATTATTTAATTGAATTAAGTTCAAACTTTCTCTAAGTTTGATTAGATCATGTTATGGGGATTGGTTTTGCTTTAGTATTGATTTTAAAACTTAATTTATTTTAATTAGGTATAGAATTAGATTTATATTTGAATTAGTTCTATTTCAAATTAGGTTAACTTTAATTCAAAATTTAATTAAATCTTTTGTTTGTTTGTACATTTGAATTAAAACACATTTTCAAAATTATTAATACACTTTCAAAACAAAGAACGAACAAAATACACTCCTTTTGGGTTTACGAGGATTCCTCAGATGAGGCAACCTATGATTGCTAATAAGGATTCTCAGGTTTAAATGAGCTTAACGACTTGTTTAAACGAAGTAAACTCAAAAGAAAATAGTGACACCGGGATGATGAAATCATAAGATCTTAACCGGCGTCGCTCAACATAAATTAAAATTCCCCCAAAATACTTGAACAACAATAACAAAACATAACCCATAAACTACTAAACCATAAAATTTTAAACCTCGAAACCGCCACTTCAACGAGGAGCTCAAAGTCCACATCGTGGGCAGCACGACAAGGACATACATAAAATCACCTTCGAGAGAACAAACATGATCTTCATCAGCAAAACCATTCTTTATATTAAATAAAAAGTCATAGGACTTTGAGGTTGTTCTTCTAGCACGACATAAATCCTCACCTTATCTCTAGGCCTTTGCACAATCATGTTGTGTAATGTAAGCTCTAACTCTCGTTAGGCTCTGAGGTTGTCTTTTGGGATGACGCAAGCCCTCATATCTTCTAAGTTATTTGCATGGCCAGGATCATGCAAGTAAAAATCCTAAATAATAAAATTGGTAAGAAGAAAACTAAATAATATAACATTTGAAGCTAAAGCCAAATATTATGATAGTCTAGGAAGCCCCAGAGGTTCTCCTCAAGATCCGTGGCATCCCCCCCCCTAAAATAATTGTTCTCATCTTGTCCCGTTCCCATTTGGCTTTTCCATGTCCAATCTTGAAAACCTTAAGCTTTGAATTCATGAAAACAAATACCTCTAATCTAAATCAAGAGTTTTCCAAAAAACCATTTTTGATCTTTTATATTATATAGAGGAACTTGTTGGTCAACATAAAGGTTCACAGACCAAAAATGATGTCATAAGTTCTTTAGTTTATTTAATCGAGTCTCACTGTCAAGTGATGTCTATTCCTCGGGATAGGTGTGTTGCTTGTGGGGTGGTTCTCGATTATTTAAACTATTAAATATATGAGATCGGTCCGGTCTCGTATTTTCAAAAATTAAAATGCTACTTTTCAAATTATATATGTATATATATTAAATTAAATATATTTTCAAAGCAACCAAAGGGATTCCCATTCAGGCGACCAACACACACTCCTGAGTTGGCGACCGACATGTGGATCGAAACAAACAAACGTGAGCTAAGAACCACTTATAGGCACTAGGAATCCCAAGCTTAGAAAAAAGATATCAGTGATTTTATTGAATTGAGTTGACCAATAGTAGTTTAATATAAACTAAAAAACCTATAACTAATCTACGATAAATCAAAGAAGACCAATTTCTTGGTGCCTATGATGGCTTTCTCAGAGTAGACAAAAGGGTGATGCATGATCTAAAGATATAAATAACTATGTTAGACAAGATCACTTAATACTAACTTATCTTATGGTTTAAGTAAGGTTGAGATTGAACATATAGATCTTAATAAATGGCACCATAATAGTTAACATAAGAAATCTTGAAGGTTCTAAAGATGAATCTACACCGTGAAGAAGGGAAAGGCCAATCAAGATAATTAAATAGAAGTTTTCAATGAATAGGGAGGAGCAATTTTATAAAATGAACAAACAAAAAGTTTTTATCATCAACAATTGGAAAAGGGTATCAATTTTACATTTAACATGAGATCAAGTTAGGTTTGCTTGTTGTACTAGTGAGTAGGAAGATCAAAGGTCATGCTATATAAAAATAATATTATTAAAATATATGAACTTATTAAGTATTGTGGTATAACCCTTAATTTTCAAAGAAAAAGAATACACTTTGGTAAAAGTATAAAACAAAAAATTAAATAAAGATTATTAGAGTATTAACAAGAGATTCCAAAAGAGTTTTTTTTTTTTGGTTATGATTTACAGTTGCAACATAAAATAAAGTTATGTAAAGCTTATAAAAATTCAATGATATCATGTCAAGGATAAATTGGATTTTAGATAAAAGAAGAAAGTGAATTCATGATGTATCCAACTTAATCCCATATTTTTCACACTAGAAAGTGTAAATTTATATACATTTCCTTCATAAGAAATGATTAATAACTTCCCCAGATTGAAGGGGGTCCTCGTTGGCTTGAACTTTAGCCATAGATTCATATAAATAAATATGATAAATTTTACAATGCTACACTAGCACCCTAATGTAGTAAATTCTCCACTTTGATACTTACCATGAAACAATGGCTGGGTGGATTGGTTTCAAGTGTTAAATGTTCTTATTGAGACATGTAATATAGATTATTTGGAAAAATAAAGACAACGATTATTTTTAATATTGCTAAGAGTGAAGTAGTGAAGAGACTAAAAGATTCAATAAGATTTGAAGAAAAAAATAAAGAGGATCGGATTGTAGTAGAAGCATGTATGGATAAATATGAAATCAAAATATTACTAAATAAAGCTTGTGTGGTCAACTTGAATAACATATTGTGGCTTAAAGGGAGAATACATGAGAAGAATAAGTAGTAGGTTAAGCTATGTTGAAGGGTTAGGGATAAAAGAAGTGCTACACACCCTACTTCTGTGTGGTATTACTCTAATTTAATTTTTATATTCAAGTTGGGGAAGGGAAAGATGTGATTTAAAAAGATGAGAATGAGAGAAAATTGATAGCAACATCTAAGGCGACTCTCTCTAATTTTGTCTGTCGCTGGGGCAACACCAATCCTATTACGGATATATTCATTTCATATTTTGTCTCTAAGTGTAAAGCCACTCATCCACCTAATCATTCTCATCTCGGCAACACTTAAATTAGCATTATGCTTCTCTTTTAAAGAACATCTTATAAAATTTTCCTTTCAGTCTAAGCAATACTTTTCTATCACACAATAGGCCAGACACATTCCTCCACTTCAACCAACCAACCTGAATTCTACTATTAACATCCCATCAATATCACCATCGCTTTTAAGAGTGTATTTTCCATGTGTCAATAATAAACATGAGAGAAGTTTCCCAGAGAAATAGAGCCAATACTATAAAATAAAACTAAAAAATTAAAAGAACTGAAGAAAATACAGTGAAATGAAAGAAGTGATATTTGTGATTGAAAGGTCCTCATAGAGAGTCTAACTGTGCGATGGCTATGGAAAAAAGATCTTTAAGAAGATTAGAGAGAGAAGAATTCAAAGTAGAAAGGGGTGGAATAAAAATGAAAACATCCACCACCTTAAGATGGAGTGCATAAGCATAAATCAAGAACAAAAGTGAGAACTATCATAAAAAGGAACTACAAGAGGATTCCTTTGTAGGGAAGGGGAAGGACTGCACAAGAAATAGCATGGTAAAAACTTTAATGAAGCTTAAAACCAAATTTACTCCTAATTCTTTTGTTAAGAAATTTGATTTTATTTTTTTGTTAATTATCTTATTTTGTGAATATAAAGTAAGGAGGCTATAAGAAAATTAATGCTACATTTCCGCGTTTGTACTCCAAAATTTTAACATGTTGGAATGCCTACTTGACAAAAATACCATGCAATAGAGAAAACATGAGCATAAAAAGCCTTTCTCTATTCTATCTCTCACTAGTCGACAAAAGGAGAAAAATAATACAATTAATTATATGACTTCACTAGTATAACTTTTGCAATCATCAATTCTGCATAAGTTAAACTATCGATTGCTTGTTGGTGATAATTATTTGAATTAGAAATGTAAGCCATGATAATTATTTCAATTAGAAATGTAAGCCATTAATTAAACCTATCAACATCTTATTCTTAAAAATAACCTCTTACTTTTGATTGGGAATCAAGACCTTGCTATTTTTATAAGAAATGATGTTACTTGAACGTTTACTTATTAACCAAGGAAGTCTCTAAAATTAATTAGGACTTAATAACATATATGTAATATTTTCCTCTCATAAAAATAAAATGCAATAAAAATGGTGAAGTCAAAGCAATGCATCTAATTTTACCTTTTATTATTAAGAGTTCAACTTCAGATATGCTTTTCATACATTTTTCATTTTAAAAACTCCATTACATGATAATTTAAAACCTTGCATACAATTTTGAATTCTGAAAAACCTGCTTCATGAGCTAATGATTGATACTGTTTCTCAGTCCTCACGTTTGCTTCAAGTAACAATGTCATTACCATATTCATGGTGTAAATTTGTTGTGTAGCAACATTTGTTTCAGGAAACTCGGGAAGAATGTGCTCCATAAGGATTACTTTTCCAGAAGTAGGCAATGCCCTCCAACAATTTTTTAAAATTAGTAGACATTTCTCATCATTCCAATTATGAAAAACCCACTGCAAAATAACATGTTAAAGAAATAGTAATGCAGGGTCATTAAAAGGTCCACAAGTTCTTACTATATATGTTAGATAATTCATGTTGTAAGAAGAGAATATAATCATAATAAAACTTTGAAGTCATATATTTTTTGTATTTAATAAGAAAAACTAATTATAAGTTTGATTTTAGGAGTATGAACATTATGACAATGGAGCAAATAATACCATGCATCTATTATCAACATTATAAATAATAGATCATGCTACAATATAATATCAAAATCTTATTTTTTTCAAATGAAATTTTTGTGGTATATGAAAAATCATTTCCCATCCCAATTTTATTTTTATGAATTTGTCTTAATAAAATCAAACAAGTTTAAATGAGGCAATGTCAAATGGTATATATTGGTAAGCCAAATTTTTTATTTTTCTAACAATTTTTAACTTTTAGTTATATTATTTCATTGACTCAATGTTAAATACTATGAAAAATAGTATTCTACTACTATAAATTCATATTACCTTTAGAAAAATGGCTTCTCCGCTTGGTATCATGATAAACATGTCCCCGCCAACATGTTGGACACCTAAAAAAGTCATTTATAAATCAACAAATGAGTATTTTAACTCAATGTAAATCTAAGAGTAAAAAAGTTGAAGTCATAAATATTTCAAATAAGAAATATAATTAAATCACTTTAATATTATTTATGATATTACTAAATCTGAGGCCAAATTTAATTTTTTGTTTAATATTTATGCACTATTAACTCATTTTTAAATTTCTTTTTTAAGGTTGTATACAAACTTATATATAATTCAGAGCATGTTAGTTGAAATTTTACAATTAGAACAATGACATGCAAAGATTAGTTCATTTTTATTTTTCTTTTAAAGAGCTTATAAATAGAGTTAAAAATGAGATTTAACATCCCATTATTTGTAATTCATCATAGTTATCGATTTGTTAAAATAATAAAACAAAAAAAGGATTTAAACCCCAATTCAAAGTTACTATCTACTAATTTGAAATATTTATTATAAGATATCATGTACGAGAACTCTTAATTTTTTAAAAGAGAAAAAATGTTCTTACTTGTTAATTAATTAGCAAACCTTTAGTTATTAGTTGGTGTTTGAGATCCATATTACTTGCTTCATGTACCTGGAAACGATGGTGCCTGTGAAACAACATGAGGTAGATCAAAATTAATCCCTTTAATGTGTGGATACTTAGAAATGATCATTTTCAATGAAGTTCCAACACCACCACCAACATCAACAAGCTCTGCTACTTGCTTTAGCCCTTCATACTTCTCAAGCATCTTCTTAATCGCTATATTACTATTGCTAGCCATGCCTTCATTAAAAATCTTAGAATAGGTAGGATTCTTATCCACACACTCATACATTGTGAAACCATAAGCTTTTTTGAAGGGATTTACCCCCTCTTGTAATGCTTCCTTCAATTGATTCCTGTCAAAGCATCAATGGAAACACAACATGAGTGGACTTTACCTTTTACATAGGTTTTCCTCTAGTATACATGAAAATTAAATATATTCATTCATAAATAGTGCAGGAACTTGTGAATTCTTTTTGTTTCAATGAAATGAATTGGGTGTAGAGTTATTCAAAAAATTGTATCGTTATGTTGAATTTTATTTAAATTTAGGCTTAAAATTCACTCTCTTATTATTTTTCATTGCTCTCTAAGATGCATATCATGAGAAGAAATGATTCTTGAAATCATCCTTTCAAACATAAGGCTTGTTTTCCATCTAACATAGATCATCCTATCAAACTGATTCAAAAGTGGCAAGAATTCTCTCACATAAAGACCCATTGTGACAAATAATGTATCTTCAACTTTTTTTTATTCTAATGCGATGGTAAAAATGCAATATTTTATTATTATAAACGATATTAAGATCACAAAATTTGATTGTATTATTAGAAACTTCATTGAAAATTTTATCAAAATAAATCATCCACCTATGTTGAATATTTTTCAAAAATATATTTTTTTTTATTTTCATCTTTAATATACTTTACTTGAGTTAAATATTTACTTTTCTTTTATCTTTATTTGAAAAATTTATACATATATTTTTACCCTATTTAGTATCTAATATATTATAAAGATCACTAAAGCAGAAGTATTAGATCTCATATTATTCTCTTAAAATATATACGGGTCATTTTATATTTTTCTCAATTCTCTAAACTTTCACATTTAAACCAAATTTTTATAACACAATTTTTTATATTTTATCTTCTCTTGACATTTTTATTCCACTACCAACTATTTTAATTTATAAAATTTTTCAGTTTGATTCTTCAAGTACATCTTTTGCCACTTTTTGATAGTTTGTTACTTTATCCCACATAAAATTTGCTTCTTCTTGGACATCCAAAATCTCAAAAACTTGAAGTTTGCTGACAAAAGTAATTTAAATTGTACCTTGTAGATGCCCCCATCTAAGTCTATGACAATGTTATTTCATAAAGCGTTTAAAATAAATAAATAAAATCCAAATTTTCATGGATTAACCTATGATGGTCATTAACCTCAGATAATCTTACAAATTTTCGAGATTTTTTTAAACTCAACTTGTAAACCTCAAACTAAACTTAATGCTAAGTTAAGCCACATGATAACCCAAACTCAAACTTTTTGTTAAGGTGGATACCATAGATGATTTCATGTTAAGTGAACCAAAATTTATGGAAGAAATTATGCCACGTAATTATAAGATCAATACATAATTAAATATTAAACTTAAACTAATCCTAAACCTTAAGTTCAAATTTACATCATCGAATTTCAAAACTCATTATAATATCCCTTATGTTTCCCCTGATATTTCATAAGATGGTCTAAGTAGGTTTGTAAGTTCGTGGTAACTAAAGTTTTAACTTTGCATCAAAAATAAAGTCTTAAAATAACTTTCATTCATAAGTTATAACAGTTCTAAATTTAACTTAAATTAAACTAACTAAACAAATTTAAAATCAATAAAAACTCAACTTAGACTACAACTAAATCTACTATAACTCAAACAAAAAGTGAAAATAAGTAAAATTCAAAATAAACACAAAACGAAAATTAAATCCAAAACCAAATTTAAAATAATTCAAACCAAACTAAATTCAATAAATTAAACCAAGATCTCTTAAGTCACCTTAATCTTTTAGGGCGGTTTGCCACACTTCTCCATGTCGGATGCTTACAATAGTAAGACTCGAGAATTATAAATAGATAGACCCCTTCTCATGTAGGTCTAGATGTTTATAAGATTCATTAAAATCCAAGAACAAAACTCAGGAAAAATCAAGTTTAAGACTTAAAATTCACCGTAAAACGTTAATCAATTAACTTGAACCAAATTTTTGGCAAAAATTAAACATTGAAACCAAAACTCACAACTTAAACTTAATGACTACATTAGACTTATTGCACTAGCCACACACATTCTACTTGTTACCAGTCCATTAATTTGATTTAGGTTAGAAAAATGGTAATTGACTATGCATTTATTTTTTGTGAATTAGATTGTTCTATTGTATTATTTTTATCGTAAGTTTTAGATAGACGACAATTTATTGGGTGTTGGTTGGATATTATGATGATTTTCAATAGTATAATATACTATTTTTATATGAGCTCGTGCTTAGTGATGCATTATAATAATTTAAATTAAACTGGCACTTTTTTGTTTATGTGTTGGTTAAAGTGCCATGCCCCTAAGCACGGTCTACTAGAATAGGGGCTTGGTACATGCGATGATTATATTTGTGTCTTTCAAATTAGCCTATTTTTTATAGGTATTTCGTTAGGCAAATTCATCATCCAATCTATTTTGAATAGAAGTAGGTTAGCATCTGTGGGAATATATGAGCAAGGATGGCCTTCATCAGTTGATAACACTAATCTTTAGCTCTATGATTAAAGAGTTGTATAAGGATAGAGCTCTGTTGCACTTTTTTTCTTTTCTTCTTAGTTGAATGGCAATGCCCGGTCACATCGACCATTTTCTTGTACATATATTTTTATTTTTTTGTGTTTGCTTAGTGAGTTTTACATTTCTTGTACACTAAATGTACATGATTTCTTAGGTATCCTTTTATGACATGTGCCAAAAATAGTATGATTCTCTTTAATTAGACTGTTAGAAAAAAATATATACCAAACATAAAAAATAAAAAATAACTCTTTTAACTAAAAATAAAAATTAAAATAATCAAAATCCATAGGATATAATTAGTAAGATCAATTAGAAATCATAATAATAAATGAATCATATGTAATGCATATTGATTTTATTTCTTATTTTTGGTGCTTCACCTATTGCTTATAAAGGAACATCCAACCAAAGAGGATAGTCACCCTTCTTGCGGAAGCTATCAATTACTCTCAATTGACCTTAAATTTATCTTTTTTGTGCATTCATTTTTGCACTAGATTACACACTTACTTTTAATATAGAAATTAATTGAGTCTAACTAATAAAATCCTAAACTATAGATTTTGGGTTAGCTAGTTACATGTGTACCTAAGCTGCTTAATCTTTATTGTCAAGTCGTAAGTCTAGACACATCTTCTCAACATATCCATCCACTTGTGCATGTGTTCGGGCTCATGATTTTGAAGCCTAAGTGTGTTAGCTAATAGCCCTATTCATGTTGGTTTGTAAGCCAAGGAGGGTCAGGCCAGTTTTACACTCCTCGATAGAAGTTTTTTTAGTTCTCATTTTGTCTCCTTAGGCTAGGTTTGAGATTTATGTATGTATCGATAGGCTCATTTTAATCTAGATTCCAAGACTATCACGTGGACTTTTTGTCATAGGATAAGTCATTGCTTAAGTGATTTCACAATTTCATATTGCCCAAATATAAATCTTAAATTTTTAATAAAATTGAACAACTTAAAATTTAAAATCAATCCCAACTTATAAAACTTAAAACACAGCCAACCATAGGATAGTTCGAACACAAATGAGCCTCTCAGTATCGGGTGCTTTCAACCATTCTTCCATTATACTTACATAAGAACTGTTCTAGTTCAAGATAATTTAATCTCATCATATAATCTAGACATAAAGGTTTCTATGTTCTAAATATTTGGCATATGTTACGTTAAAAGTTCATGTAGAAGGGAAAAATGCTTCTCCATAAGGTGTAAAACATTGGGAATATATATAATGAAACTAAACTGTATAATCTAATAGTTATTGAAATAAACACAATTAATATACGGTGTCATATGAAAATTATATACTAGCTGGGGCATCTTCATAAAACTTCTTAGCCAAGATTAGTCATAAGAGAAACAAACACAAAATATGGAATTATATATAGTGACATAAATCATATGAAAGTGATATACCAGACATCTTCATAAGGGAAAAGATTACAAAAGGACATAAAAGGAGCCAAAGAAGGTCCATCATGATTCTTAGCCAAGAGCCTGCTGGTTGATGTTAACCCATATTGCTTCCATGAGCGGCCTTCTTCATCGGATGAGGAAGCAGTGCAGGTGAGGATAGAATGAGAGGCAAGATACCCTAGAATGTTATCCAGCATGGTTGCAGCTTTCTCATGGTTACATGCGGACAAGTTTTTGGCGATCTCGGAGGCAGTCAGCTGGGCATTGGGACCTGGCTCAGCCAATATATCAAAGATACCGAGATCAAATGCTGCCTGCACGGCTCTAGTAAAAAATTTGGAGTGGCAGAGTAGCATGGCAGCAATGAAGGGTTCCTCTTCTTCTCTTGGAGTATCACTCATTTTGTTTTTTCTCGATCCACTACGGAGATGTAATGGAAGAATGAGCTCACTATATAGGCCGAAAGGGGGGGTAGCAGCTTCTCTTTTTATAAGAAGACAGTTGAAATTAAGATATTATTTTAAGGGAGATTTACATACGTAACACCTAATTCCTTTGTATTAATATGTCAATCATCTAAACCTTAATTTTTACCTGCAAACCACCCAGCAAACGTAGAAATTAGATATTAATTAGCATGCGATACACAGTAGATAACCTGGTTTGCACGTTCGTAAATTAAAAATTAAAAGCCCTCCACAGACACAAGAAAAGGAGCATTTACATACATAACACCCACTTCTTTTGTAGGACAAATCTCTTATATTTAATTAACATCTAAAATTTGATTTCTTACACTATGCCACTCAAATAGGACAAATCTTTTATATCAGTTCAAAAATATCATCATTATAAGTGAAATACATCTTTTATGTAAAAAATTGAAGTTTGGATATTAGATATGTAAATACGTAGGAATTGAATGGTATGTATGTAAAAGCTCTTTCTAAACAATCTAACTTTTTGCATATGTATGTAAAAGTTCTTTTTTGGTCCGGCCAGGCGGCGAATCTTAACTTTAGCAATAGATTAAAATATATTAACATCGCTATCGGAGTTGAGACCCTTATTATTTATAAAACATATAATACGAAGAATTTAAATGCTCAATCAATTAGATTAGGTTGTCTTTCTCGTGTATTGTAAGAAAATTGAAATGGTCAATTGAGATAATTGTTGAAAAAAAAAATTTCTTTGTCATTAACAGAGATTATTGTTTTTAAAACATATAATAAGAAGAATTTAAATGTTCAATCGATCAGCTTAGGTTGTCTTTGTCGTGTAGAGTAAGAAAATCGAAATAGTTGATCGAGAAAATTACTTAAGAAATTTTTTTTATATTCTTACAGAAAATGAGTTTTAACAACCGGCCACCAAAAACAAATACCAATCAGTTCGATGTATTTACATATAAATATGTTGAGGGATTAGGGCAAAGTAATCACAAGAACACACAGATTTAATGAGGATCGGCAATATGGTATGTCCTCGGGAGCAGAGCGTTCCTTTGAATTTAAGCTTACACACTAAAATTTAACAAAACTCAAATAAAAATACAAAACACTTATCTCAAACTCCTCCCCAAGAAAATCTTCTAAAGTTCCTTTGAAGAATTCTCCTTACAATTACTCTCAAATATCACTTAGAAATGTAGAAAATGAAAGAAATCTCTCTCTTTTCCTCCTCTCATGTACTCTAGTGCCTTGAAAATATTAAGCCCTGGCATCCTCTACTTCCTCTACACACCAACAGACACACCCACACAACCAAAACTCCATCTCTTGTATCTGAAACCAAAAATATACAATACATTCCGTTAAAGTGCAATATCATTAAAAATGAACATATAAAATATATAAAAAAGTAGCACATTTTTATGCTTGTCAATTCCCCCAAACTTCACTGTTACTCATCCTCAAATATCTCTTTTATTTTTATAAAACAAATGCTTTAACTTATTGCTGTGAGTTTCTTTAAAGATTCCTATAGTTTCCCCATAAATGTGATATTGTAGCTTTAGAAAAATTTTCAATAACTCAAGCTAGAACTAAGGTATAATAATATCTAGTAATCAAGTTAAGAATTCTGATTTTCTATTCTTTTTAAAAATAATTATAATTTGTCAGACTTAGGAATCCTAAAAGAATTAAAAGATATAATTATATGAGAACTCTATTAGTAAAGATTTGACTAATACATTTGGATTTGATATTAAGTTCAGAAGTGTAATTTGGTTTCTTCCATTAAGATGATACAAGTAAACCTATTTTTAATTAGACATCACCTCAAGTTTCTCCCCACAAATTTTTTTTTTATTTTTCTTTTTCTTTCTATTTTCTTTTATTTTTCTTTTCTTTTTCTTCTCTTTCAAAATCTTTTTAATCATTGCTTTTTTTATTTGAGGATTACTATATCTGAAAAGTCTTTAATGATTTTGAACTTCACTATCCTCCTCCTAAAGTTAAAAACTTCTCACATTTCTTTACTTGATAATGTGTATTTAGTATAAAAATGATTTTTCATAGAGTCAATTATTTTCAAAGTGTAAATCTAAGCTTTCTAGTGTTTCAAAAATACAATTTTTCCTACTATAAATAGTAAAAGTACACACCTATTCTTTTATACTAAATATTTTAACTCTAAAACTACCCCTCACACAAAAAAGAAAATTAACTTAATTCTACTATAACATTCATAGACTTAAAAATATAGTTTTTTAAAGATAACACCACATACCATATGTTATTTTAAAATAATTTTAAAATGTAGTCTATTGAGGACAACTAAAACTTTGTTTTTAAAAGTTTTTGTCCCTCCTCTAAACTTAAATTTTAAAATAGTTTAAAACATTTAATACAGAAATGTAGGTAGGAAGAAAATTTTTCTAAATTATTTTCTATCAAAAGTTCTAAGAATGAAAAGTACAAAGATATAAACAGTAAAGGCAAGTGTGTAGCAAAAAATAATTCTTAATTAAATATGTTATAATATGAAGATTTGATAAGTACAGGACTACTTTATCACTCAAGCAGACATATATATGAACTAGAACATAAAGAAAACAGTAGTACAAAAAAATTAAAAAAGTACAATATCCGTAAAGCCGTAATAATAAACAATAGTAAGTTAGGTACAATGACATACCTAAAAGTAAAATAATATAGTCATAAGCAGCAAGAAAAAATAAGTACACTCAAACACATAACAAACTGCTACTCCTCCTCCTCCTCCTCCTCATCATCATCATCATCCTCCATAGGATTGCAATATTCATACCTCAGATACTATGGATAAAAAGGACAATCCATTGTCTTATCTCCTTTAAAAAAGTTCACAAGAGAAGTATAGAAACCTTCCTCATAATCATATTTCCATTTGAGATAAGAATCAATGTTTTCCAATTGGTCTTCAATGTCCTACACTTGAATCTATACGTATGATATATCATCTTGTATCTCTTGTACATGATCAAACACAGTGTCCATGCTAGTAGGAGGATGAGTAGAAGCACGATAAATAAAGGGCCTATAAGTAGAAGGAATGTCTGAAGATTTAGTCCTAGATCCACGTACATCATGCAATCCATATAATTCCACATTGACCTAACTGATAGGCTTCAGTTGTTACAATAACTCTTCCTATGTCTCAAAACTAACTCTGGATTGATTACAAAGGTGAGATGAGAGAAGGGTATCTTAATCCTGTTGTAGTACCTCCTTTAGAAGAACATATGATATTCTTCAAAATCAGAGTGCCAATATCTATAGGTTTCTTCCTTTGAATGCAATAATTTAAAGTTGGCCTCTTTCTAGTAACTTCACTCAAATGGTTTGATGGCAGAAGTCCAGCAGAAATACAGTAATGTCATGCATTTGCTTGCACATTCAGCTTAGAATAAGAGAAACTTCACCTCCTCACATTATATAAGTATGAAATTTTGGGTCAAGAGAACTACAAATCTAAAGGTTTTGGCAAGGGTTAAACAAAAGAAAGAAAACATTTAAAAAAAAACTTTGCATCAGTTTCATTTTTTTTTTTTTTGGGTCAAGAGAACTGCAAATCTAAAGGTATCGACAAGGTTGAGAAATCCATTGAGGATGGTTAGAGAAATCTTCCTCGTAGAGGCTAAAGATGGTATGAAATTAGGGTAGTGGACAAAGCAATGCCAAAGATCATAGTGGCCATTAAGACTATTCAAGATGGTTCTAATTCTAGACATGAAGACGAAACTATACTGACGAATGAAGGTCATGGTAGTCATCTATGATAGTATTTAATAGTATAGAAGGAGGTAAAAGTGACACCACCTTATCATCACATACATGTGAACACAAAAAGGTCATTAATGCTCTACAATACATAAATATATAAAAATGGCAGGAAAACAGACGATCATATGGTCATTGGTTTTTCTCGATGGGATTTGACGGAGAATAAAACTGACGGGTAACCAACATGCTAGTCATAGGTTACTAATTTATTAATAAATAATAGGCAGACCCAGTTAGAAAATCATTAGTTACTTTTAATATATTAGAACATCAATCAAAAGGCCCTCATTTCTTCTTTCGCTCATGCGTGTGTGCTCTAAATTGACTATCGCCCTAGCCCTCGATTCTTCTCCAACCATTTTTCATTTTTCTACTCAATCAAAGATATTCTTGATTTCCACAATTCATTTTTTTTTATTTTAACTATTAGATATCATGTTTTTTAGAATAAAGGGTATGGAAAAATTCTAAAAATTTGATTTGATTTTTTATGATTTTGATTATTTATCTCATTATTATTATGATGATGAGCGTTTAAGTTTAAAATAATTTTATATGCATAACACACAATTCTTATTTATATACATATCTAACTGCAAAATTTTAAATTAATTTTATATTTATACTACCTAAATCTTTTATATCTTATCGAAAATACCATCATTTTAACTTTTAAAAGGTCAGATACACCTTTCATACATATGTAAAGTGGTATGCATGCAAAAATTGAAATTCATGTGTTAGGTATGTAAATGTATAAGTATTGAGTGGTATGTCTGTAAATTTTTATATTTTACTAGTAAATATCAATGAAATTTTGAAAAATTTTACTTGTATTGAGGAAGCAAATATGTTATTCTGGTTATCCCAATGTCCCAATAGAGTTGAGAATGGCCTTGTACCATGGTCAACTATCTTTTAAATCCTACTTATTTAAATCTTATGTAAAATGCTGAATTCAATCTATAAAATTCAATCAAATTTACAAATATAAAGAGTCACAAGAATTATCTCTAACCTCCATTTGAGAATAACTTTAGTTTATTAAAATGACCTCCAATATTTGCTAATATAATTCAGATTATGATATGGCAGTATTAAATCTCCATTAGCCAACTAAGATAAGTTAAATCTACTTGAGGCAACGTGGGGCTTTAAGCAACAACCCCCTTGGTTCCATATCAACTTTCCTATCAATTAAATTGCCTTTATAAGTTTTTTAAGGTTCATTTCAATGAAGCACCAAAGTCATTTAAGATAGGTAAAATATGTTTGAATCACCATAATGAGCCTCAAGAAAAAGAAAAAAAAAAAAAAAAACCAATCCCCAAAAGAAATGAGAAATTTAGAAAGGGAGCTTAACTTTTTATATCTTTTAGTAGAAGTAATTCGGTCTATTTAGACAGAATTCCATTAGCAAATGAGTAAATGAGTTTCACACACATGTTTATGTACATTTCTAGTGAATGTTATTGATTAGAAAAGAAATTTGAGTCAGTCATATATTGGAGCTCTTACTTTTACTTCTAGTTACTTTCTACCACTTAATTAAGTCTAATTTGAGTAGATTCCAAGAGGTTACAGGTAAGCTTAAGTGGACTGTTATGAGGTACATATTCTAATTAGCAAAAATGTTCTAAACTGTTGGCTTGTGTAGTACAATTAAGCCACCTATCTCAAATGGCTTGAAATTAGGCTATATGTTGAATTAATATTAGACTTAGGTTTCATTTAGGTTTTGAATTAGGTAAAGTTATCCTTGAGCTTGATTGGCTTTAGGTTTAAATCTAGTTAAGTGAACAGGTTTAATTTTTATGTACCTTTAGTTTAGGTTAAGTTTAAGTTTATTTTACAATTATTTAATTGAATTAAGTTCAAACTTGCCCTAAGTTTGATTAGATCATGTTCTGGGGATTGGTTTTGCTTTAGTCTTGATTTTAAAACTTAATTTAGTTTAATTAGGTATAGAATTAGATTTATAATTGAATTAGTTCTATTTCAAATTAGGTTAACTTTAATTCAAAATTTAATTAAATCTTTTGTTTGTTTGTACGTTTGAATTAAAACACATTTTCAAAATTATTAATACACTTTCAAAACAATGAACGAACAAAATACATTCCTTTTGGGTTTACGAGGATTCCTCGGATGAGGTAACCTATGATTGATAATAAGGAGTCTCAGGCTTAAATGAGCTTAACGACTTGTTTAAAAGAAGTAAACTCAAAAGAAAATAGTGACACCGGGATGATGGAACCATAGGATCTTAATCGGCGTCGCTCAACTTAAATTAAAATTCCCCAAAATACTTGAACAACAACAACAATAATAATAAAATATGACCCATAAACTATAAAACCATAAAATTTTTAAACATTGAAACTGCTACTTCAACGAGGAGCTCAAAGTCAACACCATGGGCAGCACGACGAGGACATACATAAGAACACCTTCAAGAGAGCAAACAAGATCTTCATCAGTAAAAGCATTCTTTAGATTAAATTAAAAGTCATAGGACTTTGAGGTTGTTCTTCTAGCACGACATAAATCCTCACTTTATCTTTAGGTCTTTGCACAATCATGTTGTGTATTGTAAGACCTAACTCTCGTTCGGTTTTGAGGTTGTTGTTTGGTATGACGCAAGCCCTCATATCTTCTAAATTATTTGCATGACCATGATCATGCAAGTAAAAGTCTGAAATAATAAAATTGGTAAGAAGAAAACTAATTAATATAACATTTGAAGCTAAAGCCAAAGAATATGATAGTCTGGGAAGCCCCCGAAGTTCTCCTCAAGATCCGTAACACCCCCATTAAAATAATTTTTATCATCTTGTACCATTCCCAGTTGACTTTTCCATGTCCAATCTTGAAAACCTTAAGATTTGAATTCATGAAAACAAATACTTCTAATCTAAATCAAGAGTTTTATTTAGTGGCATCAGTAATTTAAGATGTAATATACTATAGAGGCTTGCCTCTATGTGGAGATTTAGAACCCAGGTAATATAAATCATTTATGATCTTTTATATTAGATAGAGGAACTTGTCGATCAACATAAAGGTTCACAGACCAAAACGGATGTCATAAGTTCTTTAGTTTATTTAATCGGGTCTCACAGTCAAGTGATGTGTCTATTCATCGGGATAGGTATGTTGCTTGTGGTATGGTGCTCGATTATTTAAACTATTAAATATATGAGATTGGTCCAGTCTCGTATTTTCAAAAATTAAAATGCTACTTTTTAAATTATATATGTATATATATATTAAATTAAATATATTTTCAAAGCAACCAACGGGATTCCCATTCAGGCGGCCAACACGCGCTCCCGAGTTGGCGAACGACGGGTGGATCGAAGCAAACAAACGTGAGCCAAGAAGCACTTATAGGCACTAGGAATCCCAAGCTTAGAAAAAAGAGATCCGTGATTTTATTGAATTGAGTTGACCAATAGTGATGTTAATATAAACTAAAAAACCTAGAACTAATCTAGGATAAATCAAAGAAGACCAATTTCGTGGTGCCTATGATGGCTTTCTCAAAGTAGACAAAAGGGTGATGGATGATCTAAAGATATAAAGAACTATGCTAGACGAGATCACTTAATATTAAATTATCTTATGGTTTAAGTAAGGTTGAGATTGAACATATAGATCTTAATAAATGACACCCTAATAGTTAACGTAAGGGATCCTGATGGTTCTAAATATGAATCTACATCGTGAAGAAGGGAAAGGCCAATCAAGATAATTAAAGAGAAGTTTTCAATGAATAGGGAGGAGCAATTTTATAAAAGGAAATAACAAAAAGTTTTTCCCATCAAATATTGGAAAAGGCTATCAATTTTACATTTAACATGAGATCAAGTTAGGTTTGCTTGTTGTACTAGTGAGTAGGAAGATCAAAGGTCATGCTATAAAAAATAAATATTACTAAAATATATCAACTTATTAAGTATTGTGGTATAACCCTCAATTTGCAAAGAAAAAGAATACACTTTGGTAAAAGTATAAAACAAAAAATTAAATAAAGATTATTAGAGTATTAACGAGAGATTCCAAAAGAGTTCTTTTTTTTTTTTATGATTTACAGTTGCAACATAAAATAAAGTTATGTAAAGCTTATAAAAATTCAATGATATCATGTTAAGGATAAATTGGATTTTAGATAAAAGAGGAAACTGAATTCATGTTGTATCCAACTTAATCCCATTTTTTTCACATTAGAAAGTGCTAAGTTTATATACATTGCCTTCATAATAAATGATTCATAATTTCCCTAGATTGAAGGGGGTTCTCGTTGGCTTGAACTTTAGCCATAGATTCATATAAATAAATATGATAAATTTTACAATGCTACACTAGTACCCTAATGTACTAAATTCTCCACTTTAATACTTACGATGAAACAATGGCTGCGTGCATTGGGTTCAAGTGTTAAATGTTCTTATTGAGACATGTAATATAGATCTTTTGGAAGAATAAAGAAAACGATTATTTTTAATATTGCTAAGAGTGAAGTAGTGAAGAGACTAAAAGATTAAATAAGATTTGAAGAAAAAAATAAAGAGGATCGGGTTATAGTAGAAGCATGTATGGATAAATATGAAATCATAATATTATTAAAGAAAGCTTGGGTAATAACATATTGTGGCTTAAGGGGAGAATACATGAGAAGAATATGTAGTAGGTTAAACTGTGTTGATGGGTTAGGAATAAAAGTAGTACTACACACCCTACTTCTGTGTGGTATTACTCTAATTTAATTTTTATATTCAAGTTAGGGAAGGGAAAGATGTGATTTAAAAAGATGAGAATGACAGAAAATTGATAGCAACATCTAAGGCGACTCTCTCTAATTTTGTCCATCACTGATGCAACACCAACCCTATTACGGATATATTCATTTCGCATTTTGTCTCTAAGTGTAAAGCCACTCATCCACCTAATCATTCTCATCTCGACAACACTTAACTTAGCATTATGCTTCTCTTTTAAAGGCCAACATTAAGCACCATAGAGCATTGCAAGTCTCACCACCATCTTATAAAATTTTCCTTTCAGTCTAAGCGGTACTTTTCTATCACACAATAGGCCGGACACATTCCTCCACTTCAACCAACCAACCTAAATTCTACTATTAACATCCCCATCAATATCACCATCGCTTTGAAGAGTTTATTTTCCATATGTCAATAATAAACATGAGAGATGTTTCCCAGAGAAATAGAGCCAATACTATAAAATAACACTAAAAAATTAAAAGAACTGAAGAAAATGCAGTGACACGAAAGAAGCGATATTTATGATTGAAAGGTTTTCATAGAGAGTCTAACTGTGTGATGGCTATGGAAAAAAGATCTTTAAGAAGATTAGAGAGAGAAGAATTCAAAGTAGAAAGGGGTGGAATAAAAATGAAAACATCCACCACCTTAAGATGGAGTGCATAAGCATAAATCAAGAACAAAAGTGAGAACTATCATAAAAAGGAACTACAAGAGGATTCCTAGGTAGGGAAGGGGAAGGACAACACAAGAAATAGCATGGTAAAAATTTTAATGAAGCTTAAAACCAAACCTTACTCCTAATTCTTTTGTTAAGAAATTTGATTTAATTTTTTTTATTAGTTATCTGATTTTGTGAATAAAAAGTAAGGAGGCCATAAGAAAATTAATGCTACATTTCCACATTTGTACTCCAAAATTTTAACATGTTGGAATGCCTACTTGCAAAAATACCATGCAATAGGGAAAAAAAGAGCATAAAAAGCCTTTCTCTATTCTATATCTCTCACTAGTCGACAAAAGGAGGACACGAATACAATTAATTATATGACATCACTAGTATAACTTTTGCAATCATCAATTCTACATAAGTTAAACTATTGACTGCTTGTTGGTGATATTTATTTCAATTAGAAATGTAAGCCTTTAATTAAACCTTTCAACATCTTATTTTTATAAACAACCTCTTACTTTTGATTGGGAATCAAGCCATTCCTGTTTTTATAAGAAACGATGTTACTTGAACCTTTACTTATTAACCAAGAAAGTCTCTAAAATTAATTAGGACTTAATAACATATATGTAATATTTTCCTCTGATAAAAATAAAATGCAATAAAAACGGTGAAGTCAAAGCAATGCATCTAATTTTACCTTTTATTATTAAGAGTTCAATTTGAGATATGCTTTTCATGCATTTGTCATTTTAAAAACTCCATTACATGATAATTAAAAACCTTGCATACAATTTTGAATTCTGAAAAACCTGCTTCATGAGCTAATGATTGATACTCTTCCTCAGTCCTCACATTTGCTTCAAATAGCATTGTCATTAACACATTCATGGTGTAAATTTGTTGTGTAGCAACATTTGTTTCTGGAAACTCAGGAAGAATGTGCTCCATAAGGATTACTTTTCCGGAAGTTGGCAATGCCCTCCAACAATTTTTTAAAATTAGTAGACATTTCTCATCATTCCAATTATGAAGAATCCACTGCAAAATAACATGTTAAAAAAATATTAATGCGGGGTCATTAAAAATTCCACAATTTTTTACTATATATGTCAGAGAATTCATGATGTAAGAAGAGAATATAATAAGAGTATGAAGAACATGAAAATGGAGCAAACATAAGCATGCATCTATTATCAACATTATAAATAACAGATCATGCTACAATATAATATCAAAATCTAATTTTTTTCAAATGAAATTTTTGTTGTATATGAAAAATCATTTCCCATCCCCATTTTTTAAGAAGTTGTTTTAATGAGACAATGTCAAATGGTATATATTGGTACACCAATTTTTTAATTTTCTAATATTTTTTTAATTTTTAGTTATATTATTTCATTTACTCAATGCTAAAGACTATGTAAACTAATAGTCTATTAATATAAGTTCAATTACCTTTAAGAAAATGGCTTCTCCGCTTGGTATCATGATAAACATGTCCCCGCCAACATGTTGGACGCCTAAAAAGACATTTATAAATCAAAAAATGAGTATTTTAACTCAATGTAAATCTAAGAGTAAAAAAATTGAAGTATAATAAAATTTTCAAATTAGAAATATAATTAAATCACTTTAATATTATTTATGGCATTACTAAATCTGAAGCTAAATTCAATTTTTTAGTTTAATTTTTATGCACTATTAACTCATTTTTAAATTTCTTTTTTAAGGTTGTATACAAACTTATATATAGTTCAGAGCATGTTAGTTGAAATTTGACAATCAGAAAAATGACATGCAAAAATTAGTTCATTATTTTTTTCTTTTTAAGAGCTTATAAATAGACTTAAAAATGAGATTTAACATCTCATTATTTGTAATTCATCATAGTTATCGATGTGTTAAAATAATAAAACAAAAAATGGATTTAAATCCCAATTCAAAGTTACTATGTACTAACTTGAAATACTTATTATAAGATATCATGTACGAGAACTCTTAATTTTTTAAAAGAGAATAATGTTCTTACTTGTTAATTAATTAGCAAACCTTTAGTTATTAGTAGGTGTTTGAGATCCATATTACGAGTTTCATGTACCTGGAAACGATGGTGCCTGTGAAACAACATGAGGTAGATCAAAATTAATCCCTTTAATGCGTGGATACTTAGAAATGATCTTTTCCAATGAAGTTCCAACACCACCACCAACATCAACAAGCTCTGTTACTTGCTTTAGCCCTTCATACTTCTCAAGCATCTTCTTCATCGCTATATTGCTATTGCTAGCCATGCCTTCATTAAAAATCTTAGAATAGGTAGGATTCTTATCCACACACTCGTACACCGTAAAACCGTAAGCTTTTTTGAAGGGACTTACCCCCTCTTGTAATGCTTCCTTCAATTTATTCCTGCCAAAAACGTCAATGGAAACACAACATGAGTGGACTTGACCTTTTACATAGGTTTTCCTCTAGTATACATGAAAATTAAATATATTCATTTATAAATAGTGCAAGAACTTGTGACTGTTTTTTTTTTTTTTCAATGAAATGAATTGGGTGTATAGTTATTCAAGAAATTGTAACATTATGTTGAATTTTATTTAAATTTAGGGTTAAAATTCACCCTCTTATTATATTTTCACTGCTCTCTAAGATGCATATCATGAGAAGAAATGATTCTTGAAATCATCCTTTTAAACATAAGGCTTGTTTTCCATCTAACATAGATCATTCTATCAAACTGAATCAAAAGTGGTAAGAATTCTCTCACATAAAGACCCGTTGTGGAAAATAATGTCTGTTCAACAACTTTTTTTTTACTAATGCAATGGTAAAAATGAAATACTTTATTATTATAAACGATATTAAGATCACTGAATTTGCTTGTACTTTTAGAAACTTCATTGAAAATTTTTTCAAAATAAATCATCCACTTATGCTGAATATTTTTCAAAAATATTTTTTTTATTTTCATTTTTAATACACTTTACTTGAGTTAAATCTTTACTTTTCTTTTATCTTTGTTTGAAAAATTTATACATATATTTTCACCATATTTAGTATCTAATCTATTATAAAGATCAATAAAATTAGAAGTATCAGATCTCAGATTATTCTTTTAGATTTCATTAGGGTCATTTTATATTTTTCTCAGTTCTCTAAACTTTCACATTTAAACCAAATTTTTATAACACAATTTTTTATATTTTATCTTCTCTTAACATTTTTATTCCACTACCAACTTTTTTAATTTAAAAAATTTTTCAGTTTGATTCTTCAAATACATCTTTTGCCACTTGTTTGACAGTTTGTTATCTTATCCCACATAAAATTTGCTTCTTCTTGGACATCCAAAATCACTAATCCTTGAAGTTTACTAATAAAAGTAATTTAAATTGTATCTTGTAGATGCCCCCATCTAAGTCTATGACAATGTTATTTCATAAAGAATTTAAAATAAATAAATAAAATCCAAATTTTCATGGATTAACCCTATGATGGTCATTAACCTCAGATAATCTTACAAATTTTTGAGATTTTTTATATTTTTAAAATTTTTTTAAACACGAGTAGTAAATCTCAATCTAAACTTAATGCTAAGTTAAGCCACACGATAACCCAAACTCAAACTTTATGTTATGGTGGATACCTTACATGATTTCATGTTAAGTGAACCAAAATTTATGGAAGAAATTATGCCACGTAATTAAGAGATCAACACCTAATTAAATATTAAACTTAAACTAATCCTAAACCTTAAGTTCAAATTTACATCAACCAATCTCAAAGCTCATTATAATATCCCTTATGTTTCCTCTGCTATTTCATAAGATGGTCTCAGTAGGTTTGTAAGTTCGTGGTAACTAAAGCTTTAACTATACAACAAAAATAAAGTCTTAAAATAACCTTAATTCATAAGTTATAACCGTTCTAAGTTTAACTTAAATTAAACTAACTAAACAAATTTAAAATCGATTAAAACTCAACTTAGACTACAACTAAATCTACTATAACTCAAACAAAAAGTGAAATAAGTAAAATTCAAAATAAACTCAAAACGAAACATTTAATCCAAAACCAAATTTAAAATAATTCAAACCAAACTAAATTCAATAAATTAAACCAAAATCTCTTAAGTCACCTTTGTCTTTTAAGGCGGTTTGCCACACTTCTCCAAGTCGGATGCTTACCATAGTAGGACTAGGGAACTATAAATGGTTAGACCCCTTCTCATGTAGGTCTAGATGTTCATAACATTCATTAAAATCTAAGAACAAAACTCATAACAAATCAAGTTTAAGACTTAAAATTCACTGTAAAACATTAATCAATTAACTTAAACCAACTTTTTGGCAAAAATTAAACATCAAATCCAAAACTCACAACTTAAACTTAATGACTACATTAGAATTATTGCACTATCCACACACATTCTACTCTTTACCCGTCCATTAATTTGACTTAGGTTAGAAAAATGATAATTGACTGTGCATTTATTTTCTGTGGATTAGATTGTTCTATTGTGTTATGTTTATCGTAAGTTTTAGATAGACACTATGACAATTTATTCAGTGTTGGCTGGATTTTATGATGATTTTTAATAGTATAATATATATTTTTTATATGAGCTCGTGTTTAGGATGCATTTTAATAATTTAAATTAAACTGGCATTTTTTTGTTTATGTGCTAGTTAAAGTGCTATGCCCCTAAGGACGGTCTACTAGAATAGGGGCTTGGTACATGCGATGATTATATATGCGTCTTTCAAACTAGCCTAGTTTTTGTAGGTATTTCGTTAGGCAAATTCATCATCCAATGTATTTTGAATAGAAGTAGGTTAGCATCTGTGGGAATATATGAGCAAGGATGGACTTCATCAGTTGATAACGCTAATCTTTAGTCTATGATTAAAGAGTTGTATAAGGATAGAGCTCTGTTGCACATTTTTCCTTTTCTTCTTAGTTTTATGGCAAAGCCTGATCACATCGACCATTTTATTGTACATATATTCTTATTTTTTGTGTTTGCTTAGTGAGTTTTACATTGTTTGTACACTACATGTACATGATTTATTAGGTAACTTTTTATGACGTGTGCCAAAAATAGTATGGTTCTCTTTAATTAGGCTGTTAGAAAAAATATTTATACCAAACCTAAATAAAAAAAATAACTCTTTTAACTAAAAATAAAAATTAAAATAATCAAAATCCATAAGATATAATTAGCAAGATCAATTAGAAATCATAATAATAAATGAATCATATGTAATGCATATTGATTTTATTTCTTATGTTTGGTGCTTCACCAATTGCATATAAAGGAACATCCAACCAAAGAGGATAGTCACCCTTCTCGGGGAATCTATCAACTGCTCTTAATTGACCTTAAATTTGTCTTTTTTGTGCATTCATTTTCACTAGATTACACACTCACTTTTAATATAGAAATTAATTGAGTCTAACTAATAAAATCTTAAACCATAGATTTTGTGTTAGTTAGTTACATGTGTACCTAAGCTGCTTAATCTTTATAGTCAAGTCGTAAGCCTCAACACATATTCTCAACATATCCATCCACTTGTGCATGCGTTCGGGCTCATGATTTTGAAGCCTAAGTGTCTTAGCTAATTGCCCTCTTCATGTTGGTTTGTAAGCCAAGGAGGGTCGGGCCAGTTTTACACTCCTCAATGGAAGTTTTTTCAATTCTCATTTTGTCTCCTTAGACTAGGTTTGGGATTTATGTATGTATCGATAGAGCTCATTTTAATATAGATTCCAAGACTATCACGTGGACCTTTTGTCACGGGATAAGTCATTGCTTAAGTGATTTCACAATTTCATATTGCCCGAATATAAATCCTAAATTTTTAATAAAATTGAACAACTTAAAATTTAAAATCAATCCCAACCTGTTAAAACTCAGCCAACCATAGGATAGTTCGAACACTAATGAGCCTATCGGTGTCGGGTGCTTTCGACCATTCTTCCCTTGTACTTTCATAAGAACTGTTCTATTTCAAGCCAATTTAAATATAAACTTTCAGATTAATAATCTTGAAATCAAATTTTGTGATCTATTGAAATATAGCATTCACTATTTTAATCAAGAATTTTCATAGGAGATAATTTATTTTATAATACAATTAACTAGAGGTTTGACTCTTTAGGGACTTGAAGCTCATAATGAAATAAGTTATGTTCTGCCCACTAGGGGTGGGGAAAAGCTTCTAACCAAGTAAACACTAGGCTTTGAAACCATCATTTTGTGTTTAGATTTATCATAGAGCAGTATTTTCATATTTCAGAATGATACATTATTCTTGATGTCATATTTGATTATAAAATAATTAAAATTTTCAAAACTCCTATGTGATACATACATTTCATCTCCAATGAAATGTACAAGTAGATGCATCGATTAGTGTTATTGAAATTGATAGCTCTATGAAGAAGATCAACTATCATCTTTAGGATTCTCGGCAACAAAAAATTTTAATTTACTTTTATGTAACCCCAACATGAATGCGAGGTTGCCAGAAGATTTTGCACACTTCTGAGGAAGTTATATATATTCTAAACCTCATCATATAATCTCAAGTTGTCTCTTCTTTTATGTTTGACTAGGGCCACTTCTATGTTGATAACTCAACAGGAGACATGCATGCATATTAAATAGGATATTTAATCTCATCATATACTCTAGACATAAAGGTTGCTATATACTAAATATTTGGCATATATTACGTTAAAGAGTAATATAAAAGGAAAAAAATGCCTTTTCATAAGGTGTAATATATATAATGAAACTAAACTGTATAATCTAATAGTTATTGAAATAAACACAAAATATTTTTTAATATACAGTGTCATATGAAAATTATATACTAGTTTGGGCATCTTCATATATCTTCTTAGCCAAGATTAGTCATAAGTGACATAAACACAAAATATTGAAATATATTTAGTGCCATAAATCTTATGAAAATGATATACCAGGCATCTTCATAAGGGAAATGACTACAAAAGAACATAAAAGGAGCCAGAGAAGGTCCGTCATGGTTCTTAACCAAGAGCCTGCTCGTTGATGTTAACCCATATTGCTTCCATGAGTGGCCTCCTTCGTCGGATGAGGGAGCTGTACAGGTGAGGATGGAATGAGAGGCAAGATACCCTAGAATGTTATCCAGCATGGTTACAGCTTTCTCATGATTACATCCGGACAAGTTTCTGGCGATTTCGCAGGCAGTCAGCTGGGTGTTGGGACCTGGCCCAGCCAATATATCAAAGACACCGAGATCAAATGCTGCCTGCAGGGCTCTACTAAAAAATTTGGAATGGCAGAGTAGCATAGCAGCATTGAAGGGTTCCTCTTCTTCTCTTTGGGCATCACTCATTTTGTTTTCTCGATCGACTACGGAGATGCAATGGAAGAATGAGCTCAGTGTTGGTCGAAAGGGGAGGTTGCAGCTTCTCTTTTTATAAGAACTGTTGAAATTAGCGTATTATTTTAAGGGAGATTTACATACGTACCACCTGTCAATCATCAAAACCTTAATCTTTACCTGCAACTCACCCGGCCAACGTAGAAATTAGAAATTAAAAATTAGCACGCGATATAATGTTAGATTGCCGGGTTTGCACGTTCATAAATTAAAAGTAAAAAGCCGGGTTTGACTGTAGATAGCATTGCGATATCGTTTTTCGTTCTTTGTTGGTAAGGCCAGGCGGCGAATTATAATTTAACAATAGATTAGATATGTTATCATCTCTATCGGAATTGAGATACTAATAAGGACTGAAATGGTCAATCAATCAGATTAGGTTGTGTTTATCGAGATAATTATTTTAAAAATTTGTCTGTCATTATCCACTTTTTATATTCTTATAGAAAATTAGTTTTAACAGCCGCCCAAAACAGGAAATTGAAACGGTCTATCGAGATGTTAAAATTCTTATGGGAAATAAATCAACGATATTATGTTAACATAATTATTCAAAATAAATCAATGACATTAATTTATTTTTGATAATCATGATAGGGAGATAATTATTCAAAAGAAATTGTCTCTCATCATCTATTTTTTTATATTCTTACAGATAACTAATTTTAATCAGTCCGATGCATCTGTGTGTGTGTGTGTGTGTGTGTTAATGAATCCAAAATAAAATTAACCAAAAGATAAACCCAAGGGATTGAAGAATGGCGGGGGAGAGGCAATAGCATAGCATAGAATAGTAAGTGGTTGTTGGGAGTAGCAGAAGCTTCTCAGCTTTCCAGTGTTGGTATCTCGACCCAGAAAAAAAGATTGCAAAGACAGAAAAAACGGAAAAATTTTGTGATGCTTGAAGGAGTGCATCATTTTCTTATTTTTTTTCTTATTTATAAAAGCAAACTACAAGAGCATTAACTACGCCACTAAGTTACATCTCATTAACTGCTTAACTGAAAAACATACCTACTTAAAACATGAAATACATGCAAACTATTTAATTAGCTGCTAGAAACAACTAGATTAACTCAACATTCTCCTCCTTAAGCTTGTTGTCTTTCACTGACGATTTGCACGCCAGCTTTCTTTCTCATATTCAAGAACTTCAATCTTGTAAGTGACTTTGTCAGAATATCAGCTCGTTGATCTTCTGTACAAACATGTTGGATTTCAATCATTCCTGATTCAACACATTCTCTAATATAATGATATCGGGTATCGATGTGTTTGCTCTTCTCATGGTGAACTAAATTCTTGCTTAATGCAATTGCTGATTGGTTATTGATCTTTAAGACTACTTTCTTAACCTCGGTCTTTAATAATTTTACTAATAGTCATCCTAGTCACACTCCTTGACATCCTGTGGCACAGGCAGCGATGTACTCCGCTTCATAGAAAGATAACGCAACTACCTTCTATTTTTGTGAACACTAACTAATAGGACTTGATCCAAGAAAAAATATTGAACCTGAGGTACTTTTTCTGTCATCAGTATCACCAGCTAGATCACTATCGGAGTAACCAATCAGTTCCAAGCTTTCTTTCTTCTTCTCATAAATGCAACCGATGTTTAAAGTTCTTTTCACGTACTGCAATATGTGCTTCACTGCAGCCATGTGCTCCATTGTGGGCTTCTCCATATATCTACTCACTATGCCGACAGAGAATGCAAAATCTGGGTGTGTGTACAGTAGATATCTTAAACTACCTACAATAATTCAGTACATAGTTATGTCTACAGGTGGACTTGTGCTTTTCTTGCTTATTTTTAGACGAGGGTCCATCAGAATTTGTGAAGGGTTTCAATCTTTCATACCACATTTGTCTAAAACCTTTGTTGCATATGCCACCTGGTTGAGTGTAATGATTTGAGAATTCTGGCAGACTTCAATTCCCAGATAGTAACTTAATTAGCCAAGATCACTCATGCTAAACAATTTCTTCATCTGTGATTTGAACTTGTCTATGTCTTGAATTCACCTCAAATGAGTTCGGGTCTTATTGTGAGCTGTTGGGAATTAAGCGTTATCTCACGACACCATATTCTCCTCAGCAAAACGGAGTTGTTTAACGAAGAAATTAGACAGTGATCGGTATGGCAAGAAGCTTGTTGAAAAGCATGGGAGTTTCAGGCGAATTTTGGGGAGAAGCAGTATCAACTGTCGTATATCTCTTAAATAGAGCAACAACAAGGAGCTTCGTAGGCCAAACTCCCTATGAAGCATATTATGATCGCAAGCCAAGTGCCGGTCACTTTCGTATCTTTGGTTGCCTTGCACATGTAAAAGAAGTAACACCGCGCCTTCCAAAATTGGCAGGTCGTAGCAAGCAAATGATGTTTATTGGTTATTGATCACAGAAAAATATGTTAAGAAATTCATACCTATTTTTTATGAAATTGCACTTTAAAGAAAGGTATTTTCTTTATTTTTATTGCAGGAATCAAGATTTATAAGTGATGAAAGCAAAAAACATGAAATGGAGCGAATTTGGATCAAAAAAGGAAGAAATTCATGCAAAATGAACTATGTCGCTGACGGCGAGATCGAGCCCGCCGACGGCGAGATTATTAAGAAAAATTTCTGAAGGATTTATAACTACCTCGCCGACAGTGAGCCCAAGCCCGCCAACAGCGAGATCGCGCGGTTTGGAGACCTTCTAGAAGCCCCGCCGACGGCGAGGTTGTTTCTTGCCGACGGTGAGGTCGTTCTCGCCGACGGCGAGATTAGTCAAAATGCCAGATACATTGAACCTGGACGCTTTTTGAAGAGGTGCTTAAGTACCCCTTGGACCTTTGTCTACCTCTATAAATAGAGGACGAATTTGTGTGTCTGGTGTGTCTCTTTTTGGTGTCTATTTATGTGTGTGTTTATTTAGAGAGTATTAGTTTCTACTTGGTGTTTATTTTAGAAGTAATTAGTGAGTTTAGAAGTGTGTTGTACTGGAAGGAAAAGTCAAAGGAACTTCAAGGAGTCTGCTTGGGGAGGAAATTAAGATAAGTATCTTTGTTTATTGTTGTTAACTTTAATTGAAATCCATACTTTGTTTAATTCCCATGCATTCTGAGTAGTTTTCTTAGTCTTTCTCCTTGTTTATTAAATTATGTGAATTGATGAAATTAAATAGAAGTGCCTAAAATATTAAAATAAATTGTGATAATTTTTACTTAAAACTTAATTTACTTTCAATCCGACCCATTGAATTGTTAAAATATGTTGAATTATCAACTATAGTAAAGATTACATCCAATATTCGGGAAGTCAAAAGCCTTGGAAGGAGGATGCAAATAAATAGGGAAATATTATTTATCGGACGTAGAATTGGACATTTTAGTGTGATAGACTAAAATATTCAATTTGGTCCTATTGTTTGAGAGTCGAAGTGTAGATGTTAGCCCTCAGGTGAGGGAACGTGGGAGCTCTAAAGTGGCGACCATTATCCTCCCGACTTCAGCCGCGATTCGGTAATCAAACATAGGATTAGTCAATGTTCTTTGCACCTGGACCAAAGGGTAAAGAATAGGTATGCTCCTATTTGTCACAATACAATAAAAGAAATTCTATTTTGATTCATCATTCACTTAATTTTCTAAAAACAAGGAGAATGATACTTTTTCTGAAATCTTTTAAATCAACTTTATTTTAAAGCATTAGTTTACTTTAGTTTGCTTTAGTTAATTATTCTAAATTTCCGTTTACTATATTAGTAAGTAATTCATTTAAATTTAGCTGATACAAATCTGTTAAAAACTTCCCTGTGGGATCGATAACCAGGACTCCACTAGAGCCCTGTATTACTTGATACGATACGTATACTTGCGTAGAATCCACATTATACATTCCATCATAAAATCAAATATATATATTAAAACGGGATCAAGTTTTTGATACCGTTGCTAATAACATAAATTGCAATCATATAAAAAGTGGGTCAGTTATGATATTAATACGAAAGGATATCGAATGTTTAATTCAGCGACAAGACAAGTTGTGGTGACACGAGATGCAATGAGTGAGGAGAAGAAGTGAGAGTGGATCAAATCTCCAGTAACAGGTACATGATCAACAGGAAACACTCTTACGACACTATTTTACTATAGCAGGTGAATCTGACATGATAGATCAGAAAGATAAAGATGAGGTCAGCAATTCAAATAACTGATACCAGCATATCTCACTAATGATGAATCTGTGATGATTCGCGGCAGGTAGAGTTCGCGACAGTTATTGCTTCGTGCAACACGTGCTTCACGAACAGGTGAGGCAAAGATCTCTGCTTGGTTCGGAACCAGAAGAGAACCAACTGCGAAAGAAGCCTAGAATATTCCTTCTGGATCGGGGCAGGGGGTTAGTGACGGTTATCCCTGGGGTTCGCAATAGTTATAGCGAACAGTTCAGAGGGGAGTTCGATTCGCTGGTGAATTAAAGAGATTCCTGCCTACTGAGGAGTTCCGGATCGCGACAGGAGAAGGACAGTTTCTCTCTATCAGGAGGAGGTGCGTCGGAACCGATGGTTCAAAGGTTAGCGGAAAGATTCAGATCGTGCGAGGCGGAGATCGCGGGAGTATTCCTTAGTTCAGGCTGTGGAGTTCTGTGGTGATCGCGGCAGTTCGCGACAAGGCTTCGCGAAGGCTTCGCACAAGCAAACAAAGGAGTTAGCCAACCTTGGTCAACAAAATAGAAGGAGTCGCGACAGGCTTCACAAGGAATATTTCGCGGGAGCCAGGGGCATTGAACCAAGGGAGTTTGCAGCAGCGGTTATGGGCAGTTCAGTTCGGCAACGAACGTGATAGTCTTTTTTGTGGATTGATCGGAGTAGGTCGGGTTCACGACCAGTAGAGGTTCCTGTAGTTGTCGACAGTTCGTGTGGGAGGCTTGGTGACGGGCGCCTGACAGAATTTCACGGAGATAAACACTTCTGTAGCGGGAAGAAGTTCTGCGAGGTGGCTTTCATCACCAAGGCGACAGGTAGCATTTTTCGCGACCCAGGCTAGAGGTTTGTGGCAGACGAGCTCGCGGGGCAGTTATCGCGAGCAGGCAGCGCAAACAGGCGCGAACAGATCGTTGGTCTTCTTCGCAACCGAGGAAGAGGCTCGCGTAGAACAGTTCAGCCAATGGAGTTTGCAAGTTTGTCGCAGGAGGAGTTGCGACAGGTGGAGTATGCGTCGATTTGGCAAAGGGTTTTGCAGAGGTTTTCTGCGAACAGGAGCCAAGGGTTTTCGATGCGACGTTTTGTGATCGGAGAAGGACTCGGGATTCGTGGGACAATAGTTTTGCCAAGGTGTTGGTGCAAAAAAGAAGTGATTCGTGTGAAAAATTTGATTAACGAATCACAGGAAAATAGCGGGAAGATTGCTGCAAGTGACAGAGAATATTTCAGGTTTTTTTGAATTTATTTGTGGTGTGTTTTTTGTTTTGGCAAAAGGCGGGAAATGTTCACTACAGGATTAATTGCAATTGACAATGTATGGTGCAAAAATTCGAGATAGTGAAGTTCGATGGAAACAGAAACTTCAGATTGTGGTAAACAAGAGTGAAAGATTTGTTGGCACAACAAGGAATTTTGAAGGCATTGCGAGCTACGAAACCTGATAATATCTATAAACTGTTGGGGAGTACAGTTGTAGGTGAAGTTTACTCTGTTGGATCATATGATGGAAATACAACAGGTACGATGACCAAGCCAAGTACTATCAACAAGTTCTTGCATTGCTTGAACTTGTTGAAAGTTTGCAATTGTTAGATGACATGGTTGCCCAACCCACTTTGGTGTAAAAAACTCCATGATGTATTTCTCTTAAGGGGTTGGACACTCGCAAAGGTGAAGATTTGTAGGTATGGCTCGTATACTTGAAATTTGGAGTCTCTTGGAATAAAGAGGTGTGTCTCTTGATGAAAATGAGTGTCTCTTAGAATTAAGGGGCTGGGGGGGGGGGGGGCGAGGGCATTTTTGTAATTTATCTATGGGTTTTATCTATAAATAGACGTGTAACCCTATGGGTATGTGAACCGAACTTTGTAACTCCCCTGGAAAAGTAAAAATTCCCTGTTATGCTCCCGAGGACGTAGAAATCTTTGCTGAACCTCGTTAAATATTTGTGTTCTTCTGGATTTGTGTCGATTCTTGCGTTTCTTTGCCCTAAATTTCTCAACATCCAACTGCAGTTGCGCTGTCCTGGGAAGCTGCTGCGGGAAAGTTGACTATCTGTTTGTTGCAATTATGTGACAACAATTGTGAGGTTGTTGTTTTTAGATATGTAAATTTATGGAATCATTTAATATATGAAATAAATTTAAGAATTAGATATATAAATATATGAAATACATGCCCAATGAAAGGCCGGAAAGAATTGAGTAGCATAAATGTAATAAATATATTTTCTCCAAAATATTGTAAAAGAATAATACTTCAAAAAGTGACGTATTGTTCATGTTTTCAATTTATTTTTTATTTTGCAAAAATCATAACTTATTATTTTATGATTTACAATTCATAAACAATGACAATAGTAATTAGAAAATATATACTCATAAAGTTTGTAATAACTTCATCAATTTTGTATCACATGCCTAGTAAGCACCGACAAGATTTTGAAGAAACATACAATCAAAACCATCACCATAAAACTATGCAAATTTTTGCTTTGATTATTTGCTTGTGATCAAAACTAATATGCAAAAGTTCAGCTTAATGGTGCCAACAATATAAATTCTAAGAGTCTTGTTTGAAAAGCACTGATAAAATCATGCAAAAATATTGGTTCTCAATTATTTATTTTATTTCTCGGGGTTGTGTATTATTGGTTCTCAGTTCTCATGATCTGCTTATATAAACTGATATCCAATTAATAATTTATTGCACATTATTAATTATGAATATTTACATATATATCACTCAATTCTTGTGTACGCATTTACATATCTAATACATAAACTTCTTTTTTTATACTTATACAACCCAAATCTTCTTTCATGCATAGATAAAATAATATATATGTAAAAATTGAAGTTTTAGGTATTAGATATGTAAATATACAGGAATTGAGTGACCTGCATGTAAATACCTCTAATAATTAAAATGGTCTTAAGTAGAGAATTGATTCCATTCCTATATATTTGATTCTTAGACTGCAACTGTCAAGTGGAGATGACTTTTTTTTTCTTTTCTTGAAGGTACAAACATAATATAAAAATCACATTTTTAAAGCTAAAATAACCATTTCTTCATCATCACAACTACATTTGGGGAGTAATTTGTGTGGCGCGAGGCTCTAAAAATCTCTTAAGGTGAACTCTTCGCTGGTGATTGGGTAATTTCACCTATCATCTTTAACGCGACACACGGTTGCTCCACTGGCACCTGAAGAAATAAGTCTAAGTTATGGACATGTAAATTTGGTATTATGTAAGTGCCCTATAAAGAATTGATAAATTAGAAGAATAAGACTTACAAAATGGCCTGCACCTAGTATCCAATAGAAATGCAAGTTCTTATAATTCCTCTTGAAAGCAGCAGTGGCTCCCCCATTTTCACAGTACAAAGGGCTTCGCTCAGCGTTACTAAAGTTCTGTAAACCTTCCCATCTGAGAAATTAATAAAAAAAAACAAAGACCTTTAATTTTATTTACTATTTAGAAGATTAATAATAGTAAATTTAGTTATTGCTGCAATAACATAATTACAAATTTAAATCTTACTTCAGCTTTTGGACCCAAGCCTCCACACCCTTTGTTGCACATATCACATCAACCTTCAAAAATATGAACCCGAAATATTATGACGATTTTTTAAGCTATTTCTAATTTAATTACATTAATAATATGGCGATGACCAGAAAAAAAAAATCTTTAAAAAAAAAAAAAAAGCAAGTAGATTGATGAAACCTGTCCATTGTATATGGTCACGTCAACTCCCATGGACAAGAGCTCATCAACTTCATTGATCCTTGGTTTCATGAATTCACTTTCGAAAAACGCAAGGACATCAAAAGATTGTTCTCCCCAACTGCAACAAAGTTGCTTAAGTATGAGTAGTACATTATCATATCATTTCACATAAAATATGAAAATTAGATTGAACAAAACCTCACCTTACATTCTTTGGAATTATCTTTAGCTTATCCCTAATGACACCATTCATGAGGTCCGCAATACTTCTTCCACTGGAAGAAGGCTTATAACTTCTGACCGCCTTTGCATATTTCCTCATCATCTTCTTCACCGAAGCTTCAGAAGTGGAAGCAACTATTGTTTCTGAGTCATCTAAGAGAAAGTTGTAGAAGTTTACATTGTTGCTCTTCACAGTAATCACACTTTCCAGTTCAGTCCAAGTCATTGTCGCACTAGAATACTGCCCTTTTGAAATTTCTTCCTGGATTTGCTTCGCTAGCCTGGTTTTGTAATATGTAATATTATTAACTAATTATGTTGGTATAAATTATAGATTAAAATTATGACATTGGTATATTTTTTTCATTTTTTTTACTTGTTTGATTGTGCTTCGCCATTAGCATCCAGCCTTGAAACATCTCTTAATAAGGGTCCCCATGATAACTGTATCATTATTGAACATAAAATAAATGAAAAAAATAAAATAAAATAAAACTATATGTAGTTTATTGGAATTATAAAGGAAAGAGTACTATAATGGCTGATTAAGTTTACCACAAAATCTTCAGGAGAAATCCAGCTATTTCCTAAAGCAATTCCTATCCAAGCAAAATTCAAAATAAATATATATAAAGCTTCGAAGTAGAGAAATACATTGCAAAAAAAAAAAAAAAAATGAAGAAGAAGAAGAAGAATTACCAGAAAAGTTGAGCTTTAATTCTCCTGCTTTGATAGCTTTGTAAAGGGATAAGGCTAGAGTTACAGCATATTTTCCTCCATAGGACTCAGCTACTACATATAAAGGGCTTTTCTGAGGCATTTGATTGCCTTCATAAAGGTTTTTTAGAAGAACTGTTAAGTCTGTGGCTGCTTCCTCATCCGTAGTTACATAAGACTTGGAATCCTCCACATAACTGTATCCAGTTCCCACTGGATTATCCTACAATTTTTAATTCCATCAAAAAACAATAAAAAATAAGCATATTTACAGAAGAATGCAAAATAAATAAATAAATAAAATAAAAGTTAAGATCAAAAATGTTTCCAATAAAAAAACCTGCGAATGTTTCTAATTAAGTCTAATCAATTTTATTTTTAATCTTAAAAAATTTAAGCTATAAAAGAGCCTTCACTCAAGCTGTATATTTTCTAATGTTTAAAGTAGAAATTTTAGATTCTAATTTCATTAGACAAAAAATTGTGATGAATTTTTTCATAATATTCATTCTCAATTTGATTTGCATTTAATCTTAATGATTTACATGCATACAACTCAATTTCTATGTATTTATTGTTATGAAATTTTGGGCGAACAATACGCAAATCCAAAAGAAGAATATAGAGATTTAACGAGGTTCGACAAAGAAGTACCTACGTCCTCGGGAGCAGAGCGGCAAATTTCACTATTTCAGAGGAGTTACAAGTCTAGTTCGTACATACCCATAGGAATACACATCTATTCATAGAAAAAACTCACAGATAAATTACTAACTCGCCCTCGCTCTCCCCATCCCACAAATATGAAGAGACACACCTCTTCACCAAGAAACTCCAAATAGCGATATATGAGCCACATACCTAACATTTATCTATGCATGAAAACGTGTAATTTGTTAATTGTGAAATTTTGATGTGATGTGAAATATTGGGGTGCTAAGTATAAATCTAAAAATGTAAAATTTGGTGTAAGTTATGCTGCCACGTAGGTGTATGCATGTAAATGCCAAATTTTAGGATAAATTTATTGAAAAAAAAAAATCTAAAACTTAAACTTTATTTAACTTAAATCTGTTATTAATTGATAATCATTTCATTATTTCTAAAGATGCTTTTATTTTTGACAAAAAGTATTTTACTTTCAAAGACAAATTAGAAACTCTGACCTTACATTAAAATAATAATATTAATAATAACAAAAAAACTTACCACAAACAGAAGATTTGCCTTCTGCAGCCACGTGGAGTTTCTTGGCTTGAGGTCGGAATCCAACGGCCCAATCTCTTCAAAGTTTCCCAATGCAACACCTGAAGCTCCCTGTACATAAATAGGTCTGTCAAAACGGTTCGTTATTCACGAATAGCTCGTATTCAGCTCATTAAAAAGCTCATATTTGATTCGTTCGCTAAGTTAGTGAATCAAATACGAACACTTTTGTTGTGCTTGATATATAAACGAGCCGAACACGAATAAAGATTTATTTGTTCGTATTTGATTCATTTTGGCCCAAAATACAACTTATCAATTATATATAAATATATATTATCTTAAAAAAATTAAATTGACTACAAGGCTACAAAGATTTATAATCAATTAGAATTATAAATTAAAAAATAAAATAGAAATATATTAAATTATATTGAAATAATGTTTTAATATAAAAAATAAAATTCAAATATTGCTCGAACTCTTAACATCTACAGCTGCATGATTAGAGTTGTCAAAACGACTCTTTGTTTGAGAACTGCTCGTGTTCCGCTCTCTAAGTAAACAGCCGAACATAAACACATTTTTATATTTGAAATATAAACAAGTCAAACACGAACAATGATATTTTTAATGAGATGAACACTAGCTGAGTCTGAGCTCACTAGTGTTTTTCTCATTTACACCCCTATACATAAACAACACAGCACAAGAAAAAAAATTTAAAAAAAAATGTATAGAATTAAATATCGATAAAAATATATCATAATCATTATATTTATTTTTAATATTTTCCCATAAAAATTAATACTCATTTTTTCGTTTAAATAAACTCACAGGTCCTCCTTGCAACCACAGCACTGTTGGCCATGGCGTAGAGCCATTCTGAACTGCATTGGGGCTCAGATATAGCCACCAGAACATATGCGCTTCTACATTATAAACCAAAATCAAACATTTTCTCCATTAAAAACTCAATCTTTCTTCTCTAAATCAGCAAAACTAATGCATTAATTAACTATAGAGCTAATTACAGAAAAATAAAGAGCTCATGGAGAACTAATTACTTGGCCTGACTTCAACGTATCCCCACTTTTCTAATCCATCTTTGGTGCCTCCAGAGTTAACTAAAGTCCTCAGAGATCTTCCATGAAACGAAGGAAAGCAAAGGAGGAGGCAGAGAAGGCAAAGACTCAACTGTTTCATTGCAAGCTAACAAGACGAACACAATCGCAATGGATGGATAGAAGAGCATATATATGAATCCTCTTATAAGAAATTCATTCAATGCGAGACCAAATTAATTAATATTCATAAAGAGTTTCTTACGTTAGGGTAATTTGGATGGAAAATTTTTTGCATACGGAGCCAATTTGCCAAGCTGCGTACGTCTCCAATTAGAATAAATCCTTGAACAAATTGTGTATGTCATTGAGCCCTATTTTTAAAAAATTATAAATATATTAAATTAAATATTATTTAGAAGGCTTAGGGCTGTCAAAAAAACTCGTTGTTCACGAACAGTTCGTGTTCAGTTCGCCATGAAGTTCGTGTTCGATTCGTTCGATAAGCAAACGAGACGAACATGAACAATTTTTTTCGTTCGGTTTGTTAAATGAACCAAACACAAACAATGATGCATTCATTCGTGTTCGGTTCATTATTGTTCAAAATATAAAATATTTTAAAATAATTATTTATATATATATATATATATATATATATATATATATATATATATATATATATATATATATATATATAATTTATGATATTTTAAAAATAATTATATATTATAAAAAATTATTATATTTTAAATAATTAAATTTCTATAAATTATAATATATAATAAATTATTAATAACAATATTAATTATATTAATATAAATATTATAATATTATAATTAATATACTATACTATATATTAAAATAAAACCCTAAACGTCTTATTCGCTTTGCTTCATTTTGAGGAAGAATGGATTACGTGATGTGTACGGAATACTTGATCAATTTGCTCATTTTGAGGAAGTATGCTATCAAATCTAGGGCTGTCAAACAAGCTCGTTGTTCGCAAACAGTTCGTGTTCGGTTCGCTAGGAAGTTCATGTTCTTTTCGTTCGATAAGCAAACGAGACGAACACGAACATTTTTTTTTTGTTTGGTTTGTTAAACGAACAAAACACGAACATTAACTCTGTTCGTTCGTATTCGGTTCGTTTACACCCCTAATTGTGCCGAATAGAATATTTCCTCATTTGGATGGCGGCAGGATATCAAACAAAAGAGAAGGCAAAGTCCATTGAGTGGGGCGGACTCATATGTAAATAAATAATATTTGAAGGATAAAAATATCTATTTTTTGCTGTAAAATTAATTTAAAAAATTAGGAAAAAATAATATTTGAAAGAGTTTTTGTGTTCAAATAAATGAATAATTTGGGATATCATTTTAAATGTATATAAATTTCATGGAGATATAGTACTATTTTAAATGAAGGATTATGATACAATTATCCAAGGATTACTTCCTAAAACAGGAATGAAAGCAAAATAATTATGCTATTTTTATGACATTTAAAATATTACATTTATTTTTAAATAAAATCTTTTATGAGAAATTCACAAAATAAATAATTATACACTTTGAATTCTAATTTTTTATTTCATGCAACTCTTAGAGAGGGAATTCTAATGCTTCAAAATTGTATTTTTCTAATTATATCAAAATTTAAATTGAAGATATTTTTATTAAAATTCACTTATTGACTCAAGTTGTAAAAATTGATAAGATTCTAACAAATCTTCATCACCTACCACGAATTCGAGATATTGCACAGTTTCTAAGATAACCTTTTGAGCAAGAAATATTCAAACTTCGATAAAAACTCATCCTAAGCTCAGATTTTAGCAAACTTACAATCAAACTGATCAACTCAACAAGACATACCCAATGATATCAAAATTATTATTATCAGAATCAAATCAAGCTCATATCAATTCATTAAATCACTCTTAGAAATTTTCTCAACATATTTAGAAGGTCAAACAAATGTCAAATATAGCAAACCTATTTTTGAATCAAGTGTCTCGACAAGACGAATTCGGCAAGCCCAAGATTGCTCAATTGCGATGTCGATAAAGCACTCAAATGTCCATCAATGCCTTATGATCAAAGGAAGTTCTCCGAACTGTTTAATCAAAGTAGTTAATATTATTGTATAATTGCACCAATAACACTATAAATAGAGCTCATCCCCTCTCATGAGGGGTAAGAGAGTTTAAAATCTTAGAATGAGCTTGAAGTTTTGAGAAAGAGCTGAAGTCCATATCAATACTAGAGTTTTTATAGAAAATTCTATATTACTTGAAAAAATGTATATATTTGTGTAGTACTCCTAATGTAGACTTTTAAATCAAATTCTAAAATTTTATAACATATCATTCACACTAGCCATTGAATATAAATTGGGTAAACTTTTTTGTCATCATTTGCAATATAAATATCTACGTAATTACAGGTGAGGTCAAGTTTTTGGCACCTCTGTCGAGAAAATGACAGAACCTTTCGACTTAAATATTTTATTTGAACTGCAAACTTATTTTAGGAGTATTGTATTTTAATTTATCTTTTTAAGTACTTGTTTATTTCTGTAAATAATAAAAAATATTAATAATAAAATCAAAAATAAAAATTTTTTTGAAGTATTTTAATTATTTTAATTTTTTCTGAACTTTTAATTTAGTATGCGTAGTTCGGGATATGAAGGTTTAGTTTCTTACAATTCTGAGTTAGAGCGGACTATAAGAAAAATCAGAAAACAAAAAGAACTTAACAATTTTAAAAGAAATGACAAATGCATCACAAAATAATATTGAAAATCAAACTATTGAAAGTGAACATTATCAAATACAAGGACCATTAAGGGACTATGCAAACCCTACAACAGATAAAATTTACTTAAGTATACAAATCCCTGCTGTAGCGACTAACTCATTTAAACTTAAACCTGTTATAATCCAAATGGTAAAAAACAATCAATTGGGGGAACACCATCTGAGATTCCAAACTTACACCTTGCAAGTTTTCTAGAACTTTGTGCGACATTTAAATATGATGGTTTATCAACGATGATGTTAGACTTAAATTTTTTTCCTTTTTTTAAAGGGATAAAGCAAGATGTGGTTAAACAATCAGTTTGGGGGAACACCATCTGAGGATCCAAACTTATACCTTGCAAGTTTTCTAGAACTTTGTGCTATAATTAAATATGATGGCTTATCAAACCATGATGTTGGACTTAAACTTTTTCCTTTTTCTTTAAGGGATAAATCTAAGATGTGGTTAACAATCAGTTTGGGGGAACACTATCTCAGGATCCAAACTTATACCTTGCAAGTTTTCTAGAACTTTGTGCTATATTTAAATATGATGGCTTATCAAACCATGATGTTGGACTTAAACTTTTTCCTTTTTCTTTAAGGGATAAAGCTAAAATGTGGTTAACAATCAGTTTGGGGAACACTATCTCAGGATCCAAACTTATACCTTGCAAGTTTTCTAGAACTTTGTGCTATATTTAAATATGATGGCTTATCAAACCATGATGTTAGACTTAAAATTTTTCCTTTTTATTTAAGGAATAAAGCTAAGATGTGGTTAAACTCGTTAGCACCTGGATCTATTAGAACTTGGGGAGATTTTGCGCAAAAATTCTTGGCTAAGTATTTTACACCTTCAATAACTGTTAAGCTTAGGAATAATACTATTTCTTTTACTCAGTATGAAGGTGAATCAATATATGAAGTTTAGGAAAGATTTAAAGAACACCTTAGAAAGTGACCACATCATGTCTTACCAAACTGGTTAATTATTCAAACATTTTATAATGGGTTAGTAGGATCTCTTAGATCTATTATTGATTTTGCTACTAGATGTTCATTAATGTCAAAACCATTTGATGAAGCATATACCTTAATCTAATAGATGACTACTAACAACTTTCAATGGTCTTTCAAAGGGTAAATCTTAATAGAGTAGCCAGTATTCACGATAATGATATAATTTCTATGTTGGCATATCAGATTGTTATGATATCTATGAGGTTAGAATAATTTGGAATGAATTTGCCTCAAACACCTCATGTGATTGAAGAAAAATCATTGGGATAGTTGATTGATTCTCAGCCATCATTCAAGACTTTAATGCAATTAATAATATATCTAATAACCTATATTCTAACTATTACAACTCAGATTGGAAAAACTGCCCCAACTTTAATTAAAATAATAATTCTGGTGGTGGAAATCAGCAATGGGAGAACAATCAAGAGCCCATTAAGAAATTCGAACAGTAAGGGTAGCTCTAACTATAGAACAAGAAATTAAGGAGAAGAAGTTGTCTATAGAAGAAGTGGTGTTACAAATTGAAAAGCAATTACAAAGTCAGGGTGCTGCAACTAGAAATACTAAGAATCAATTGAGAAAAATTGATAATGCACTTAACAATAGACCACAGGTAACACTTTCTAGTAACACATAAATCAATCCGAAAAATAAAAATAATGAATAAGATCAAGTTAAAGCTGTCTTACTGAGGAGTGGTAGAGAATTCGAAACTAAAATTCGAAAAGAGATTATTGATTTTTGGGATTTAGATTTTATGAGCTCTTCTATAACATCGTTAGGAAAACTTCATATATTTTTAGTTGTGAATTATGTCTCAATGTGGAAAGAAGTAATAGCATTTCCTAATTGTGAGGTTCAGAGTGTATGCAAATTTTTTAAGAAGAACATATTTTGCAGATATGGAATGCCTGGGGTAATAATAAGTAATGGGGGAGCCACTTTAGAAATAAAAAGATTGAGACATGGTTGGAAAGTATAGTATTAATAATATAATATCCAAAGACTATCATTCTCAAATAAGTGGTTTAACAGAGGTATCTAATAGGGAGATAAAGAAAATCCCAGAAAATACTATTAACTCTAATATGAAAGATTAGACTTTAAGAGTTGATGATGTTTTATGGGTTTATGTCGGCCGTTAAAAGTCACAAGTTGTCGGTCACCAGAATAGATATCCCGCTGCTTTGTTTAAAATAAATTTAATTTAATATATGTGTGTGTGTGTATAACTTTGAAATTACGAGATCGAACTGATCTCATATATTCGATAGTTTGTAAGCCAAGAAGGGTCATGCCATATTTACACTCCTCGATAGTTCTAAGTCTCATTTTTTTTCTACTTAGACTAGGTTTAAGATTTATGCCTACATTTATAGAGCTCATTTTAATCTAGTTTCTAAGATAGTCATGTAGACTTATTGTCATGGGATAAGTCACTGCTAAAGTATTTTCACAATCACTTATTGTCTGAATACAAATCCTAAATTTTTAATAAAACTGTACAATTTAAAATTTAAAATCAATCCCAACTTTTAAAACTTAAAACACAACTAACCATAGAATAGTCAGAACAATAATGAGCCCCTCAGTATCTTGTGTTGCCTACCATTCTTCCTTTAAATTTTCATAAAAGTTGTTCCAGTTCAAGCCAATTTAAACTTTCGGATAACGATGTGGAAATCAAATTTTGTGATCTATTGAAATATATGAGTCACTATTTTAATCATGAATTTTCATAGGAGTTAATCTATTTTAAGAAATAATTAATATTAGAGGTTTGCCTCTTTTGGGAACTTGAAGACTATAATAAAATAAATCATGTCCTGCCCCACTAGGGTTGGGGAAAAGCTTATAGCAAAGTAAATCCTAGGTCTTGAACCGTCATTTTGTGTTTAGAATCATCATTGGGTAGTATTTTCATATTACAGAATGATACATTATTCTTGATGTCATATTTGATCATAAATTAATTTGAAATTTTAATACTCCTACATGATCCATTCATTTCATCTCCATAAAATGTACAAGTATATGCATCAATTAGTGTTCTTGAATTTGATAGCTCTTTGAAGAAGATGAACTATCATCTTGAGGATTCTCGGCAACAAAAATTTTTAATTTACTTTTATGTAACCCTAACATGAATGTGATATTGCCTGAAGATTTGGCACACTTCTTAGGAAGTTATATTTATGCTAAACCTCATCATATAATCTCAAGTTGTCTCTTATTTTATGTTTTATTAGGGCCACCTCTATGTTGATAACTCAACAAGGAGACATGTAAAGACATTTAATATGATGGGCGCTGGGACCTGGCTCAGCCAATATATCAAAGATACCGAGATCAAATGCTGCTTGCACGGCTCTAGTAAAAAATTTGGAGTGGCAGAGTAGCATGGCAGCAATGAAGGGTTCCTCTTCTTCTTTTTGGGTATCACTCATTTTGTTTTTCTCGATCGAGTTCGGATATGCAATGGAAAAATGAGCTCAGTGTTGGTCGAAAGTGGAGGTTGCAGCTTCACTTTTTATAGGAAGACAGTTGAACTTAGCATATTATTTTAAAGGACATTTACATATTACCACCTGTAAATCATCTAAACCTTAGTTATTACCTGCAAATCACCCAGCCAACGTAGAAATTAGAAATTAAAAATTAGCACACGATATACTGTAGATTGCCGGGTTTGCACCTTCCACAGACAGAAGAAAAGGAGCATTTACATGCATACCACCCACGTCCTTTGTATGACGTCAAATTAAAATCTAAAATTTGCTTTATACAATATGCCACTCAAATAGGACAAATCTCTTATATCAGATCAGAAATGTCATCATTATACTTTTAAAAAGGTGAAATGCACCTTTTTTTATGTAAAAATTGAAGTTTGGATGTTAGACGTGTAAATACATAGGAATTGAATGGTATGTATGTAAAAGCTCTTTCTAAATAATCTGTCATTTTGCATCTCGTTTTTCTAAATAATCTGCCATTTTGCGTATCTTAATTTAACAATAGATTAAGATATATTATCTCTCCTATCGGAATCGAGATACTTATCATTTATAAAACGTATGATTAAGAAGAATTGGAATGGTCAATCGATCGGATTAGGTTGAATCCATCGGATTAGGTTGAATCCATCGGATTAGGTTGACCGGTCAGATTAGATTCTTAGTCGTGTAGAGTACAAAAATTGAAATGTTCAATCACGATAATTATTTTAAAAAAAACTTGTGTCATATCCATTTTTTATATTCTCACTGAAAATGAGTTTTAACAACCGCCCACGGAGAACAAATATTAATCAGTTCAATATATATATGTATATGTGTGTGTCTAGGAATAGAAGAATAAGAAGGAGAAGAGCAATATCACAGTATATAACAGTAAATTTGTGCATAATTTATTCATGAACTAGACTCCTATTTATAGGAATTGGGGATATACAATTACATACATACCCCTAGTATGCGTAGATAGAAGAGGACTATTTTAGTCTAAACATAAATAAAAACCGAGGGGTCACGGATTTCCGGTCGACTAATCCAGGGATTCAAAGAAGAATCTGGTTGGAAGGGGGTCGGGCGGACATTAGATCGGGTGGCCATTAGGTCAGGCGAACATTAGGTCAGGCGGACACTTACTAAGGACAAGTACCAGCTGCTCTGGATCCTGACAATTTGCCCTGCTCATTTGGCCAGACTAGAGTGGAGGGCGCTTATCCATCCGAATAGATTCTTTAAGAGATGATCTACTCTTATCTGTCAGAGAAATATCACTCTTCGGGCAAACAAGAGCAGGCCGGCCAAGCGTGTGGTCCCGGATCGTCCTTGGTGGGTCCCACAATACCATGTTACCTCTTATGATAGTTGTGAGATACATCGAGAATCATGCCGGTACATTTTTTATGTACATATTAAAGTTATCATATTCTTTACTCCTTGATAGTGATGGTTGCAATAAAAACAACAAAATCTAGATTTTTCAAACAATTTCATGGTATTCATAACTATTTAATGTGCAATAATTAACTATTTCTTGATTTCTTATAAATAAAGAAACTGAGATGTAGGGGCTTACCGAACGATCTGTCCCCCAGTATTTTCCTTCTTTTTTCTCCGCACTAAAGGAAGGGCTGGATCCATAACCTGCTTTCAAGTTGTTACCTTCGAAGGTACTGGGGACAAACGATCAAGCAGCTGTTCCTAAAGATCCCCTAGTGATTACTTCTCAGCCCGTTTCTCATCCTCCCCTAGTAAAGCAGAGGCCTACTCCTTCACCACTTTTGATTTGGATCGAAAGATATGTCCCCCTTCGAGTGAGGGTGAGAAGACTCTGCTTCCTGTTGAATGTGAGGCTCCTCAAGTTGGTGTAATGGCAGACCTGCAATCCAAAAGGGCTCTAGGCATTCTAAAGGGCCTCTCGGGGATGGATCAGTGTGTCAAACAGTTGACCCGGCGGGAACTACCAGTGTGCTTGAACATTTAGCTAAGTTAAGTTTCATTTTCATGGGGTTGAGACTCCATTGACTCAAGAAACCGATCATCATAAGCGCTGGGATCTGTAGCCAGGGTGGTTAGAGGAAGAGCTAGTCGCAGTTCGGGCAGGTGAGGTTGCCCTTCAAGAAGATTTGATGTCTCTCAGAGCCGAGTTAATCAACGTCTGAAAGGAGGTTTCAGTCTTCTAACTGTGTGTTGGAATGAATAAGGTAGATAAAGTTATGGTAGGTGGTGAGCTGAAGTATAAGTAGTTGTCTCAATGAGGATATGTCCCGACAAAGGGTGCAATAGATAGTTTGTAAAAAGTTTATTTCCATCTAAATATATATAAACGGATAAATTATCTTTTTTGCTGAGTTATTGTAACCATACAAAAAGGGTGTAAATATATTTTATTTTTTTAGCATATATATTTGATTTTCTTATCATTGGTATGAGTGTTCGATTTAACTCCTTTATTGTATCTTGATGTAGCAAAAATACCCTTCTACCTTTGTGTCGCTCTAACATCTATTACGCTCTATAAGTTTGTTAATTAATAGTTTCTTGTGTAATCTTGTCCTACGTCTGTGTGATTCTTGCTCCTTTCTTTTATTACTCATGGCTCCCAAGAACTCCTAGAAACTATTCAATGTAAACTTGCTCGAAGTTGTGCTCGGTCAAGTCGAAAGGTGGATAGATGGTTTGATGAAGTCTTTTATCCTTGGTTCGGACATCCTCATCTAACCGACCGCAAAGAATGAATAATCAAATGCTTTTTTATCTTTTATCTGTGTTTCCCTGCAATCTCATTCTTCTCAAATGCTTTCTTTTTTCCTTCGGCAAAGCCTTTTTATGCCTTCCCTCATGAATCGACATCTGTGAACTACTCAAACCATCAAAAAGTGTGAACTTGAGCCTATGCACTAGTATGCAGCGTCTAGGCACCAGTATGCTGTTGACCTCACTTTTGTTGAAGTCTAGTATTTCTTCTTTAGAAGACTAGAATCTAGCCATAAGACTTTCTTATTGACTATCCTAGAAGACTAGTGATGGAACTCTACCCACAAGAAATTTCAAACACTTTTTACTCTTCTTAGAGTTTCGTGTGTTTAGTTTTAACATCTAGCACTTATTAGGATGGAACAAAACATGCGGGAGCTCTCTCATATGATTGCCTGGCCTTAGGGTTGATCCTGGGTGTATGGTCTTGGTCAGTCTTGCACACGCACACAACCCCAAATTTTCACTCACAAGCCTAAAACCCTAAATCTATCACCCTTAACATGGTACCCTACTCTTTTGTAAACTCATGTTGGTCCCCAAAATTCTTAGCCCTAGGCTAGAGTTTGGCTAATATTAACACGTGGAGGATCCAAAATGGGGTTTCCCTTGGTCCTTTGGCTGAACAAGGGTAATTCTATGATTAAAATTCTCAATTGATCCTAATTTCACCAAAGCCCCCAAATTTGGTCTTTTACCCCTAAACTTTCACCAAATTACCAAAATACCCTGAAACACTAATTTCTCCAAAATTTCCAAAAATTGCCCAAACTCTCAAATTATCTTCAATAATCATTTTAAATCATTCGAAACCACTAAATTGACCAAAATAACTAACATTCCCAAATACCCCCCCCCCAATTGCCAAAATTACCAAAATGCCCTCATGCCCCAAAATTTTCCAAAATTTCCAAAATCATTCCAAATGTCCCCAAAATCAATTAGACCACCCCTTGACCTTAATTGCACCCTAATTTTCCAATTTTGACCAAAATCCATAAATTGCCCCTAAAGGCCTAAAATTCCTAAATCACCCCCAAATTTCCACCAAATTGACTTCAAACTGCTCCAATTTCAATTCCAAATGAAAATTCATCATGTCTAATCCCAATTGAAACCAAATTGAAGCCCAATTGAACCAATTTCCAAACCTTAATTTCAATTTAAGCCAAAACCCCCAATTTGACCCTAAATCAAAATTCCATCAAATTGAACCTCATAATCATTTCAATTCCCTCAAATTTGAATTCTAAACTCTTCACAACGCTCCCCTAAACCAGTTTGAACCTTTAATTGGTCTAGACCTAAGCTTAAAACTAACCTAAATCCAACCAAAATCAAAACCCCCATTTTAATCCAAAATCCAAAATCTCTCAAATTAAACTTCAAATCTTCTCCAATTTTTACTCAATTGACTTCCCAATGCTTCATGACCATGTCCTAACCAAATCGTCCAATCAATTAAGCCAAATCCAAACTCTAGCCAAACCTAAACCCAAATCCAAGAGAGATCCAAGAATTTGAACCCAAACCCTAAACCCACTTGGAGCCACTTGGTCTAGCCCAACTTGGACAACCGCAACTGCCATTTAGACTCTAATACCCAACCTAGATTCACCTAGCCCACCCTTGGTGATCCATGGACCAAGGGTCCCTTGATTTAGTGGATCTCCTCCCATATTTGGCCAAGTAACATTAATCTTTTCCAACAGCCATCAAACCTCCCAGCTAATCACATTTAAACCTTCCTCTGGCTCCTCTGACCCAGCTAGCCACCAGCCCTGCCATGGCCGGCCAGCCTAGTTTCTGGAAAACCCAAAACTAAGAGAGTCATCCCCATAACTCAAACCCAATTCCACCCATCCAAGGTGGCTCAACATGATTGGTCAATTGCATCGTTCGGCCCTTAACCTAAGCTTTACTTTGCACCCACTAGCCAGCCCAATTGGCCAACCCCTTCCCCTTTTACTTAAGCACCACCACTTCACTTCCAAGCAAGGAGAGTGCATAAAAAACTTGGGAAACTCTGTCAAATTTCTCCCAGAGCTTCTCCAGGCCTTCCTAAGCTTAAACCCACCATCCTCCAGCCATCTCCCCCACTGCCTAAGGGCAATTTTGCCACCCAAAATAGGTCGGAAATAGGACACTCTTTGTTACTCCATCAAACTCCACAAACTTTTCAATTGAGCTATCTATGAGTTTCCCCAAACCAAACGAGGAAGATTCCCACTGAAAGCCCCATCCTTTAAGCTCTCTACACCTGACTTTGATCAAGGCCACACCAACTGTTGGAGGAACCTCTACTCATGCCCATTCGCATAGCAAGACGACACTTAGAGGAGTTTCTCCTGGTCCCAACAAAGCTTCTACAAGCACCCAACTGAGGCCTCACCTCTTGGGTTCAGGTATAAGCCATTTTCCTCCAAATCGAGCTTGGTTTGCGCTTTTATGAAGAAAAGTTTATTTCTATGCATGGTTAACAGTATAGATAGGTTCATCTTGACAAGATGAAGGCGTAGAAACAAACCTCATGCAATTAGTTGAGTATCGAGCGAGATCTTAGGGATTTAGTGTGGACGGTTCTCTGTTTACACCAGTTGGGGACGATGATGCGTGGCCATTTGATCACGCATGTATTGCTTGAACGGTTGGGATCGCGTCAGATGAGAAGATGGAATGATAAAGCAGAGCTGCATGGTAGCTGACGCGGAAGGTGGCATTGAATGGGAGTTCACCTCGTGGAAAGCCGAGGTTGAGTCAACGATGACTGGATTAAGTAGGAAAATAGGTTTATTTTGATTTTTTTAAATTTTGAAACTTAGAAATTCATAACTTGGTATAGAAAAATCTTTAAAATAAAATAAAAATGCTCTGTTGCCTAGTGAACCAAGGAGAAAATTATGAACTAAAAAAAAAATTATCTGTCATATATTTTATTTTTAATTAAATAAATACTCCATATAGTATTTTAATTATATTTAATTAAATATTAATCATCTTGGCTTAAAATTTGGAGGGCTTATTGTGAGAACACCTCCAACTCTAAAAGTCCTAATTTTCAAGTCTAGTTGCATATTTTTGCTTAAAATAATTATATAAATTAAAATAAAATTCAGGAAAATATGGGATTTATTTTGTTAGGTTCTCTGGGGTCAGAGGACTCTAGGAACCTTTTAAAATGAGTTTGAATATTTCTATACATTAGATAATTAAGTGATTAAAACCCATAAAAATTTAAATGAATATTATATAATCCAAAACTTGTAAAAAAAAATTTCAAACCGTAAATAATAATCATTCTAATCCTTCTAAAAATTTGAAGCTTACTTAAAATATTGTATAATGAAATCTATTTTTCAAATAAAATGAGATTTTGGCATTAAAATAATTATAATAAATAAAATATAATTAGAAAAATTATGAAACGTGGTTCTAAGTATTCCTTGTGATCAAGAGAACTTGAGAAAATTAAAATTGATATTAAAATAAATAGTTCATTTTTGAGCTACTTTTCAAGTTAAAACTAATTAAAAATAATTAAAAATTAAAAAAATATAAAAAAATATTCAAAATGTTACTAATGGTTCTCTGGTCACTTTTGTGCCTTTAAAATCTTTTTTCTAATTTTTCTAATTTAGTTATGTATTTTTAAAATGTTAAAATGTATTTTTCTTAATTATTCATTAAAAATAATTATAATAAATAAAATAAAAATCATAAAAATGAAAACTTTTTTTCTCTTAGTTCTCTGGAATTAGAGAGATATAATAAAAATATAAAAAATAATTTTTGAAATTAATTTATATTTTCTATTTAATTAATCACTAAAAACCAATAAATAATTATAATAATTAAGATATAATTGAAAAAATTATGAAATTTGGTCCAAGTGGTACTCTGACACAGATGAACCTCGAATAATTTTCCCATCAAAAGGGAACTTTATTTTGAGTAATTAAATGAATTGATGTTAAAAATCTTTATTTTTGAGTAAAATAATTATTAAAAATTAAATAAAAATCAGAAAATCATAATTTCCTCCTCTAATCTTTTAATAACCCATGAGTAGGGTAATTATGAAATTTGAAAGTCATTTGAGTTGTATTTGATGGGTTAAGTGGTAGGAACCAACTTGTCCTCCTTTACACAATAAGGTAAAAATGTAATTTAATAAATTATTAAGGTTTAGAAGTTAACTCAAAACACTCTTAGGGTCAAATTTTTTAAAATGTTATGAATGAGCAGAACTATATATATTTATTTAACCTTTATCAAGAATATGATCAAATATTCTTCATTTTAATCAATAAAAAATAGACTAAATCACGCCCTCCCACAATTAAGATGTGATCAAATAATTTCACCCTTGCACTGGCTGACCCAAGGAAAAAAATGTTAAGATTTTAATGCCTATTTTATATTGATTTTGATAATATTGTATTTTAAAGAATGATATTTTTTATGTTTTTTTTGCAGATATGAAGATTTAAGGACATTGGAGCAAAAATATGCAAAAAGTAGTGAAATTGGAGCAAAAGGGACCAAAATTATGAAAATTTGATCTAGGGCACCGACGGCGAGGTCGATGGCGCCGACGGCGTGTTTTTCCGAGAGTTCAGAATATATTACAAGGGAGCCCGCCGACGGCGACGATCGAGGCCGCCGACAACGGGGCTTATGCAGAAGGGTCCAAGGTTAAGTATTCTAGAAGGCCGCCGACAGCGAGCTCGAGGCCGCCGACGGCGAGCTCGAGGCCTCCGACAGCGGGATCAACAATTCTCTCACAAGGTGCATTGAATGTAGACGATTTTCGAAGGGATGCTTGGAAAACTCTTGGAAACTCTTCACTATTTTAAAAGGAAAAATTTGGGGCCGAAAAAAGGGTCCACTAGCATTCATTTGTGTCCACCACGTGTCTATCTAATCCATTAGAGAGTCAAGTGTGGGAGTCTAGTGAGTCCATATAAAGTTTCTAGAGTGTTAATTAGTGAGTTCAGATAGTGAAATTTGTGAGGAATTCTTCGAGAGATTGTAAGAGTGGAAGGGAAGTGAGAGATATTTTCTTCATTGTCATTTAGAAGGAGAATTCTGCGTACTGTAAAGAAAGAAAGAGGTTCAAAGAAACTTAAAAGAGTTTGCTTGGGGAGGAATTTAAGATAAGTTGTATTTACTTATTTTAGTTTGTAGAACTTTTCTTTTATATATTAAATCCAAGTTTTATCGTATCATCTTCATGCAATCTAAGTAGTTTTTCTGTCTTTCTCATTGTTGTGATATTTTTGTGAAATGATAAATTGAATTAGTGTGACAAGAAAAGTTTAAAGAAGTTGTGATAATTTTTTACTTAAATCTTAATTTACTTTCAATATAGATTGATTAGTTAACATATGTTGAGTTTAACAACTATAGTGAAAATTACATCCGAGATTCGAGGAGATCAAAGTCCTTAGAAGTAATGTGCAAATAAATAAGGAAATAATATTCATCGGGCGTAGAATTGGAGATTTTAGAGTGACAGGCTAAAATCCTCAACTTGGTCCTATCATTTGAGTGCTGAAGTGTAGATGTTAGCCTTCAGGTGATGGGAACATGGGAGCTCCGAAGTGAGAGCCGGTATCCTCTCAACTTAGCCGCAGATTCAGTAACCAAGCATAGGATTAATCAATGTTCTTTATGTTCGGACTAAAGGGTAAAAAATAAGTATGTTCATATTTGACACAACACCGTTTTTAAACTAATTCAAATTATCAATTCACTTAAATTTCTTAACAAAGGAGAAAGATTTTTTCTTATATATTTAAACTTCACTTTATTAGTAGGATTAGTTATCTGTTAGTGGAACTAGTTTATTAAAATTTGATATTACTGTTGATTGCATATTAGTGACAGATAGACAATTTCGATTTCCTAGTTGTGATTCTGAATTAATTTCTATAATCCTAGTTCGTAGCTTCTAAAATATTTCCTATGAGGTCGATATCCAGGACTCCACTAGAGCCATGTATTACTTGAGCGATACGTATACTTGTGTTGAATAATAACTCTGCGATTAAAAGAATATATTATATACTTGTTAATTACGCTAAGCACGGCGAGAGGCGGTTCACTAGCTCAGTCATATTTTTGGTTCAATGGTGGCTTTATTAATGTAAAGAATATTAATAGTCCGAATGTGCCCACTACCAAAAAATACTCTTAATTAGTGATTTAAAATATTCACTTGTAACTCTTCATGTGAGTTCTAAATGAGTGATATATCAAAATAATAAATGTAAAATCTAATTTTCTTAAGAGAATGTGACAGAGAGACATATTCGAGGGATCAAGTAAAAAAGATAAGGAAAGCAAAACTACAATGTTGAGGTTATATTATCAGAATTTTGAGAAAGAGGTTGGGAGGGATTTAATATAGAGTAAAGGATATTGGGATTTATAATATTTCAAGTTGCAAATCATAATCTTCTTCTGGTAAATAAAAGTTAAGATTCACTATCACTATAAATAATCGATATCTCAAAGATTTTTTTTTATTGATTTGATGTCCTTTTTAGAGTGTGAAAAAAAAAAGATAAAGGTAGAAGTAAAGACTTTAATTAGAAAAATTTGAGAATGGAAGTGTAGTCGTTAAACCATTATAATAGATGGGAGGAGATCATGAGACTTTTTGTGGTAATAAGATAAGGGCTGTGCTACTAAACTCTTATTAACGAATTCATTAATCTCAAGGGTCATAATAAAGTTGTGTATACTTGGGCTTAATAATTTTGTTCATGACTATGTAGTGATAATGGGCAAAGAGAATATATTGATGATGTAATAAAGTGCTCCTTATTTATGAAGCTAAGGAGTAACAGTGGTCCACTTGATATGCAATAAAACAAAAAATCTATGATTTTGTATGGTAGATATGACAATACATCGTCTCTATGTTGATTGACTAATCACAAGCTTATTATTCTACGTAGATAGAGACATGTAGCATTAAGTATATTCTTACATCTGGTCATCCATTATTATAGTTTTCGTCATAAATATTTGTTTCGAAATTTATAGAATTCAAAGAGAACAACAACAACTAGTCTTTATCCGACTAAATGGGTTCCCCATTTTATAGAAATCATGTCAAGAAAATTTTAGGATTTTAAGAGTACTTTGGGCAAGAAAAAACATATCAGTAGATAACTTTTAGTTAACCTCCAAGATGATGTGAGAAGATTTTGATACCCTCTCTATGAAGAAAGGAAACCTTGAGGAGTTTATGATAGGAGATGAAAACATTACATATTGTACTCCAAATTTGAGGAGGCCATGACCAATGCTAAGAGCTAAGCATTGAAGCAAGTAAATTCCAATGCTACACACACTATTTTTATAAATTGGACAAACTATATATTTGGGGAATAATTTGTGTGCCATGAGGCTCTAACAACCTTTAAGCTGAACTCTTCGGTGGTGATTTGGTAATTTCACCTATCATCTTTAACGGGACACACGGTTGCTCCACTGGCACCTGAAGAAATAAGTTTAAGTGATAGATATGTAAAGTTGGTATTTATGTAAGTGCCCTATAAAGAATTGATAAATAGAAGAACAAACTTACAAAATGGCCTGCACCAAGTATCCAATAGAAATGCAAGTTCTTATAGTTCTTCTTGAAAGCAGCAGTGGCTCCCTTATTTTCACAGTACAAAGGGCTTCGCTCAGCATTACTAAAGTTCTGTAAACCTTCCCATCTGAGAAATTATAAAAAAATAAAAATAATAAAAATTAGAATTTTTTATTTTATTTATTATTTAGATGATTAAAAGTAATAAATTTAATTATTGATTAATTACAATTTTAATTCTTACTTTAGCTTTTGGACCCAAGCCTCCACACCCCTTGTTGCACATATCACATCAACCTTCAAAAATATGAGCCCGAAATATTTAAGCTATTTCTAATTTAAATTATATTAATAATAAAATAAATTATCAAAAAAAGCAAGTAGATTAATAAAACCTGTCCATTGTATATGGTCACATCAACTCCCATGGACAAGAGCTCATCAACCTGTAACAATATATTTCCTCATCAATACCATTCTAATTAAATATTTACAAATTTACCACCCAATTCCTATACATCTAGTACCGAGCAAAATTTTAATATTTTCATTTATACCATCGAAATTTGTTTAAAGATTGAAGTTTAAGACAAAATATTGCATCCGGACTCCGTAGGTGTGGAGGCGAATGGCGTGGCGCCATATGACAAATGGGCCCCGCTACCATTTGGCCAGTGTATGGGATGGCGGGGCCCACTTGCCACGTGGCGCCCCGCCATTCGTCTCTGCATGCATACGGAGTCCGGATGCAATATTTTATCGAAGTCTAGGTGTTAGAAGTATAAATACTTCTATATTTCTTTTGAAATAATATTAAAAATTTCGACGCAACTATTACAATTGGGAGCTCGATACTTGCATCGGTCAACTCATCGCAGCATGTACTTTTGCATCTAATTAGCATCCATCAAAGTCGATGGTAATTAGTGTCGACAATGGTGGACGCTAATTAGACGTCAGAGCTTCATCACCTATTCCTGTAAAGAAAATTTACAATGGTGGATTATTGTGATGCTAATTCTGACGCAAATATCGAAGCAATCCCAATTAGCTATGCTCATTTTATTGTAAGATTGCTTAGCATTGGAAATATTACAAATTAGCGTATATTTACCTGTATTGCTTTAATATAAATTAAATAAGCAATAAATATGTAAATATCTTATACCTCATTGATCCTTGGTCTCATGAAGTCATTTTCCAAAGCATCAAAGACACCAAAAGAACTTTCTTCCCAACTGCAACAAATTTCCACAAGTAAATATTGTTTCACATAACATATGAAAATTAAACAAAACCTCACCTTACATTCTTTGGAATTATCTTTAGCTTATCCCTAATGACACCATTCATGAGGTCCGCAATACTTCCAGTGGAAGAAGGCTTAGAACTTCTGGCCGCCTTTGCATATTTCCTTATCATCTTCTTCACTGGAGCTTCAGAAGTCGAAGCAACTATCGCTCCTGAATCATCTAACAGAAAGTTGTAGAAGTTTACATTGTTGCTCTTCACAGTAATCACACTTTCCAGTTCACTCCAAGTTCCAGTCGCATTAGAATACTGCCCATTTGAAATTTGTTCCTGGATTTTCTTCGCTAGCCTGTTTTTGTGATATATAATATTATTAACTAATTATGTTCGTATAAATTACAGATTAAAACTATGATATAGTTAAAAATTTTTGTTTGTTTACTTGTTTGATTGTGCTTCGCCATTAGCATCCAGCCTTGATACATCTCTTAATAAAGGTCCCCATGATAACTGTATCATTATTGAACATAAAATCGATGAAAAATATAAAATAAAATAAAACTGTATGTATTTTATTAGAATTATAAATGAAAAGAGTACTATAATGGCTGATTAAGTTTACCACAAAATCTTCAGGAGAAATCCAGCTATTTCCTAAAGCAATTCCTACTCAAACAAAATTCAAAATAAATATCAAGCTTTGAATTTGTTAAATAAATTGCAAAAAAGAAAAAAAAAGAAAAGAATTACCAGAGAAGTTGAGCTTTAATTCTCCTGCTTTAATAGCTTTGGAAAGGGATAAGGCTAGAGTTACAGCAAATTTTCCTCCATAAGACTCAGCTACTGCATGTAAAGAGCTTTTCTGAAGCATTTGATTGTCTTCATAAATGTTTTTCAGAAGAACTGTTAAGTCTGTGGCTGCTTCCTCATCCGTAGTTACATAAGACTTGGAATCCTCCACATAACTATATCCAGTTCCCACTGGATTATCCTACATTTTTTAATTCCATCAAAAATCAATAAAAAATAAGCATATTTACAGAAGAATGCAAATAATAATAATAACGGAAAACTTACCACAAAGAGAAGATTTGCCTTCTGCAGCCACGTGGAGTTTCTAGGCTTGAGGTTGGTATCCAACGGCCCAATCTCTTCAAAGTTTCCGAGACCAACACCTGAAGCTCCCTGTACATAAACAGCAACAACAACAAGAGAAAAATAAAATAAAAAAATGTATAGAATTAAATATTGATAAAAATAATTTTCCTGTTTAAATAAACTCACAGGTCCTCCTTGCAACCACAGCACAGTTGGCCATGGCGTAGAGCCATTCTGAACTGCATTGGGACTCAGATATAGCCACCAGAACATATGCGCTTCTACATTAAAAACCAAAATCAAACATTTTCTCCATTAAAAACTCAATCTTTCTTCTCTTAATCAGCAAAACTAATGCATTAATTAACTATAAAGTTAATAACAGAAAAAGAAAGAGCTCATGGAGAACTAATTACTTGGCCTGACTTCAACGTATCCCCACTTTTCTAATCCATCTTTAGTGCCTCCGGAGTTAACTAAAGTCCTCAGAGATCTTCCATGAAACGAAGGAAAGCAAAGGATGAGGCAGAGAAGGCAAAGATTCAACTGTTTCATTGCAAGCTAACAAGGCGCAAGCAATCGCAATGGATGGATAGAAGAGCATATATATGAATCCTCTTATAAGAAATTCATTCAATGCGAGAACCAAATTAATTAATATTCATAAAGAGTTTCTTACGTTGGGGTAATTTGGATAGAAAATTTTTTGCATACGGAGCCAATTTGCCGAGCTGCGTACGTCTCCAATTAGAATAAATCCTTGAACAAATTGTGCATGTCTTTGAGCCCTATTTTTAAAAAATTATAAATTTATTAAATTAAATTTTTGCATATATATGAGTCCATTGAGTGGGGCGGACTCATATGTAAATAAATAATATTTGAAGGAAAAAAATATCTATTTTTTGCGGTAAAATTAATTTTTAAAATTAGGAAAAAATAATATTTGAAAGAGTTTTTGTGTTCAAATAAATGAATAAGTTGGGATATCATTTTAAATGTATATAAATTTCATGGAGATATAGTACTATTTTAAATGAAGGATTATGATACAATTATCGAAGGATTAATTTTTTAAAACCGGATAAAAGCAAAGTAATCATGCTATTTTTATGACATTTAAAATATTAAAATAATACATATATTTTTAAATATAATCTTTTATGAGAAATGCACAAAATAAATCATTATACACTTTGAATTCTAATTTTTTATTTCATGCAACTCTTAGAGAGGGAATTCTAATGCTTAAAAATTGTATTTTTCTAATTATATCAAAATTTAAATTGAAGATATTTTTATTAAAATTCACTTAATTGACTCAAGTTGTAGTAATTGATAAGACTCTTAACAAATCTTCATCACCTGCCACAAATTCGAGGTATTACACAGTTTTCGAGATAACCTTTTGAGCAAGAAATATTCAAATTTCGATAAAAAGTCATCCTAAGCTCTGATTTTATCAAATTTACAGTCAAACTGACCAGTTCAACGAGACAGACCCAATGATATCAAAATTAGTCTTATCTGAATCAAATCAAACTCATATCAAATCATTAAATCACTCTTAAAAGTTTTATCAACATATTTAGAAGGACAAACAAATGTTGAATATAGCAAACCTATTTTCGAATCAAGCGTCTCGACAAGACGAATCTGGCGAGCCCAAGATTGCTCAATTGTGATGTCGATAAAACATTCAAATGTCCATCAAATGCCATATGATCAAAGGAAGTTCTCTAAACTGTTTGATCAAAGTGGTTCATATTCTTGTATAATTGCACCAATAACACTATAAATAGAGCTCATCCCCTCTCATGAGGGGGAAGAGAGTTTAAAATCTTAGAATGAGCTTGAAGTTTTGAGAAAGAGCTAAAGTTTATATCAATATTAGGGTTTTTATAGAAAACTTTATATTACTTGAAAAGATGTGTATACTTGCGTAGTACCCCTAATGTGAAATTTTAAATCAAATTCTAAATTTTTATAACATATCATTCACACTAGCCGCTGAAAATAAATTGGGTCAACTTTTTGGTCATCTTTTGCAATATAAATATTTACGTGATTACAGGTGGGGTCAAGTTTTTGGCACCGCTGTCGAGAAAACGACGGAACCCTTCGACTTAGATATTTTATTTGAACTGCAAACTTATTTTAGGAGTATTGTATTTTAATTTATCTTTTAAGTACTTGTTTATTTCTGTAAATAATAAAAAATAATAATAATAAAATCAAAAATCAATTTTTTTGAAGTGTTTTAATTATTTTAATTTTTTTCTAAATTTTTAATTTAATATGCGTAATTTGGGATCTGAATGTTTAGTTCCTTACGATTCTGAGTTAGAACAGACTATAAAAAAAATCAAAAAACAAAAAGAACTTAACAATTTTAAAAGAAATGACATACATCACAAAATAATTTTGAAAATCAAACTATTGAAAGAGAACATTATCAAATACAAGGACCATTAAGGGACCATACAAACCCTACAACAGATAAAATTTAATTAAGTATACAAATTCCTGTTTTAGCGGCTAACTCATTTGAACATAAACCTGCTATAATCTAAATAGTACAAAACAATCAGTTTAGGGGAACTTCATCTGAGGTTCCAAACTTACACCTTGCAAGTTTTCTAGAACTTTATGCTACATTTAAATATGATGGCTTATCAAACGATAATGTTAGACTTAAACTTTTTCCTTTTTCTTTAAGGGATAAATCTAAGTTGTGATTAAACAATCAGTTTGGAGGAACACCATCTAAGGATCCAAATTTACACCTTACAAGTTTTCTAGAACTTTGTGCTACATTTAAATATGATGGCTTATCAAACAATGAATGTGGTTAAACTCGTTAGCACCAGGAACTATTAGAACTTGGGGAGATTTTGCGCATAAATTCTTGGGTAAGTATTTTACACCTTCAATAACTGCTAAGCTTAGAAATGATACTACTTCTTTTACTCAGTATGAAGGTGAATCAATATATGAAGTTTCGTAAAGATTTAAAGAACACCTTAGAAAGTCACCACATCATGTCTTACCAGACTGGTTAATTATTCAAACATTTTATAATGGGTTAGTAGGATCTCTTAGATCTATCATTGATTTTGCTACTAGATGTTTATTAATGTCAAAACCATTTGATGAAGCATATACCTTAATCGAATAGATGACTACTAACAATTTTCAATGGTCTTTCAAAGGGTAAATCCTAATAGAGTAGCCAGTTTTCATGATAATGATGTAATTTCTATGTTGGCATCTCAAATTACTATGATATCTATGAGGTTAGAACAATTTGGAATGAATTTGCCTCAAACACCTCATGTGATTGAAGAAAAATTATTGGGATAATTGATTGATTCTCATCCATCATTAAGACTTTAAATGCAATTAATAATAGATCTAATAACCTATATTCTAACTATTACAACTCAGGTTGGAAAAACTGCCCCAACTTTAATTGAAATAATAATTCTGGTGGTGGAAATCAGCAAAGGGAGAACAATCAAGAACTCATTGGGAAATTGGAATAGTAAGGGTAGCTCTAACTATAGAACAACAAATTAAGGAGAAGAAGTTGTCTATAGAAGAAGTGGTGTTACAAATTGGAAATCAATTACAAAGTCAGAGTACTGCAACGAGAAATACTCAGAATCAATTGAGAAAAATTGATAATGCACTTAACAGTAGACCCCAGGTAACACTTCCTAGTAACACAAAAATCAATCTAAAAAATAAAAATAATGAATAAGAGCAAGTTAAAGTTGTCTTACTGAGGAGTGATAGAGAATTGGAAACTAAAATTCAAAAAGATATTATTGATTTTTGGGATTTATATTTTATGAGCTCTTCTGTAACATCGTTAGGAAATCTTCATATATTTTTAGTTGTCAATTATGACTCAATGTGGAAAGAAGCAATATCATTTCCTAATTGTGAGGTTCAGAATGTATGCAAATTTTTGAAGAAGAACATATTTTGCAGATATGGAATGCTTGGGGTAATAATAAGTAATGGGGGAGCCACTTTAGAAATAAAAAGATTGAGAAATTGGTTGGAAAGTATAATATTAATAATAAAATATCCAAAGACTATCACCCTCCAATAAGTGGTTTAACAGAGGTATCTAATAGGGAGATAAAGAAAATACTAGAAAATACTGTTAACTCTAATATGAAATATTAAACTTAAGACTTAATGATGTTTTATGGGTTTATGTCGGCCATTAAAAGTTACAAGTTGTCGATCACCAGAATAGATATCCCAATTCTTGGTTTAAAATAAATTTAATATATATATATATATATATATATATATATATATATATATATATATATATATATATCTGTGTGTGTGTAACTTTGAAATTACGAGATTGAACTGATCTCATATATTCGATAGTTTAAATAAACAAGCACTACATCAAAAGTCATGCATCGACCCCGAAGAATAAACACATTACGTGATAATTGAGGCTTGATTAAATTAACTATAGAAATTATGATATATGTTTTGATCCACGAAATATTTATGTTGACCGACAAGTTCCCCTATCCAATATGAAAGATTAGATAGGGTTTATATTAAGCTAGGTTCTTAAAATTTTTTATAAGAGCAAGCCCATATATTTAATTACATCTTGGATAACTGAAGTCATCTAAGAAAAACTTCGATTTATAACAAAAGTAATTTCTTCATGAATTTCAAAGTTCAGAGTTTTCAAGGTCGGACATAGGAAATTCAAATGGAAAAGAATCAAATTGGAACAGTTATTATTGAGTCCAAAGGAAGAGAAGTAGGGGATGTCACTGATCCTAAGGAGAACCTCGGTGACTTCCAAAACTATTCTATGGTTTGGCTTCAATTTTGAAGAGAAAAATGTTAATGTCTCATCCTATCGATTTTATTATTTAAAGTTTATATTTGTATGATACTGATCATACAAATGACCAAGAAGATAAGAGGAATTATGTCGTATCGAACAATGACCTCGGAGTCTTAAAAAGAGTTAGGACTTATTTTGCACAACAGAGTTGTGTAAATGTCTAAAGAAAAGTTGAGGATTTATGTCGCACTAGACAGACAAACTCAAAGTCCTATGGTTTGTTGTTTAAACTAAGGAAGGGATTTACTGTTGTAGATTCATTTGCTCTCTCGAAGATGTTCTTTTGTATGTCATCATCGTGCTGCACACGATGCATGCTCTGAGCTCCTTGTTGAAGTAGCAGCCCTAATGTCTAAGGTTCAAATAGTTTACCAAGTGTGTTTTAATGTTTAGTTTTGTTGTTGTGATTGTTGTTCAAATATTTTATGGGGGAATTTAAGTTGATTAAGCGATACCGGTTAGGATCCCACAGTTTCCTCATTCTAGCACCATATTTTTTAGATTCACTTAGTCTAAACAAGTTAAGCTCATTTAAACAGAGGAAATCTTGTTAGCTGTCATATGTTGTCTCCTCTGAGTGATTCCCGATCATCCAAAGAGGGTGTACTAAATTTAGTTATCTCTTTTTTTGTTTTGAAAAAGTATTTAAATTTTAAAAATGTTTTATTTTGTTTTGATTTTTTTTGTTCAACATGCAGATTTATCTTGAGTTTTGCAGGTAAAGTAAACAGATGCAGGTAAGAAAATGAGGCAAGGTAAAAAAGAAAATTAAATTTCATTGCAAAAAATATAAATGCGTACTTGTCATCTTTTCGCACTGCCGCTGAAATATTAGAACTTGCACCATATATATATATATATATATAATTTTGCTGGAAACTTAAATACGAATGATTGAATCCCTCAGAGTAACTAGATGGGTGTCATGAAATACGAATAGTTTCAAGGACAATTTATGTCTCTTACTTTTCCATTCGACTAAATCAATTGAAGTTTAACAAGTAATGCATCATAAAATCCTAAGAATCTTTATTCGAGAGAATTTTCAGTCAAAAAGAAATTACTTTATTATAAAAGAAGCTCTGCGAAAAATAGTTATTCTCAGAAAAACAAGAAGTGTGAAAGGCTTCAGAACTAAAAAACTAGACAACACTCATAAGAAGAAGAATGAGGTGAGTAGAAAATCAGAAATTTAAATATAAAGAATTTGTTGATTTCAAAATTCTCCTAATAAGATTCGTGGGATATTATATTAATAGAATTGTTAAGTAAAATTGGGATGACTGATAAATCAATAATGAATTTAAAGACATCTCCAAAATGAAAATATTTTTTTAAACCTTGATACGAATGACGATGCCTACTTAGGCTAAGTGTGAATACAATTAAAGGACATGGGCTAGGAAAAAGTACTCAAGGAAAATCCCACGTGAACCTAAATTTTGTGAACTTCATGTTTTGCATGGTATATCTGGTCATTTTAGGATGCCTACGTGAGAGCTCTCGTATCAGATCGATTTGGATTGACCCACTTTTTGTATGTATGTAATTTATGTTTATAGCAACAGAACCAAAAACTAGATCCCGCTTTAAATATAGGTATATGATTTAATGTATAATGTGGATTCTACGCAAGTATACGTATCGTATCAAGTAATACAAGGCTCTAGTGGAGTCCTGGTTATCGATCCCACAGAGAAGTTTTTAACAGAATTGTTATCAGCTAAATTTAAAGGAATTACTTAATAATAAAGTGAACAGATATTCAAAGTAACTATAGTAAACTAAAGTAAACTAATGCTTGAAATAAGTTGATTTAATTAATTCAGAAAAAGTATCCTTCTTCTTGTTTTTAGAAAATTAAGTGAAATGATGAATTTAAATAGAATTTTTAAATTGTATTGTGACAAATAGGAGCATTCATGTTCTTTACCCTTTGGTCCAGGTGCAAAGAACATTGACTAATCCTATGTTTGATTACTGAATCTGCGGCTAGGCTGGGAGGATACTGGCTGCCACTTCAGAGCCCCACGTTCCCCTCACCTAAGGGCTAACATCTACACTTCAGCTCTCAAACAGTAGGATCGAATTGAGTATTTTAGTCTGTCACACTAAAATATCTAATTCTACGCCCGATAATTAATATTTCCCTATTTATTTCGCACCCGCCTTCCAAGGCTTTTGACTTCCCGAATATTGGATGTAATTTTTACTATAGTTGATAATTCAACATATTTTAACTACTCAATTGGTCGGATTGAAAGTAAATTAAGTTTTAAGTAAAAATTATCACAATTTATTTATATTATATAAAGTGTTTTTATTTAATTTCATCAATCCGCATAATTTTCATAAACAAGGAGTAAGACTAAGAAAACTACTCAGAATGCATGGAAATAAAACAAAGCATGGATTTCATTTAAAGTTAATAACAATAAACAAAGATACTTATCTTAATTTCCTTCCCAAGCAGACTCCTTGAAGTTCCTTTGACTTTTCCTTCTAGTACATCAACTAAATAACACTTAATTAAACTAATAAACTCACTAAATACACTCAAACTAAATTAAACTCACACAAATTACACTTAAGACACTAGAAATAGACTCACAGAAGACTCAAAAGACACACCCACCCTCTAGAATTCGGCCTCTATTTATAGAGGTAGGCAAAGGTCCAAGGGGTGCTTAAACACCTCTTCAAAAAGTGTCTAGGTTTAATGTATATGCATTTTGAACTAGCTCGTCGTCGGCGGGAAACGACCTCGCCGTCGCCGAGGCTTCTGAAAGTCTTCAAACCGCGCGATCTCGCTTTCGGCAGGCTCGGGCTCGCTGTCGGCGAGGTAGTTATAATTCCTTCAAAAATTTCTCCTCACGATCTCGCCGTCGGCGAACCAGTTAAATTTGCATGAATTTTCTCCTTTTTGATCCAAATTTGCTCCATTTCATGTTTTTTGCTTTTATCACTAATAAATCTTCATTCCTGCAATAAAATAAAGAAAATACCTCTCTTTAAAGTGCAATTTCATCAAAAATAAATATAAATTTCTTTATGTATTTTTCTGTGATCAAAATCCCCCAAACTTAATTATTACTTGTCCTCAAGTAATTTTAATACTAAATAAAAATAATGATTTCTATAATAGAAATTTTCAACTCAAATAATATATGAATTAATTTTAAATAACATTATAATAAAGTTAAATAGAAATATTTCTAAGTAATTTAAATTAATTTTATAGAGATAAGATTATTTAGTTATTAGTGTCTAAGATTTCTAAACTTTCTATTTAATTCGGGAATGACTATATTAGAAATTTATAAATTACTTAAGATATTTAGATGATAGGAAATTCAAAAAAACTCTATTTAGTAAAATACTAATTCACAAATATAAGTTTAGAAATATAGTTAAGTTTTACCCTTTAGGTTGAATCCATTGAAGCCAATTTTTGATAAGGCATCTCCCAAGCTTCTCCTCACTTATATTTTTCTTTTTTTTTTCTTTCTTTTTCTTTTTCTTTTTTTTTCTATTTCTTTTTCTTTTTCAAGTGAGGATTACTGTATCTGGATAGCCTATTAATAATTTTGAACTTCAATTTCTCTTCCTAAATTTGAAACTTAAAATATTTCTTTGCTTATATATATTTCATAACTTTTACTTCATTGAGTATCTATCCTTTCTTTTTCATCTATATCCTTAAGAATTTCCAATTTTAGAATATAGTTTCCTTTACTTTAAATAGTTTACTATAGTCTTATTCCTTTTAACCAAATATATTATTCTATTGATTAATTGAATTACTAGAAATATTTTCGTTAACTTTATATAATAATTAAATAAAGCAACTCATATTTATTAAATTGAAAATTACTATAGAAAATCATTTAATAATAATTTTTGAAAATAGAATTTGAGAACAATTTTAATAATTAAATTTGTATTTTTACCTTCCCCCAAACTTAAATTTTTCTATCTATACTACATAGTGAAAAAGGGAAAGTATATAAATAAAATTCATCATACCTTTGAGCTTTAGGTATTTCTTTGAAATTTTTGCAGGCTTTTTCATTACTTACAGAACCTGTACTGTTAGTATTCTTCCAGATATAATATTTAAAAAGAAAGTGCAGGGATGGAAATTTTTAAAATAAGTATCAAACATAACAAAGAAAACTTAATTTGTTACTACACATACATTTACAATTTAAACAATATATTAAAGAAAGACTAACATCCTATATATATAAAAATTTGCAACTAATTTAACACACATAAGAAATTTAACATCACCGCTCAAACAAACAAATAACATATCAAGTCCAAAGTCCACGTAAAGTACTAAAATATTACACACGTAAATAATAAAGTTTGCAAAACAACAAATCTAAACAAATCAAACAAACTAAACAAAGATTCTAATCCTCCGCATCAAAATCCCAAGCTATTTCGTCTCCCCGATCTCCAGTCGAGAAGGCCGAGCGAGCTGAGTATCGTGTATAACGGGGGCACTCAGGAAAGACAACATCTAAATCACCACTCCTATAATGACGCTCAGCTTCATAGTATGCAATCTCGTACTCTGAATGTCGCTGGAGATATTCGCTATCATAATCGTGTCTTCTCTCCAAGCCTCCGATTCTTTGATCTATATGCTCAAATCTTCTTTCCATATTTTGTCCAAATGACTCAAAACTCTTTCTACTCAGGGTTAACTCATTCATCAGATCTTGAAGGGTAGGAGTGGTGTACTGAAGGGGTGGTTCATAACTAGTAGAGGGTATATCTCTACTTGAAGAAGGTACATAATCCCTCGTCCCGCATCTCCATCCTTTGTGGGATTCATATTTCTTTATATTAGCCTCGAGTAAGGGGTTTCATAGGTTCTATCCATTCCTCATCATCTCTCGACTCTACCCCGGATAATCGGCAAAGTGTATAGATAAGACCGGGATGTCCTAGTCCTCCTCCACTTTCATTTCTAAGCAGATGGCTAATATGTTTTTATATATAATATTTCCCACATTAATACTCCTCCGGTTCCGAATACGTAATTCGTAAGCTGTTCTATCTCTTGTTACCTCACTATGGTGGTAGGTAGGTAACAAAGTAGAACAAATAAAATAATGTCGAGCTTTAGATGTTGCATTTAGCATAGAAAGAGGAAGTTTACCCGTTCCCGCTGCTTTATCTTCCAGACTCCTTTCCCATCAGTGAGAAAGTCGATCACCTCTTCCAATGGTCCTTCCATAGTTCCAAAAGTTTCATATTCGCTCAAGGTGTCTCGAACTTCATAATAAGCGTTTATTCTAGCAGCGTTGAAATCTAAAAAAATCCTCTAACCCTAACCGGTGCATCTTCAGCCTGTGTTAAGTTTGTATAAAATTCCTTCACAACTTCTACCGCTGCTCTGTTGGTAACGAAGCAGAAGTTTTCCCATCCTCGCTCCATTATAACTCGCTCAACTTCTCCTCCTGGATTCTTGAAAACTCGATCTTGTATGCACTTTCTTGCTTGAATGTTTTGAAAATATCGAGTTTGTGCTATCGCATTAATGAATCAAGTTTCGTCAAAATCTAATCGTCGTTTTTGTCGTGGAGCCATTTCTTGATCTATGAAATTTACAAAAATTTTAACTAAACTCCAAAATATTACTAAGAAGGCTTCCTACAACAACTAAAATCCATTTAATTCAATTTCTATGCAATTCTTCCAAGTATTTTTTTCACATTTCAAAATTTTTCAAAATATCCCAATGTAGAAGAAATTCATGGTGAAAATAAAAAATTTTGCATAGGAGTGAAGCTCTTACCAAGGGAAGATGAAATCCGGTGTCAAAAAGTGTTGAAATCGCTTCAAATCCGAGATCTCTCAAGCCCTAGGTCGGTTTTTTCAAAAATTTGAGGAAAGGGATGATGAATAGTGTCGGTTGACCGGTCAAATATAGGTCTTTTCGCGTTCTCGCTGTCAGCGAGGTTTTTCTCGCCGTCGGCGAGCTAATTAATTCCATAAGGCAAAAGTTTCGGGAAAAATCCGCCGTCGGCGAGCTCGGTCTCGCTGTCGGCGAGATAATTCTCGCCGTTAGTGAGGTCCAAAAAATTTTCAATTTTTGAAATTCGTCAATCATTTTTAATCTCGAATTGCCCTTAATCAATCTTCCGATCACATAATTTTAATAATAATACGAAGATTAGGTACTTATACTCACAAAAAGTCACACAAAACAAACAATATAACTTCATAAATGAAATCCATGAAACTTACAAATTTCACATTAACAATTTCACACATACTAAACTTAATTGTTCAAATCCATAATACTCAGCATCGCAATCCAAACCACAACACTCTAAATGCTAAGACATAACCATTTACATAAAATCTCATCAAATCTGAGATGATCAAATCAAAGTTCGACTCATAATAAAACTTAACTCCAAATCAAACACACACATATACAAATATAACATAAACATAGAAATTTTTCCTACTCTTCAGTGTCTGAAGTAATATCTTCTCTGATATTTCCGATGCGACGCAGGTGCACAAATAAATTGTAGAAAGGCCTGAAAGGGAATTCTGCAGTAGAGTCTTCATTAATCCATCCTTTCGTCTTAGTAGATGAATAAAATTGGCCTCCGGATGTCCAAGATGATCAAAGTGCTCCTTCATTCTCCAATCAATATGATCAAACATATCGTAGATATTGTCAATGGAATTCATCACATTTTGCAATTCTTTCTCCAATCCTTTAATCTTCTTCGAATGAAATTAGTCTTATCGATAAAGGGCCTTGCTAAAGGATTGTTCTCGTGATGCTCCGTCGAAATAACGGTGATCTCATCATTGTTATCCAAAGTGGGAAACATATCAATAGGATCCAGTGGTTTCCATGGTAAAAGTACTTTTTCCCAAGCCTCATAAGAAACTTGGTATTGACTGCATAAAGCAAATATAGTAGATGGGTGTCCAAGTCCATGCACTGACCCATGCACAATTAATCCCAATGCAGACTTTACTATTATTGATCTAACATTGATAGGTAATCCAATTTAAATACAATAGTTTAAAATAGTGCATTTCTTTGAAACTTTATTTACTCTCATGGTAGGTAATAGTTTTGATGATATAAAGAAATGTCAGTGCTTCGAGACAGGGTTTAGAAGTGATGCAGAAAAACTGACATACCCGTCTTCTCGTAATTCTCAATCATCTGGTTCATCAGTCAGGTATCTATAGATTTCGTTCATATTGTATTTTGAGGGCACAAAATTGGAATAGTGACAAACAGAGGTATTTTCTATAGAAAACAATTCATTTACCCTTGCAGGAGTAAATGTTACCCATCTTCCTCTGACGTACACATTTCCATTGTTGATCGCATGTAAATTAGAGTAAAACTCTATAACTACTGGTATAACTACAGCGGAAGTTGTATAACAAAATACATCCCAATGCCGTTGTACGATCATTTCATCGATTTTTGTAGTAGCATTCTCTACTCCTCTATTGACGAATCCTCTTTCTTTGATAAGTCTTTTCTTCATCAAGCCTTTGTTGAAGATTCGCTGAGCCTCCGAACTGACGAATTTTCTTCAGTTGAAAACTTCAGTTTTTGTGGTTTCTAAGAATTTGGAAGCCATTTTGGATGGAATGGATTGGTCTCTAGTCGTTCCTAAGGAAGAAAATGGTGTAAAATTGGATTTGGAATAATTTCTTACGAAGGAATGGCTTAGATCCGTCCAAAACCGCACGAAAAATCTTTAAGAAACCAAATTTTTAACTTCCTCGCCGTCGACGGGAAGTTCTTCGTCGTCGGCGACTTAGTTATAAAACTAAATGAGTAATGGTCCACGATCTCGCTGTCAGCAGGCTCGAGCTCGCTGTCGGCGAGATTCGTAAAAATCGCCCGTTTTCGCTCTGGTCCGAATATTTTCTGATCTCATCTAATAAATTCAATTTTTGTGATGATTCTAATAAAAATTTGAGTAGTAAAATTTATTTTAATAATATAGACTCACTAATATGTAGATGTTTAAAAATAAAAGACTACTATGGGTTGCCTCCCATAAAGCGCTTGGTTTAACGTCGTCAACCCGACCTAATTCAATTAGTGTTTAGGTTGACTAAGCATTAAAACCTCTTTAAAATTTGGTCGTCTATTTTCGAAATATGGTTTTAATCTATGTCCATTTACTTTAAATCTATGTCCTGTTTTTGGATCTTCAATTTCTATAGTTCCATATGAAAATATTTGAGTTATGGTGAAAGATCCTAACCATCGAGATTTTAATTTCCTAGGAAATAATTTCAATCTAGTATTATAAAGCAAAACTTTTTGTCCTGGTTCAAAATTTCTCTGATTAATTTTCCGATCATGCCATAATTTCATCATTTCTTTATAAATCCTATCATTATCATATGATTCATTCCTTAATTCTTCCAATTCATTTAATTGCAACAACCTCTTCTCACCAGCTTCTTTCATATTATAATTAAATTCTTTAATCGCCCAATATGATTTATGTTCTAATTCAACTCGGTAAGTGGCAAGTTTTTCCATATATAAGCCTATAAGGAGTCATTCCAATCGGAGTTTTATAAGCGATCCCGTATGCCTATAATGCAGTTGTCTAGTCTTATAGACCGACTCGATCTATTAGGATTTACGGACTTTTCTAATATACGCTTAATCTCTCGATTAGAAACTTCGACTTAATCCACTTGTTTTGTGGATGATAAGCAGTCGATATCTTATGCATAATATTATACTTTTCTACTAGTTTGTGAATATATTTGTTTCTAAAATGAGTTCCTCCGTCAGTGATAATCACTCTCGGCATTCCAAATCTAGTAAAAATATTTTTCATTAAGAATTTTGAAACACTTTTAGCATCACATCTAGATAAAGCTTGTGCTTCAATCCATTTGGAAACATAATCAACAACTACTAATATATATCGGTTTCAAATGACGGAATAAAAGGTCCCATGAAATCTAATCCCCAAACATCAAAAATTTCAACTTCTAATATAAAATTCGGAGGCATTTCATTTTTCTCGATATGTTTCCTACATCGGCATTTATCGCGAGTTTTAATATATCTATATACATCTCTAAATAGAGTAGGCCAGTAGAATCCAGATTGTAGAATTTTATATGTAGTTTTATCTGTCCCAAAATGTCCTCCAAAATCAGAATCATGACATTTTTTAATAATTGGTTCAATTTCTTCATAAGGCACGCATCTTTTAATAATTAGATCCTTACATTGCTTATATAAGTATGGTTCATCCCAAAAATATGATTTAGTATCGTGAATGAATTTTTTCTGTTGTTGCAAAGTTAACATAGGTGGTAAAATGTCACTTACAATATAATTTACTATATCAGCATACCAAGGTATTTTCAACTCATTAATATTATAAAGTTGTTCATCAGGAAAATCAGTCCAAAATTTCATTATCAATATTAGATAATTCATGATTTTCTAATCTCGATAAATGATCAACAATTTGATTATCGGTTCCTTTTTGTTAACTATATTAAAATCAAATTCTTGCATTAATAATATCCATCCGATTAATCTTGGTTTAGAATCTTTCTTTTGCATTAAATATGTTATAGCAGAATGATCAGTATGCACAATGCATTTAGTTCCTAGTATATAATGCCGAAATTTATTAAAAGCATATACTACTCGCTAATAATTCTCTTTCAAGAATCGTATAATTTATTTCAACATCATTTAGAGTTTTACTAAGCATAATATATAACTTTGAAAATCTTATCATATCTTCGCCCAAGAACCGCTCCTATAAGCATAATCACTAAGCATCACACATAAGCTCAAATGGTTTCTCCCAATTAGATGAAACTATTATAGGTGCTGTAATTAATTTATCTTTTATTAATTCAAAAGCATTTAGGCATTCAGTTGTAAATTCAAAATTCTTGTCCTTTTCAAGAAGTTGGCATAGAGGTTTAGTAATTTTTGAAAAATCTTTAATATAAAGCTCGTAAAATCCAAAGCATGTCCAAGAAAACTTCTTACCCCTTTTACCGTAGTTGGAGGTGGTAATTTAGCTATTACTTGAATTTTTGCGAGGTCTACTTCCATGCCTTTTTCGAAATTTTATGCCCTAATACAATGTCGCTCGTAACCATAAATCGACATTTCTCCCAATTAAGAACTAAATTAGTTTTCTCACATACTTCAAATACTTTTTCAAGATGATTTAAGCATGTGTCAAATGTTGTTCCAAATACGGAGAAATCATCCATAAATACTTCTATTCCATTATCAATTAATTTACTAAATATAGACATCATACATCTTTGGAATGTTGCGTGTGCATTACATAATCCAAAAGGCATTCTTCGAAAAGCGAAAGTTCCATAAGGACTAGTAAATGTAGTTTTATCTTGATCCTCATGAGCAATTTGTATTTGATGATAACCGGTATATTCATCTAAGAAACAAAAATATTTATGTCCGGCTAATCTTTCTAACATCTGGTCTAGAAATGGTAAAGGGAAGTGATCTTTTCTAGTGGCTGTGTTTAATTTTCTAAAATCAATACATATTCGCCATCCAAGTAACTTGTCTTATAGGGATAAGATCATTATTTTCATTAGCTTTGATCGTCACCCCTCCTTTTTAGGTACACAGTGAATTGGGCTTACTCAAGCATCGTCGGAAATAGGATATATAATACCATTATCTAACCATTTTAAAATTTCTTTCTTGACTACTTCTTTCATTATCGATTTAATCTCCTTTCGTGGATCTCGCTTTAGGTTTATGTTCATTATCTAAAATAATTCCGTGCATACAGATTGAAGGACTAATTCCTTTAATATCTCGCTAAAGTCCAACAAAAAATTTTCTTATATTTTTTTAACGTATCTAAAAGTTTTTGTTCTTGATATTCATTTAATTCGGATGAAATAATAACCGGTAGAGTTGAAGAATTACCTAAGTAAGCATATTTTAAATGATTAGGTAACATTTTTAACTCAAGTTTATGAGGTTTAATAATTGATGGAACTATATTTTTTTCAGTATTTTCAGTGTTATCCAAAAATTCAAATTTCTCTTGAATATAATCTAATTCTTCGTTTCTCTCAGATTTTTAAATTAATTCAATATTTTCTTTTTCTAATTTTTCTTCATAATATTCTTTAAAATATTCTTTTTGTAAATGATCAAGTACTTCCATTCGAAAACACTCATCATCTTTTTCTAGCGCAGGATTTCATTGATTTAGCAATATTAAAAGTTACTTTTTGGTCATTTACTCTCATAGTTAATTCTCCTTTCTGAACATCAATCATAGCTTTTCTAGTGGCTAAAAATGGTCTTCCTAAAATGATAGGAATTTCTTTATCTTCTTTCATATCTAGAACAATCAAATCTACAGGGAAGATAAATTTATCCACTTTTACTAATACATCTTCAATAACTCCATAAGGATATGTGACAGAACGGTCAGCTAACTGAAGAAATACTGAAGTAGGTGAAATTTCTCCCAATCCTAATCTCTTAAAAATTGATAGAGGCATTAGATTGATGCTTGCTCCTAAGTCACACAAAGCTTTTCCATAGAATTTTTCTCCAATAGCTACGAGGTATAGTGAAACTACCAGGATCTTTTAATTTTTTAGGAAGTTTTTTCTGAATAATAGCACTACACTCTTCACTAAGTGCAACCATTTCATTATCAGTAAATTTCCTTTTTTATTTAGAATATCTTTCATGAATTTTACATAGTTTGACATCTGTTCTAAAGCTTCTACGAAAGGAATACTTATCGTTAATTTCTTCAAAATTTCAAGGAATTTAGCAAATTGTTTGTCTTTTTTATGTTGAATTAGTCGTTGAGGAAATGGTGGTGGAGGTTTTTCAACGTAAATTTTCATTGGTATTAAAGGATTTTCTAAGTTTTGATCTTGTTGATTATTTTCCTTTTCAATTTCCACTTCCTCTTTTGGACTTTCAAGCTCTTTCTGAATTCGAGGTTCTAATTCTTTTCCACTTCGTAATTGTATCGCTTTAATTTGTTCATTTCCCTTGTCTTTAGGATTTATTTCCACATTACTAGGAAATGTTCCAGGTATTCTATTATTAAGTGCAGTAGCGATGTGTCCAAGTTGAGTTTCAATATTTTTGATAGCTGTTCCTTGATTTTGTAATTGATTTCCTTGTATTTGTAATTGATTCCCTTGATTTTGTAAATGTTGACCCATATTTAATATTAATTCTTCTATAGATAATTTCTTATCTTTAAATTGAAGGTTATTATTATTAAATCCAGGTGGATAATTAGGTTTATAATTAGGATTTCCTTGATTAGATGGATTTCCTAATTGTTGTGTCATATTATTCATCCATGGTTGATTAGTTGTATTATTATTCCAATTAAAATTAGGATGATTTTTCCATCCAGGATTATAATAATTTGCATAAGGATTATTGGGTCCGTTGTTAATTGCATAAATTGTTTCATATCGAGATCGAGATTCTATAAGTTGTCCGGATGAATTTTCTTCCGTTATAGTTGGAGAGTAATTCATTCCAAAATGATCTAATTTTTTAGATATAACAACGAATTTGTGAAGCTAACATAGATATTGCATCATTTTCATGAATACTAGCTATTTTTTTCGCATTCATTCTATCAATGAGCCATCGAAAATTATTTGTTGTCATTTCTTCGATTAGTGCATAGACTTCCTCAAATGGTTTTGACATTAATGATCCTCCAGCAGCAGCATCGATGATTGATCTTAAAGATCCTATTAATCCATTATAAAAAGTTTGGATAATTAACCAATCTGGTAACGCATGATGTGGGCATTTCCTAAGAAGTTCTTTAAATCTCTCCCAAGATTCATATATTGACTCTTCATCAAACTGACTAAAAGAAGTTATATCATTTCTAAGCTTAGTAGTCTTAGATGGTGGAAAATATTTGGATAGAAATTTTTGTGATAATTCTCCCCAAGTTTTAATAGATCCAGGTGCTAACGAATTTAACCACATTTTAGCCTTATCCCTTAAAGAAAAAGGAAAAAGTCTAAGTCCGATAAAGCATCGTTAGATATTCCTTCATATTTGAAAGTAGTACATAGTTCTAAAAAACTAGCAAGATGTAAATTAGGATCTTCGATAGGTGAACCACTAAATTGATTATTTTGTACCATTTGGATAATCGCGAGTTTAAGTTCGAATGAATTAGCAGTTACATCGTGGTTTTGAATAGTTAAATGAATTTCATCTAATGTAGGATTGGCATAATCTCGTAATGGTCTTGGTTGATTGATATTTTCATTTTCGAGTATATTTGTCATTTGTGTTAAATTTATAATTTCTCTTTTTTGTTTTCTAATTCTTTTAATCGTACGCTCTAATTCCGAATCGTAAGGTATTAAATTTTCGTTTCTAAATTTTCGCATACAATTTTATAAAATAAAATAATCCATTACTCTAGTAAATAATTTCTTTACTTCTAAGCAACGGCGCCAAAAACTCGACCTACTTTTTGTATGTATGTAATTTATGTTTATAAGAACGGAACCAAAAATTAGATCCCGCTTTAAATATAGGTATATGATTTAATGTATAATGTGGATTCTACGCAAGTATACGTATCGTATCAAGTAATACGAGGCTCTAGTGGAGTCCTCGGTTATCGATCCCACGAGGAAGTTTTTAACTGAATTGTTATCGACTAAATTTAAAGGAATTACTTACTAATAAAGTGAACGGATATTCAAAGTAACTATAATAAACTAAAGTAAAATAATGCTTGAAATAAGTTGATTTAATTAATTCAGAAAAAGTATCCTTCTCCTTGTTTTTAGAAAATTATGTGAAATGATGAATTTAAATAGAATTTTTAAATTGTATTGTGACAAATAGGAGCATTCCTGTTCTTTACCCTTTGGTCCAGTGCAAAGAACATCGACTAATCCTATGTTTGATTATCGAATCTGCGGCTAGTCAGGAGGATACCGGTCGCCACTTCGTAGCTCCCACGTTCCCCTCACCTGAGGGCTAACATCTACACTTCGACCTCTCAAACAAGTAGGATCGAATCGAGTATTTTAGTCCGTCACACTAAAATATCCAATTCTGCGCCCGATAATTAATATTTCCCTATTTATTTGCACCCGCCTTCCAAGGCTTTTGACTTCCCCGAATATTGGATGTAATTTTTACTATAGTTGATAATTCAACATATTTTACTACTCAATCGGTCGGATTGAAAGTAAATTAAGTTTTAAGTAAAAATTATCACAATTTATTTATATTATATAAAGTGCTTTTATTTAATTTCATCAATCCGCATAATTTTCATAAACAAGGAGAAAAACTAAGAAAACTACTCGAATGCATGGGAATAAAACAAAGCATGGATTTCATTTAAAGTTAACAACAATAAACAAAGATACTTATCTTAATTTCCTTCCTAAGCGTACTCCTCAAGTTCCTTTCGATTTTTCCTTCTAAGTACAAGCAATTAAATAAGCACTCAATTAAACTAATAAACTCACTAAATACACTCAAACTAAATTAAACTCACACAAATTACACTTAAGACACTAAAAATAGACTCACAGAAGACTCAAAAGACACACCCACGCTCTAGAATTCGGCCTCTATTTATAGAGCTAGGCAAAGGTCCAAGGGGTGCTTAAACTCCTCTTCAAAAAGTGTCCAGGTTCAATGTATATGCATTTTGAACTAGCTCGCCGTCGGCGAGAAACGACCTCGCTGTCAGGGAGGCTTCTAAAAGGTCTTCAAACCGCGTGATCTCGCTGTCGGCGGGCTCGGGCTCGCTGTCGGCGAGGTAGTTATAATTCCTTCAGAAATTTCTCCTCACGATCTCGTCGTCGGCGGCCTCGATCTCGCCGTCGGCGAAGTAGTTAAATTTGCATGAATTTTCTCCTTTTTGATCCAAATTTGCTCCATTTCATGTTTTTTGCTTTTATCACTAATAAATCTTCATTCCTGCAATAAAATAAAGAAAATACATCTCTTTAAAGTGCAATTTCATCAAAAATAGATATAAATTTCTTTATGTATTTTTCTGTGATCAGGTATGTTACGCCAAATCATTCTTGATAGTGGCTTAGTCGGGGGGTTAAAAAAAGAGAGTCTGACAAGCTCTATAAAAAATATGTATGCCAAAAAATATGAATGGCATGAAAAATTCTTAGAGGTTTAGTGGGCATACGATACGACATACACCTACCCACTTGTTTGCACTCTATTCGTTGTCCTCCGGGCTCGAGGCATTCTTTCTTTTGGAAGTTGAATTCCCCTTGTAGTGGGATTTCACGCACTTGTTTTGTGCTCTATGCGTTGACCTCCAGGTCCCAGGTGTTCCTCCCTTTGGAAGTCGAATTCTCTTTGTTGTGGGTTAGCACCTGCATATTTGACACTTTGTGCACCGACCCTAGGGTCGCAGTGACTCATCCCTAGAAAGATGGCTTGCGCCTTTTATGTGGGTTCCCACCCATCACTCTTATGTTTTATGCGTCAATTTAATCAGATATCTTACAAAATTTTGATATATTTTTTTTATTTTTTGTAACACAAGTAGTAAATCTCAAACTTAACTTAATGCTAACTTAGGCCACTCGATAACCCAAACTCAAACTTTATATTATGGTGGATACCTTAGATGATTTCATGTTAAATGAACCAAAACTTAAGGAAGTAATTATGCCTTGTAATTAAGAGATCAATAAATTAATCATAAACCTTATGTTCAAATTTACATCATCCAATCTCAAAACTCATTATAGTATCCCTCATGTTTCTACTGCCATTTCATAAGATGGTCTAAGTAGCTTTATAAGTTGGTGGTAACTAAAGTTTTAATTTTACATCAAAAGTCAAGTCTTGAAATAATGTTAATTGAAATTTATAACCAAACTAAATTTAACTTGAACTAATGTTCCATTTTTTATACATATATTTTTATTTTTTGTGTTCGTTCAGTTCGTTATACTTTACTTGTACACTACATATACAGGATTTCTTAGGTAACTTTTTATGACGGGTACCAAAAATAGCATGGTTCTCTTTAATCAGATTGTTAGAAAAAATATATATATATATCTGCCCAACCTAAATAAAAAAATAACAATTTTAAGCAACTCAAAATAAAAATGAAAAAAAGACAAAATCCATATGATATAATCAGTAAGATCAACTAGAAATCATAATTATAAATTAATTTATGCAATGCATATTGATTCTATTCATTATTTTTGGTGCTTCACCCATTGCATAAAAGGAACATCCAACCAATGAGGATCCTCAGCCTTCTTGGGGAAGTTATCAATTACTCTAGATTGACCTTAAATTTGACTTTTTGTGCATGCGTATATGCACTAGATTACATGTAGACTTTTAATATATAAATTAATTTAGTCTAACTAATAAAAATTGTAAATTATAAATTTTGTATTAGCTAGTTACTAGGCTGCTTAATCTTCATAGTCAAGTCGTAAGTCTTAATACATCATCTCAACATATCCATCCACTTGTGCATGTGTTTGGCCTGATGATTTTGATGCCTGGGTGCATTTGCTAATAGCCCTCTGCATGTTGGTTTGTAAGCCAAGAAGGGTCATGCCAGATTTACACTCCTCGAGAGGAGTTTTTCTAAGTTTCATTTTCTTCTACTTAGACTAAGTTTGAGATTTATGCCTGCATTTATAGAGCTCATTTTAATCTAGTTTCTAAGACAGTCATGTGGACTTATTATCATAGGATAAGTCACTGCTAAAGTATTTTCACAATCACTTATTGTCTGAATACAAATCCTAAATTTTTAATAAAACTGTACAACTTAAAATTTAAAATCAATCCCAACTTTTAAAACTTAAAACACAACTAACCATAGAATAGTCAGAACAATAATGAGCCCCTCAGTATCTTGTGTTGCCTACCATTCTTCCTTTAAACTTTCATAAGAGTTGTTCCAGTTCAAGCCAATTTAAACTTTCAAATAATGATGTGGAAATCAAATTTTGTGGTATATTGAAATATATGAGTCACTATTTTAATCATGAATTTTCATAGGATATAATCTATTTTAAGATATAATTAATTCTAGAGGTTTGCCTCTTTAGGGAACTTGAAGACTATAATAAAAAAAATCATGTCCTGGCCCACTGGGATTGGGGAAAGGCTTCTAGCAAAGTAAACCCTAGGTCTTGAAACAATTATTTTGTGTTTAGATTCATCATTAGGTAGTATTTCATATTTTAGAATCATATATTATTCTTGATGTCATATTTGATCATAAATTAATTTGAAATTTTAATACTCCTTCGTGATCCATTCATTTATCTCCAATGAAGTGTACAAGTATATGCATCAATTAGTGTTCTTGAATTTGTAGCTCTTTGAAGAAGATGAACTATCATCTTGAGGATTCTCGGCAACAAAAATTTTTAATTTACTTTTATGTAACCCTAACATGAACGTGATATTGCCTGAAGATTTGGCACACTTCTTAGGAAGTTATATTTATGCTAAACCTAATCATATAATCTCAAGTTGTCTCTTATTTTATGTTTTATTATGGCCACTTCTATGTTGATAACTCAACAAGCAGACATGTAGAGACATTTAATATGATGGGCGCTGGGACCTGGCTTCGCCAATATATCAAAGATACGGAGATCAAATGCTGCCTGCATGGCTCTAGTAAAAAATTTGGAATGGCAGAGTAGCATAGCAGCATTGAAGGGTTCCTCTTCTTCTCTTTGGGCATCACTCATTTTTTATTTTTCTCGATGGACTTCCGGAGATGTAATGGAAAAATGAGCTCAGTGTTGGTCGAAAGTGGAGGTTGCAGCTTCACTTTTTATAGGAAGACTGTTGAAATTAGCATATTATTTTAAGGGTGATTTACATATTACCACCTGTAACTGTAAATCATCTAAACCTTAATTTTTACCTGCAAATCACCCAGCCAACGTAGAAATTAGAAATTAAAAATTAGCACACGATATACTGTAGATTGCCGGGTTTGCACCTTCCAGAGACAGAAGAAAAGGAGCATTTACATGCATACCACCCACGTCCTTTGTATGACGTCTAATTAAAATCTAAAATTTGCTTTATACAATATGCCACTCAAATAGGACAAATCTCTTATATCAGATCAGAAATGTCATCATTATACTTTTAAAAAGGTGAAATGCACCTTTTTTTATGTAAAAATTGAAGTTTGGATGTTAGACGTGTAAATACATAGGAATTGAATGGTATGTATGTAAAAGCTCTTTCTAAATAATCTGTCATTTTGCATATCGTTTTTCTAAATAATCTGCCATTTTGCGTATCTTGATTTAACAATAGATTAAGATATATTATCTCTCCTATCGGAATCGAGATACTTATCATTTATAAAACGTATGATTAAGAAGAATTGAAATGGTCAATCGATCGGATTAGGTTGAATCCATCGGATTAGGTTGAATCCATCGGATTAGGTTGACCGGTCAGATTAGATTCTTAGTCGTGTAGAGTACAAAAATTGAAATGTTCAATCACGATAATTATTTTAAAAAAAACTTGTGTCATATCCATTTTTTATATTCTCACTGAAAATGAGTTTTAACAACCGCCCACGGAGAACAAATATTAATCAGTTCAATATATATATATGTATATGTGTGTGTCTAAGAATAGAAGAATAAGAGGGAGAAGAGCAATATCACAGTATATAACAGTAAATTTGTGCATAATTTATTCATGAACTAGACTCCTATTTATAGGAATTGGGGATATACAATTACATACATACCCCTAGTATGCGTAGATAGAAGGGGACTATTTTAGTCTAAACATAAATAAAAACCAGGGGGTCACGGATTTCCGGTCGACTAATCCAGGGATTCAAAGAAGAATCTGGTTGGAAGGGGGTCGGGCGGACATTAGATCGGGTGGCCATTAGGTCAGGCGAACATTAGGTCAGGCGGACACTTACTAAGGACCAGCACCACCTGCTCCGGATCCCGACAATTTGCCCCGCTCATTTGGCCGTACTAGAGTGGAGGGCGCTTATCCATCCGAATAGATTCTTTAGGAGATGATCTACTCTTATCTGTCAGAGAAATATCACTCTTCGGGCACACAAGAGCAGGCCGGCCAAGCGTGTGGTCCCGGATCGTCCTTAGTGGGTCCCACAATACCATGTTACCTCTTATGATAGTTGTGAGATACATCGAGAATCATGCCGGTACATTTTTTATGTACATATTAAAGTTATCCTATTCTTTACTCTTTGATAGTGATGGTTGCAATAAAAACAACAAAATCTAGATTTTTCAAACAAGTTCATGGTATTCATAACTATTTAATGTGCAATAATTAACTATTTCTTGATTTCTTATAAATAAAGAAACTGAGATGTAGGGACTTACCGAACGATCTGTCCCCCAGTATTTTCCTTCTTTTTTCTCCGCACTAAAGGAAGGGCTGGATCCATAACCTGCCTTCAAGTTGTTACCTTCGAAGGCACTGGGGACAAACGATCAAGCAGCTGTTCCTAAAGATCCCCTAGTGATTACTTCTCAGCCCGTTTCTCATCCTCCCCTAGTGGAGCAGAGGCCTACTCCTTCACCACTTTTGATTTGGATCGAAAGATATGTCCCCCTTCGAGTGAGGGTGAGAAGACTCTGCTTCCTGTTGAATGTGAGGCTCCTCAAGTTGGTGTAATGGCAGACCCGCAATCCAAAAGGGCTCTAGGCATTCTAAAGGGCCTCTCGGGGATGGATCAGTGTGTCAAACAGTTGACCCGGCGGGAACTACCAGTGTGCTTGAACATTTACCTAAATTAAGTTTCATTTTCATGGGGTTGAGACTTCATTGACTCAAGAAACCGATCATCATAAGCGCTGGGATGTGTGGCCAGGGTGGTTAGAGGAAGAGCTAGTCGCAGCTCGGGCAAGTGAGGTTGCCCATCAAGAAGATTTGATGTCTCTCAGAGCCGAGTTAATCATCGTCTGAAAGGAGGTTTCACTCTTCTAACTGTGTGTTGGAATGAATAAGGTAGATAAAGTTATGGTAGGTGGTGAGCTGAAGTATAAGTAGTTGTCTCAATGAGGATATGTCCCGACAAAGGGTGCAATAGATAGTTTGTAAAAAGTTTATTTCCATCTAAATATATATAAACGGATAAATTATCTTTTCTGCTGAGTTATTGAAACCATACAAAAAGGGTGTAAATATATTTTATTTTTTTAGCATATATATTTGATTTTCTTATCATTGGTATGAGTGTTCGATTTAACTCCTTTATTGTATCTTGATGTAGCAAAAATACCCTTCTACCTTTGTGTCGCTCTAACATCTATTACGCTCTATAAGTTTGTTAATTAGTAGTTTCTTGTGTAATCTTGTCCTACGTCTGTGTGATTCTTGCTCCTTTCTTTTATTACTCATGGCTCCCAAGAACTCCTAGGAACTATTCAATGTAAACTTGCCTGAAGTTGTGTTGGTCAAGTCAGAAAGGTGGATAGATGGTTTGATGAAGTCTTTTATCCTTGGTTCAGACATCCTCATCTAACCAGCCGCAAAGAATGAATAATCAAATGCTTTTTTATCTTTTATTTGTGTTTCCCTGCAATCTCATTCTTCTCAAATGCTTTCTTTTTTCCTTCGGCAAAGCCTTTTTATGCCTTCCCTCATGAATCGACATCTGTGAACTACTCAAACCATCAAAAAGTGTGAACTTGAGCCTATGCACTAGTATGCAGCGTCTAGGCGCCAGTATGCTGTTGACCTCACTTTTGTTGAAGTCTAGTCTTTCTTCTTTAGAAGACTATAATCTAGCCATAAGACTTTCTTATTGACTATCCTAGAAGACTAGTGATGGAACCCTACCCACAAGAAATTTCAAACACTTTTTACTCTTCTTAGAGTTTCGTGTGTTTAGTTCTAACATCTAGCACTTATTAGGATGGAACCAAACATGCGGGAACTCTCTCAAAGGATTGCCTGGCCTTAGGGTTGATCCTGGGTGTATGGTCTTGGTCAGTCTTGCACACGCACACAACCTCAAATTTTCACTCACAAGCCTAAAACCCTAAATCTATCATCCTTAACCTGGTACCCTACTCTTTTGTAAACTCATGTTGGTCCCCAAAATTCTTAGCCCTAGGCTAGAGTTTGGCTAATATTAACACGTGGAGGATCCAAAATGGGGTTTCCCTTGGTCCTTTGGCTGAACAAGGGTAATTCTATGATTAAAATTCTCAATTGATCCTAATATCACCAAAGCTCCCAAATTTGGTCTTTTACCCCTAAACTTTCACCAAATTACCAAAATACCCTGAAACTCTAATTTCTCCAAAATTTCCAAAAATTGCCCAAACTCTCAAATTATCTTCAATAATCATTTTAAATCATTCCAAACCACTAAATTGACCAAAATAACTAACATTCCCAAATACCCCCCCCCCCCCAATTGCCAAAATTACCAAAATGCCCCTCATGCCCCAAAATTTCCCAAAATTTCCAAAATCATCCCAAATGTCCCCAAAATCAATTTAGACCACCCCTTGACCTTAATTGCCCCCTAATTTTCCAATTTTGACCAAAATCCATAAATTGCCCCTAAAGGCCTAAAATTCCTAAATCACCCCCAAATTTCCACCAAACTGACTTCAAACTGCTCCAATTTCAATTCCAAATGAAAATTCATCATGTCTAATCCCAATTGAAACCAAATTGAAGCCCAATTGAACCAATTTCCAAACCTTAATTTCAATTTAAGCCAAAACCCCCCAATTTGACCCTAAATCAAAATTCCATCAAATTGAACCTCATAATCATTTCAATTCCCTCAAATTTGAATTCTAAACTCTTCACAACGCTCCCCTAAACCAGTTTGAACCTTTAATTGGTCTAGACATAAGCTCAAACCTAACCTAAATACAACCCATATCAAAACCCCCATTTTAATCCAAAATCCAAAATCTCTCAAATTAAACTTCAAATCTTCTCCAATTTTTACTCAATTGACTTCCCAATGCTTCATGACCATGTCCTACACCAAATCGTCCAATCAATTAAGCCAAATCCAAACTCTAGCCAAACCTAAACCAAAATCCAAGAGAGATCTAAGAATTTGAACCCAAACCCTAAACCCACTTGGAGCCACTTGGTCTAGCCCAACTTGGACAACCGCAACTGCCATTTAGACTCTAATACCCAACCTAGATTCACCTAGCCCACCCTTGGTGATCCATGGACCATGGGTCCCTTGATTTAGTGGATCTCCTCCCATATTTGGCCAAGTAACATTAATCTTTTCCATCAGCCATCAAACCTCCCAGCTAATCACATTTAAACCTTCCTCTGACTCCTCTGACCCAGCTAGCCACCAGCCCTGCCATGGCCGGCCAGCCTAGTTTCTGGAAAACCCAAAACTAAGCGAGTCATCCCCATAACTCAAACCCAATTCCACCCATCCAAGATGGCTCAACATGATTGGCCAATTGCGTCGTTCGGCCCTTAACCTAAGCTTTACTTTGCACCCACTAGCCAGCCCAATTGGCCACCCCTTCCCCTTTTACTTAAGCACCACCACTTCACTTCCAAGCAAGGAGAGTGCACAAAAAACTTGGGAAACTCTGTCAAATTTCTCCCAGAGCTTCTCCAGGCCTTCCTAAGCTTAAACCCACCATCCTCCAGCCATCTCCCCCACTGCCTAAGGGCAATTTTGCCACCCAAAATAGGCCGGAAATAGGACACTCTTTGTTACTCCATCAAACTCCACAAACTTTTCAATTGAGCTATCTATGAGTTTCCCCAAACCAAACGAGGAAGATTCCCACTGAAAGCCCCATCCTTCAAGCTCTCTACACCTGACTTTGATCAAGGCCACACCAACTGTTGGAGGAACCTCTACTCATGCCCATTCCCAGAGCAAGATGACACTTAGAGGAGTTTCTCTTGGTCCCAACAAAGCTTCTACAAGCACCCAACTGAGGCCTCACCTCTTGGGTTCAGGTATAAGCCATTTTCTCCAAATCGAGCTTGGTTTGCGCTTTTATGAAGAAAAGTTTATTTCTATGCATGGTTAACCGTATAGATAGATTCATCTTGACAAGATGAAGGCGTAGAAACAAACCTCATGCTTAGGGATTTAGTGTGGACGGTTCTCTGTTTACACCTGTTAGGGACGATGATGCGTGGCCATTTGATCACGCATGTATTGCTTGAACGGTTGGGATCGCGTCAGATGATAAGATGGAATGATAAAGCAGAGCTGCATGGTAGCTGACGCGGAAGGTGGCATTGAATGGGAGTTCACCTCGTGGAAAGCCGAGGTTGAGTCAGCGATGACTGGATTAAGTAGGAAAATAGGTTTATTTTGATTTTTTAAATTTTGAAACTTAGAAAATTCATAACTTGGTATAGAAAAATCTTTAAAATAAAATAAAAATGCTTTGTTGCCTAGTGAACAAAGGAGAAAATTATGAACTAAAAATAAAAATTATCTGTCATATATTTTTATTTTTAATTAAATTAATACTCCATATAGTATTTTAATTAAATTTAATTAAATATTAATCATCTTGGCTTAAAATTTGGAGGGCTTATTGTGAGAATACCTCCAACTCTAAAAGTCCTAATTTTCAAGTTTAGTTGCATATTTTTGCTTAAAATAATTATATAAATTAAAATAAAAATCAGGAAAATATGGGATTTATTTTGTTAGGTTCTCTGGGGTCAGAGGACTCTAGGAACCTTTTAAAATGAGTTTGAATATTTCTATACATTAGATAATTAAGTGATTAAAACCCATAAAAATTTAAATGAATATTATATAATCCAAAACTTGTAAAAAATATTTTCAAACTGTAAATAATAATCATTCTAATCCTTCTAAAAATTTGAAGCTTACTTAAAATATTGTATAATGAAATCTATTTTTCAAATAAAATGAGATTTTGGCATTAAAATAATTATAATAAATAAATTATAATTAGAAAAATTATGAAAAGTGGTTCTAAGTATTCCTTGTGATCAGGAGAACTTGAGAAAATTAAAATTGATATTAAAATAAATAGTTCATTTTTGAGCTACTTTTCAAGTTAAAACTAATTAAAAATAATTAAAAATTAAAAAAATATAAAAAAAAATTCAAAATATTTCTAATGGTTCTCTGGTCACTTTTGAGCCTTTAAAATCTTTTTTCTAATTTTTCTAATTTAGTTATGTATTTTTAAAATGTTAAAATGTATTTTTCTTAATTATTCATTAAAAATAATTATAATAAATAAAATAAAAATCATAAAAAGGAAAACTTTTTTTCTCTTAGTTCTCTGGAATTAGAGAGATATAATAAAAATATAAAAAATAATTTTTGAAATTAATTTATATTTTCTATTTAATTAATCACTAAAAACCAATAAATAATTATAATAATTAAGATATAATTGAAAAAATTATGAAATTTGGTCCAAGTGGTACCCTGACACAGATGAACCTCCAATAATTTTCCCATCAAAAGGGAACTTTATTTTGAGTAATTAAATGAATTAATGTTAAAAATCTTTATTTTTGAGTAAAATAATTATTAAAAATTAAATAAAAATTAGAAAATCATAATTTCCTCCTCTAATCTTTTAATAACCCATGAGTAGGGTAATTATGAAATTTGAAAGTCATTTGAGTTGTATTTGATGGGTTAAGTGGTAGGAACTAACTTGTCCTCCTTTACACAATAAGGGTAAAAATGTAATTTTATAAATTATTGAGGTTTGGAAGTTAACTTAATTGGAAGACACTAAGATAGTGGGCTTAAGCTAGGAAGACAATAACTCGCTTATTTAAAGCCCCTAATTTGTGATTAAATGATAAGTGTAAACCTTTACTGAGAATTGAATTTCATTTAAATTAACGCTTTGATTATTGCAAATCCACCATGAATATTGGATTTAAGGGCTTAGTAGTGAGTAGGTCTGATTTAAACTTGTCTAATGAGGATTAGAAAAGAGAAACATGATCAATTAATGAATACCTTTAAATACGATGAGCCCAATCTTAATCATGGGTATAAAATCTTTATTGACTTAAGTTTGCCCTTAGAGGGGCATCCACCCACATAATTCTTAAATGAAACATCAAGTGAATGCATGATTCTCCCCCATGGGATAATTAAGAAATCAAGATTCAATGAGCACGGGTTAAACATTTTCATTAAACTTTAATTCACTTGTGGATGAATAATTTAGCAACATAAAAATTTACAAGAACTCGAAACGTTTCAAAGGGTTTAAAAGAGGTGTAGGTTTATGCCCCGCACTACTTTACAGTCTTTTGGATATCTTGGTGGACAATTTAAAATATTATGTCTTTGCTCAAGAAGATCATCCTCAAAACACAAACAAATAGGAACCCACCAAGTTATGGTCCGGAGCCCACTGGAAGTACCTCGAACTGATTTCTTGCAGTTTATTTAAATTTCTTGTAAAATTATATACACTGTAAAAGATAACATTTTAGCGGATACACGAGAAGATGATAGGTAAGAATTTACAATTTGGTACTATAATTTCCTTGCATTTTACTTTACCACACTTTCTTAGTTGCATTTGTCGCAAAACTCAAAATAAATTTGCGTGCAAAACAAATACCAAATAAAAAAATTTTAAAAATTAAATACTTTTTCAAAACAAAAAAATAAAATAAATTTAATATACCCCTTTTGGTTAATCGGGATTCCCTTGGATGAGACAACTATGGCTGCTAACGAAATTTCCTTGGTTTAAATGAGTCTAACAACTTGTTTAGACTAAGTGCATCTAGAAGAAAATAGTGGTTTTGGAATCAAGAAACAGTGAGATCCTAACCGGTATCGCTTAATCAACTTAACCCCCCCCCCCCTCCATAAATAAGATACTTGAACAACAACAAAAATAAAACATTAAAGCACACCTGGTAAAACCATTTGAACCATATGTATTAAGACTGCTACTTCAACAAGGAGCTTAGAGCATGCACCATGGACAACACGACGAGGGCATATAGAAGAATATTTTTGAGAAAGCAAACAAGTGTACAACAACAAATCTCTTTCCCTATATTTAAACAACAAGTCATAGGACTTCTAGGTAGTCCGCCTAGTGCGACATAAATCCTCAACTTATCTTTAGGTCTTTGTACAACCCTGTTATACTATAGAAGCCCTAACTTGTCTTTGGATTTCGAGGTCGTCGTTCGGTATGACGTAAATCCTCATATCTTCTATGTAATTTATATGACCAGTGTCATGCAAATTTAAGCCCTAAATAATAAAATCTGTAAGATGAAACATTAAATAATTTCTTTCCGAACTTGAAGCTATACCATAGAATAGTTTGGGAAGTCACCGTGTTCTCCTCGGGATCCATGACATCCCCTAGTTTTTTTTTCCTTTGGATTCCATAATAATTGTTCCCATTTGCAACTTTCCCATTTGATATTTCTTATGTCCGACCTTGAAGACCTAACTTTTGAACTTTATAAAGACATTACCTCTGATTTAAATCAAGAATTTTCTTAAGTGACTTCGGTTGCTTAACATATAATTAACTATAAGGGCTTGCCCTTATAGAAAACTTGAAAGATCCAGCTTAATATAAACTTTATCTAATCTCTCATTTTAGATAGGGGAACTTATCGGTCAACATAAATTTTTCACAGACCAAAACGGATGTCATAATTTATATAGTTTATTTAATCGAGTCTCTTTGTCAAGTAATGTGTCTATTCTTTGGGGTAGACACATGACTTGTGATTTAGTGCTTGTTTATTTAAACTATGAAATATAATGGATCGGTTCAATCTCGTATTTTCAAAATTAAAACATTAATTTCCAAAATTTTATATATATATATATATATATAAAATAAAATATATATGTATATACATGGATATCCATATATGTATATACATATATGTATATATATATACATGTATATACATGTGTGTGTTTGTGTGTGTGTGTGTGTGTGTGTGTGTGTGTGTGTCTATATATATATATATATATATATATATATATATATATATATATATATATATATATATATATATATATATATATATATATGTTTTAAATTTAACATATTTTAAAGCGGGCGTTAGAATATCCATTCCGACGACCGAAAACCTTCCCAAACTTTTAACGACCAACATAAGTAAGTGCCTGAGTGTTGGTGGTTCGATTCCTCCTTTCCATCTACTCAGGTCCTAGTGCAAAGGTATGAGGCACTAAGCTCAAGTATCTAGTACTTAGGCGCTTAGATCGCAGCGCTTATTCACCACCGATCAAACGTCTAGATTCAGGATCAAATTATGGCTCCATAGTCACTTAAGCACTCGGCTCTGACGCTTATGCACTGCTACTTTATTTGAACAAACCCTTATTTTCTTAGCTCCAAGGAATCTTATAACCTAAATCCTACAAAATACTTCATAAACATCTTTCAAAAGCATAAAATTAACATAAAACCAAATTAAAATAAAACTTATATGACTACATTTCCAGCACGCTTCAGTGGTGTACGTAGAAAAATTTTACAAATATGAAAGAAAATAAAATAAACTTTAGAACGCACAATGAACTCAAAACACTCTTAGGGTCAAATTTTTTAAAATGTTATGAATGAGCAGAACTATATATATTTATTTAACCTTTATCAAGAATATGATCAAATATTCTTCATTTTAATCAATAAAAAATAGACTAAATCACGTCCTCCCACAATTAAGATGTGATCAAATAGTTTCACCCTTGCACAAGCTGACCCAAGGAAAAAAATGTTAAGATTTTAATGCCTATTTTATATTGATTTTGATGATATTGTATTTTAAAGAAGGGTATTTTTGATGTTTTTTTTGCAGATATGAAGATTTAAGGACATTGGAGCAAAAATATGCAAAAAGTAGTGAAATTAGAGCAAAAGGGACCAAAATTATGAAAATTTGATCTAGGGCACCGAAGGCGAGGTCGATGGCGCCGACGGCGTGTTTTTCCGAGAGTTCAGAATATATTACAAGAGAGCCCGCCGACGGCGACGATCGAGGCCGCCGACAGCGGGGCTTATGCAGAAGGGTCCAAGGTTAAGTATTCTAGAAGGTCGCCGACAGCGAGCTCGAGGCCGCCGACAGTGAGCTCGAGGCCTCCGACAGCGGGATCAACAATTCTCTCACAAGGTGCATTGAATGTAGACGATTTTCGAAGGGATGCTTGGAAAACTATTGGAAACTCTTCACTATTTTAAAAGGAACAATTTGGGGCCGAAAAAAGGGTCCACTAGCATTCATTTGTGTCCACCACGTGTCTATCTAATCCATTAGAGAGTCAAGTGTGGGAGTCTAGTGAGTCCATATAAAGTTTCTAGAGTGTTAATTAGTGAGTTCAGATAGTGAAATTTGTGAGGAATTCTTCGAGAGATTGTAAGAGTGGAAGGGAAGTGAGAGATATTTTCTTCATTGTCATTTAGAAGGAGAATTCTGCGTACTGTAAAGAAAGAAAGAGGTTCAAAGAAACTTAAAAGAGTTTGCTTTGGGAGGAATTTAAGATAAGTTGTATTTACTTATTTTAGTTTGTAGAACTTTTCTTTATATATTAAATCCAAGTTTTATCGTATCATCTTCATGCAATCTAAGTAGTTTTTCCGTCTTTCTCATTGTTGTGATATTTTTGTGAAATGATAAATTGAATTAGTGTGACAAGAAAAGTTTAAAGAAGTTGTGATAATTTTTTACTTAAATCTTAATTTACTTTCAATATAGATTGATTAGTTAACATATGTTGAGTTTAACAACTATAGTGAAAATTACATCCGAGATTCAGGGAGATCAAAGTCCTTAGAAGTAATGTGCAAATAAATAAGGAAATAATATTCATCGGGCGTAGAATTGGAGATTTTAGAGTGACAGGCTAAAATCCTCAACTTGGTCCTATCATTTGAGTGCTGAAGTGTAGATGTTAGCCTTCAGGTGATGGGAACATGGGAGCTCCGAAGTGAGAGCCGGTATCCTCTCAACTTAGCCGCAGATTCAGTAACCAAGCATAGGATTAGTCAATGTTCTTTATGTCTGGACCAAAGGGTAAAAAATAAGTATGTTCATATTTGACACAACACCGTTTTTAAACTAATTCAAATTATCAATTCACTTAAATTTCTTAACAAAGGAGAAAGATTTTTTCTTATATATTTAAACTTCACTTTATTAGTAGGATTAGTTATCTGTTAGTGGAACTAGTTTATTAAAATTTGATATTACTGTCGATTGCATATTAGTGACAGATAGGCAATTTCGATTTCCTAGTTGTGATTCTGAATTAATTTCTATAATCCTAGTTCGTAGCTTCTAAAATATTTCCTATGGGGTCGATATCCAGGACTCCACTAGAGCCATGTATTACTTGAGCGATACGTATACTTGTGTTGAATAATAACTCTGCGATTAAAAGAATATATTATATACTTGTTAATTACGCTAAGCACGGCAGAGGCGGTTCACTAGCTCAGTCATATTTTTGGTTCAATGGTGGCTTTATTAATGTAAAGAATATTAATAGTCCGAATGTGCCCACTACCAAAAAATACTCTTAATTAGTGATTTAAAATATTCACTTGTAACTCTTCATGTGAGTTCTAAATGAGTGATATATCAAAATAATAAATGTAAAATCTAATTTTCTTAAGAGAATGTGACAGAGAGACATATTCGAGGGATCAAGTAAAAAAGATAAGGAAAGCAAAACTACAATGTTGAGGTTATATTATCAGAATTTTGAGAAAGAGGTTGGGAGGGATTTAATATAGAGTAAAGGATATTGGGATTTATAATATTTCAAGTTGCAAATCATAATCTTCTTCTGGTAAATAAAAGTTAAGATTCACTATCACTATAAATAATCGATATCTCAAAGATTTTTTTTTATTGATTTGATGTCCTTTTTTAGAGTGTGAAAAAAAAAAGATAAAGGTAGAAGTAAAGACTTTAATTAGAAAAATTTGAGAATGGAAGTGTAGTCGTTAAACCATTATAATAGATGGGAGGAGATCATGAGACTTTTTGTGGTAATAAGATAAGGGCTGTGCTACTAAACTCTTATTAACGAATTCATTAATCTCAAGGGTCATAATAAAGTTGTGTATACTTGGGCTTAATAATTTTGTTCATGACTATGTAGTGATAATGGGCAAAGAGAATATATTGATGATGTAATAAAGTGCTCCTTATTTATGAAGCTAAGGAGTAACAGTGGTCCACTTGATATGCAATAAAACAAAAAATCTATGATTTTGTATGGTAGATATGACAATACATCGTCTCTATGTTGATTGACTAATCACAAGCTTATTATTCTACGTAGATAGAGACATGTAGCATTAAGTATATTCTTACATCTGGTCATCCATTATTATAGTTTTCGTCATAAATATTTGTTTCGAAATTTATAGAATTCAAAGAGAACAACAACAACTAGTCTTTATCCGACTAAATGGGTTCCCCATTTTATAGAAATCATGTCAAGAAAATTTTAGGATTTTAAGAGTACTTTGGGCAAGAAAAAACATATCAGTAGATAACTTTTAGTTAACCTCCAAGATGATGTGAGAAGATTTTGATACCCTCTCTATGAAGAAAGGAAACCTTGAGGAGTTTATGATAGGAGATGAAAACATTACATATTGTACTCCAAATTTGAGGAGGCCATGACCAATGCTAAGAGCTAAGCATTGAAGCAAGTAAATTCCAATGCTACACACACTATTTTTATAAATTGGACAAACTATATATTTGGGGAATAATTTGTGTGCCATGAGGCTCTAACAACCTTTAAGCTGAACTCTTCGGTGGTGATTTGGTAATTTCACCTATCATCTTTAACGCGACACACGGTTGCTCCACTGGCACCTGAACAAATAAGTTTAAGTGATAGATATGTAAATTCGTTATTTATGTAAGTGCCCTATAAAGAATTGATAAATAAAAGAATAAACTTACAAAATGGCCTGCACCAAGTATCCAATAGAAATGCAAGTTCTTATAATTCTTCTTGAAAGCAGCAGTGGATCCCTTATTTTCACAGTACAAAGGGCTTCGCTCAGCATTACTGAAGTTCCGTAAACCTTCCCATCTGAGAAATTATTAAAAAAAATGAGATTTTTAATCTTATTTATTATTTAGAAGATTAATAGTAATAAATTTAATTATTGATTAATTACAATTTAATTCTTACTTTAGCTTTTGGACCCAAGCCTCCACACCCTTTGTTGCACATATCACATCAACCTTCAAAAATATGAGCCCGAAATATTATGACGATTTTTTAAGCTATTTCTAATTTAAATTATATTAATAATAAAAAAATTATCAAAAAAAGCAAGTAGATAAATAAAACCTGTCCATTGTATATGGTCACATCAACTCCCATGGACAAGAGCTCATCAACCTGTAACAATATATTTCCTCATCAATACCATTCTAATTAAATATTTACAAATTTACCACCCAATTACTATGCATCTAGTACCTAGCTAAATTTTAATATTTACATTTATACACCGACATTTGTTTAAAGATTGAAGTTTAGGTGTTAGAAATGTAAATACTTCTCTTTTTCTTTTCGAAATAATATCAGAAATTCTGATGCAACTATTACAATTGGCAGCTCGATATTTGCAGTCGTTAACTCATGGGAAAAAATTTGGGTACGTAGAGCGTACCTAGAGCTCTGTACATCAACCAATGGGAGACCGCCACTTATGTATAACCTCCTTCTAACATACTTGTAACCAATCTATAATCTCCAAATATAAAAAGGTTACACGAAGGTTACAGACAAGTTACAGAGAATATAAGGAGGTTACATGGAGGTTACGGGCACGTCACAACGAGGTTACATGAGGTAAAACACAGAATACCCTACTTGTAACCTACTGTAACCTCCTTGTAACCTGACTTTACGTACGCAGCGCTGCGTACACTTTACATACCCAAATTTTTTCCTAACTCATGGCAGCTTGTACTTTTTGCATCTAATTAGCATCCATCAATGCCGATGCTAATTAGTGTCAACAATGGTAATTAGTGTCGACTATGATGGATGCTAATTAGACGTTAGAGCTTCATCACCTATACTTGCAAAGAAAATTTACAATGATGGATTGTTGTGATTCTAATTCCGATACAAATATCGAAGCAATCCCAGTTGCAATGCTCATTTTAATGTAAGATTGCTTAGCATTGGACATATTACAAATTAGCGTATATTTACCTGTATTGCTTTAATATAAATTAAATAAGCAATAAATATATAAATATTTTATACCTCATTGATCCTTGGTCTCATGAAGTCATTTTCCAAAGCCTCAAAGACACCAAAAGAAATTTCCTCCCAACTGCAACAAATTTCCTCAAGTATGAGCAGTACATTACCATTTACCACAGTAAATATTGTTTCACATAAAATATGAAAATTAGATTAAACAAAACCTCACCTTACATTCTTTGGAATTATCTTTAGCTTATCCCTAATGACACCATTCATTAGGTCCGCAATACTTCCAGTAGAAGAAAGCTTAGAACTTTTGGCCGCCTTTGCATATTTCCCTATCATCTTCTTCACTGAAGCTTCAGAAGTTGAAGCTACTATCGCTTCTGAAGCATCTAACAGAAAGTTGTAGAAGTTTACATTGTTGCTCTTCACAGCAATCACACTTTCCAGTTCACTCCAAGTTCCAGTCGCATTAGAATACTGCCCGTTTGAAATTTGTTCCTGGATTTTCTTCGCTAGCCTGGTTTTGTGATATATATAATATTATTAACTAATTATGTTCGTATAAATTACATATTAAAGCTATGATATAGTTAAAGTTTTTTGTTTGTTTACTTGTTTGATTGTGCTTCGCCATTAGCATCCAGCCTCGATACATCTCTTAATAAAGGTCCCCATGATAACTGTATCATTATTGAACATAAAATCAATGAAAAATATAAAATAAAATAAAACTGTATGTACTTTATTAGAATTATAAAGGAAAGAGTACTATAATGGCTGATTAAGTTTACCACAATATCTTCAGGAGAAATCCAGCTATTTCCTAAAGCAATTCCTACTCAAACAAAATTCAAAATAAATATCAAGCTTTGAATTTGTTAAATAAATTGCAAAAAAGAAAAAAAGAAAAGAATTACCAGAGAAGTTGAGCTTTAATTCTCCTGCTTTAATAGCTTTGGAAAGGGATAAGGCTAGAGTTACAGCAAATTTTCCTCCATAAGACTCAGCTACTGCATGTAAAGAGCTTTTCTGAAGCATTTGATTGTCTTCATAAATGTTTTTCAGAAGAACTGTTAAGTCTGTGGCTGCTTCCTCATCCGTAGTTACATAAGACTTGGAATCCTCCACATAACTATATCCAGTTCCCACTGGATTATCCTACATTTTTTAATTCCATCAAAAATCAATAAAAAATAAGCATATTTACAGAAGAATGCAAATAATAATAATAACGGAAAACTTACCACAAAGAGAAGATTTGCCTTCTGCAGCCACGTGGAGTTTCTAGGCTTGAGGTTGGTATCCAACGGCCCAATCTCTTCAAAGTTTCCGAGACCAACACCTGAAGCTCCCTGTACATAAACAGCAACAACAACAAGAGAAAAATAAAATAAAAAAATTTATAGAATTAAATATTGATAAAAAGAGTTTTCTTGTTTAAATAAACTCACAGGTCCTCCTTGCAACCACAGCACAGTTGGCCATGGCGTAGAGCCATTCTGAACTGCATTGGGACTCAGATATAGCCACCAGAACATATGCGCTTCTACGTTATAAACCAAAATCAAACATTTTCTTCATTAAAAACTCAATCTTTCTTCTCTTAATCAGCAAAACTAATGCATTAATTAACTATAAAGTTAATTACAGAAAAAGAAAGAGCTCATGGAGAACTAATTACTTGGCCTGACTTCAACGTATCCCCACTTTTCTAATCCATCTTTAGTGCCTCCGGAGTTAACTAAAGTCCTCAGAGATCTTCCATGAAACGAAGGAAAGCAAAGGAGGAGGCAGAGAAGGCAAAGATTGAATTGTTTCATTGCAAACTAACAAGACGCACGCAATCGCAATGGATGGGTAGAAGAGCATATATGAATCCTTTTATAAGAAATTCATTCATTGAGAGAACCCAAAAAAAAAAGGTCGAAATTAATTAATATTCATAAAGAGTTTCTTGCGTTATTGTAATTTGGATGGCGGCAGGATATCAAATAAGAGAGAAGGCAAAGTCCATTAAGTGGGGCGGACTCGTATGTAAATAAATAATATTTGAAGGGAAAAAATATCTATTTTTTTTGCTGTAAAATTAATTTTAAAAATTAGGAAAAAACATATTCGAAAAAGTTTCCGTGTTCAAATAAATGAATAATTTGTCACCTCCTACCTCCGTCGACCACTGCGGACGATTGCAGACCACTGCAGACCGTCATCAATCACCACCAATCATCGTCAATCACTGTCAACTGGACGCCATCACTCGGCACTGTAATATGAAAAATATAGTTAACATTCTCCATCTGTGGGCCAAGGGATTGCTGTAATCATCAATCAATAGTGAGTTTTCGCAACTGGGGCGGGCATTGTGATTTTTTCCTTAACAGGTTTTCCACATAAAAAACTTAGTGTCATCCTTGATTATTCTTATTTCACCTGAGTGTGTGATAAATTCTTGTGCAACGCTAGAACGATAATCCATTACTCTACCGCCGCTAATTTTCTGAGGCATATATGAGGCATACGTATTAAGTTTTTTTTTTCCATTCCTCTCTGATTTTTGGTATTTAATTTGAATTATTTTGTCCTCACTGTATAATGGTTCAACAAGATTTTATATGTTAAGTTAATTTGTTTAACTATAAATTCTTCATTTAGTTCCAATATGAGATAAGGAAGTAACAAATATTTTTTGTAATTTTTGCATTAAAGAAATTGAGCTCAGAATAGGCCAACCACGTATTTTAACAAGGAAGTTTGGAAAAATATTGCTAAGATGTTCAAAGAATTGAAGGGAAGGGATTACGATAGGCTCAAACTCAAAAAGACATGGGATCAATTGAAGAAGGAGTGTAAGATATGGAAGGAGCTAAAGAGGGGATCCAACGGGTTGGATTAGGATACCAATAAGCGAACTATTGATGCTCCAGAGGAATGGTGGGTTGAGAAATCAGAGGTAATGGTTATAATTTACTTTGGCTTATTATCATTTTTTTTCAACTAATATGACCTCTATCCCCCCCCCCACCCCCACCCCCCACGTTGCAGCCAATTCCAGCGGGCAAAAAATATAAGCAGTGCGGAATTGACCCAGAGTTAGAAGATAAGTTGGACGTAATGTTTAAGGGGGTTGTAGCAACATGAGCTTTAGGAATTCAAGGACCTCCCGAGTTGTGTTGCGTTACTGCGAACTACAAACTCCCTTACTTATGTCACGTCAGCCTCATAGCTACGGGAAAGTTCTACGATTGTCGCAGGGGCATTTCAGCGAGGTGTGGTTTCTTTCGTTGGATCGACATGCCAACAGTGATCGGGTTACGATCGTTTCTCATGAGAACAGTGCAACTGAGGAAATACATCGTCAGGGTTTTAAAATAAATATTTTAATAATTTTTATTGTATTTGTAATTATTTTTCTCTTTATTTTATTACTTTTGATACTCATGCGTAAGTGAGGGACTATATCTTATTTTTAACTGGTCTGTATCTTATTTCAATTCTTTTGTTCAGACTGTTTTGTTGCAAACAACATTACTTAACAGGGGCAGAATGGTAATTTATCCATAAACAACTGCAAACAAGTTGTTCTAAATAAGCTTCTCCAAACAAACAGCCAGCTTATCAGGACAATCTGCAGATTATCAGATTATAAATAAATTCTTCCACAATCAAGAATATGATAGAAAATTCTTCATTTTAATCAACAAAAATTTGGCTAAATCATGCTCTCCCACAATCAAGATGTGATCAAATGATTTCACCCTTGCACTAGCTCAATCAAAATTTTGGTTCAAGGGCGGCTTTATGAATGTAAAGAACATTAATGGTCTAAATGTGCCCATTGCCAAAAATATTCTTTACTAGTGATTTAACAAATTCTATAGTAAAACTTGATGTGAGTTCTATTGGGTGATATTTCAAAATTACAAATGTTAGATGTAAAATTTACTTTTCTCAAGAGAGTGAGATAGAGAGATATTCAAGGGATCAAGTAAAAAAGAGAAGGAAAACAAAACTATTATGCTAAGGTTATGGTACAAGAATTTTAGGAAAGAGGAAGGATTAATATAGAAGAAACAATATTGGGATTTATAATATTTTAAGTTGCAAATCATAATCCTTTTCTGGTAAATAAAATTTAAGTTCCACTATTAATATAAATAGTCAATATCTCAATGATTTTTTATTGATTTGATACCTTTATTGAGAGTGTGAAAAAAATGACAAAAGTAGAAGTAAATAATATAATTAGAATATTTTACATTTGAGAATAGAAGTGTAGTCATTAAACCATTATAATAAGTGGGAGGAGAATAGAACAGATCATGAGATTTTTAATGGTGATAAGGCAAGGAATGTGCTACTAAAGTCTTATTAAGGAATTCATTAATGTCAAAGGTCATAGTAAAGTTGTGTATACTTGGGCTTAAGAATTAGTTCATGACTATATAGTGATGATGGACAAAGAGAATATATTGATAATGTAATAAAGTGCTCCTTCTCATTTATGAAGCTAAGGAGTAGCAGTGGTCCTTTTGATATGCAATAAAGCAAAAAATCTTGGATTTCGTATGGGTAGATGTGACAATACATTGTCTCTATGTTGGTTGACTAATCACAAGCTTATTATTCTACGTAGATAGAGACATGCAGCATTAAGTGTATTCTTACATCCAATCAGGTATTAGTATAGTTTTCATCATAAATATTTGTTGATAAATTTATAGAAATTAACAAGACCAACAACCAGCCTTTATCCTTAGCATATTTATAGGAATCATGTTGAGAAAATTTTAGGATTTTAAGAATAGTTTGAGCAAGAAAATGCATATTTTTAGAGAACTTTTAGTAATCTCCAAGATGATATGAGAAGATTTTGATACCCTCTCTATGATGAATGGAAACCCTGAGAGAGTTTCATGATAGAGGCACTCAAGAGGAACAGTTAAGAGAGATTCTCCCAATGACATTCCAAGGATGGAAAGCAATTAAAATATTTTTTTTATCTATGATGGTATAAATTATATTGATTTTAATCATATAGTGTTAGCATTGCTATTATGGGCCTATGTTTAATGGAGGAATTATGTATTAAAACTTGTAAACATCTTGGAATCTATATTATACCCCTTAGTTTGAGTTGCTATGAGATTGATTGATCATATGACCTCAAATGTTTTATTCTTAAAGATTTTGACATTTAGATATTTATAAAATATATATTTAAATAGTCATTATATGCTCCAAGAAGATTTCTTTTTAATGCATGACCCTCCAAAAACTTAAGGAGAAAAAAAAAAAGAGGTTAAGCCAAAATGTACCAACAGCAACACTAATAATTGCAAAGGAGGGTGTTGAATTTGCTCCTAACAATTACTCTAAGACTAAATGTAGTAAATAAAAATAATACATAATGTACTCCAAAGTTGAGAAGGCCATGACCAATGCTAAGAGCTAGCATTGAAGCAAGTAAATTCCAATGCTACACATACACACACTCTATAAATTGGACAAACAATATATTGAGTATTAGAGACTCGAGGTGATAAGATAAATACATACTCCGAGCATTACAGAAGATGACTTTAGAGCATCAAATTTTTTTTCCTTTTCTTGAAGGTACAAATATTATATAAAACTTACACTTTAAAAGCAAATATAATCATGTCTTCATCATCATCTTCAACATTTGAGAGTAATTTGTGTGCCACGAGGCTCTAACAACCTCTAAGATGAACTTTTCGCTGGTGATTTGGTAATTTCACCTATCATCTGTAACGCGATACAAGGTTTCTCGATTGGCACCTGAAGAAATTAAAAAAAAGGATTACTTCTACCTAATAGGATTTATTTTTTATATATATTCCACAGAGACCCATTTTAATATTCTTTTTATATATTGAAATGCCAAAGTAATGGGCCCGACTTAAAGAGGAAAAATTTTTACAACAGGACTCCGCACGTAGAGCTACGTTCGGAGGCCTGTAACATCGCACCACGTGGCGCTTGTCGGAAAAAAAAAAAACAGAATAACACAGGGAATATTCCTCCCGTGTTATTCATGTGTTATTGTTTGTTATTCATGTATTATTCATGTGTTATTGTGTTATTATAATACCGAGAATATTCTATGAGCAGAATAACACTTGAATAACACACATAACACATGAATAACACACAATAACACATGAATAACACACGAATAACACGGAGGGAATATTCTCTGTGTTATTCTGTCCGAATGCTTTTTTTTTTTCCACGCGCACCACGTTGCGCGATTTTACAGGCCTCTACACGAAGCTCTGCGTGCGGAGTCCTGATGTAAAAATTTTCCCTTAAATAGACATGTAAATGTAAAAAAACAAAGTGTAAGTGATAGATATGTAAATTTGGTATTTATGTAAATGCCCCCATAAAGAATTGATAAATTAGAAGAATAGACTTACAAAATGGCCTGCACCAAGTATCCAATAGAAATGCAAGTTCTTATAACTCTTCTTCAAAGCAGCAGTGGCTCCCTTATTTTCACAGTACAAAGGGCTTCGCTCAGCATTAATGAAGTTCTGCAAACCTTCCCATCTGATAAATTAAAAAAACAGAGACATTTTATTTTGCTTATTATTTAGAATATTAATAATAATAAATTTAGTTATTGCTGCAATAACATAATTAAAAATTTAATTCTTACTTCAGTTTTTGGACCCAAGCCTCCACACCCTTTGTTGCACACATCAAATCAAGCTTCAAAGATATTAACCCGAAATATTATGACTACTTTTCAAGCTATTTCTAATTTAAATTATATTAATAATAAAAAAAATTATTAAAAAAAATCAAGTAGATTAATAAAACCTGTCCATTGTATATGGTCACATCAACTCCCATGGACAAGAGCTCATCAACCTGCAACAATATATTTCATCATCAATACCATTTCTAATTAAAGATTTACAGATATACCACCCAATTCCTGTATTTTAACATATCTAGCACCTAGCTAAATTTTAATTTTATACATTTATACCACCCAAATCTTTTATATAAAAAAGTGAAACAAAATTTTTCATGAATTGGTAAGCTAGGATTTAAATTTTGAAGTTTAGGTATTAGAAATGTAAATATTTTTTTTTAAAGTTTGCATCGGACTAACGTTGAAAATTCCGACGCAACCATTAGAATTGGGAGCTCGATACTTGCAGTAACGTAGACTGTACTTTTTGCATCTAATTAGCATCCATCAAAGTCGACGCTAATTAGCATCCAGGATGGTCGACGCTAATTAGTGTCGGTTATGGTGGATGCTAATTAGAAGTTGAAGCTTATTATTGTGACCCTAATTCCAATAAATATGTAAACATTTTATACCTCATTGATCCTTGGTCTCATGAAGTCATTTTCCAAAGATTGAATGACACCATCAAACTGTTCTCCCCAACTGCAACAAATTTCAAAGAAAATATTGTTTCACATAAAATATGAAAATTAGATTAAACAAAACCTCACCTTACATTCTTTGGGATTATCTTTAGCTTATCCCTAATGACACCATTCATGAGGCTCTCAATACTACCAGTAGAAGAAGGCTTAGAACTTGTGGCCTTCCTTGCATATGTCTCTATCGTCTTCTTCGTTGAAGCTTCGGAAGTTGAATCAACTACTGATTCCCAGTCATCTAACAGAAAGTTGTGGAAGTTCACATTATTGCTCTTCTTAGTAATCACATTTCCTAGTTCATTCCAAGTTTCAGTCGCATTAGAATAGTCCCCTTTTGAAATTTGTTCCTGGATTTTCCTCGCTAGCCTGGTTTTGTAAAGTATAAGATTATTAACTTCTTTTTTTTTTTTTTTTTTTTGTTTGTTTACTTGTTAGATTGTGCTTCGCCATTAGCATCCAGCCTTGATACATCTCTTAATAAAGGTCCCCATGATAACTGTATCATTATTGAACATAAAATAAATGAATAAAATAAAATAAAATAAAACTACATGTAGTTTATTGAAATTATAAAGGAAAGAGTAGTGTAATGACTGATTAAGTTTACCGCAAAATCTTCAGGAGAGATCAAGCTATCTCCTAAAGCAATTCCTACTCAAACAAAATTCAAAATATTTAAATAGAAGAAGATGAAGAAGAAGAAGAAGAAGAATCACCAGAAAAAAAGGAAGATGAAGAGAAAGAATCACCAGAAAAGTTGAGCTTTAATTCTCCTGTTCTAATAGCTTTGGAAAGGGATAAGGCTAGAGTAACAGCAAACCTTCCCCCATAAGCCTCAGCTACTGCATATAAAGGGCTTTTTTGAAGCATTAGATTGTCTTCATAAAGGTTTTTTAGGAGAAAGGTTAAGTCTGTGGCTGCTTCCTCATCCGTAGTTACATAAGACTTGGAATCCTCCACATAACTATATCCAGCTCCCACTGGATTATCCTACAATTTTTAATTCAATCAAAAATCCATTAAAAATAAGCATATTTACAGAAGAATGCAAATAAAATTAATAAAAAAAAGATTAAGAAATTTCAAAAGTTGAGAATAAAAATGTTTCCAATCAAAAAACCTGCGAATGTTTCTAATCAAGTCAAATCAATTTTATTTTTAATCTTAAAAAATTCCAGCTATAAAAGAGCCTTCACTCAAGTTGTATGTCTTCTGATTTTTAAAGTAGCAGTTTTAGATTCTAATTTCATAAGACAAAATTAAGATGAATTTCTTCATAATATTCATTCTCAATTTAACACTGTCATTGCCGGTCCCAAGCCCAGATGTGAAAAATGGAAAGTTGCGTTAGGTAGTCGACAGCCAGCATAAAACTTGTCGAAAAAACCATGAAATGAATCCTTTTTATAGTTTAATAGAGTCAGAGATAGAATTATAGCAATTAAAATTATTATTGATACTAAGATTTTTAATATTATAAGTGTTTATGCTCCTCACGTAGGTTTAGATATAGGCTCTAAAGATAAATTATGGAATGACTTAGAAGGCTTAATACACCTGATACTTTTGATGAAAGAATTTTTATTGGAGGACATTTAAATGGTTATGTCGGTAAAGTGGTAGAAGATTTCAGAAATACTCATGGTGGTTACGGTTATGGAGCGATTAATGAAGAAGGTTGAGTCATATTGGATTTTGCTTTAGCGTATGATTCAGTTATTACTAATACTTTATTCAAGAAAAGGGATGAGCATCTTATTACTTATAAGAATGGATCTAATAAAACAAAAATTGATTATTTTCTTATGAGAAGAAGAGATCGTCAAGATTGCAAGGATTGCAAGATTATTCTAAGTGAGAATTTAAGTACCCAGCATCGGTTATTACTTCTAGATTTTAAAATTAAGAGTTCTAAAATAAAGAATACTAGGAATCAACATCGTAGAATTAGATGGGAGTACCTAAAAGACACAAATAAAATTATATTTATGAGTAAAATTCAAGATTTAAAATTTAGGATGTTCCTGAAGATGCAAATGTGATGCACCAAAAATATATACGGTTTTTGTTATATGATTTTACTCGATTTTTGGTGATATTATACTTTAAAGGAAGATATTTTTCATGATTTGTTGCAGGTATGATGATTTTAGGTGATTGGAGCAAAAGGAAACGAAAAGGAACCAATTTGGAGCGAAAATGAGCAAAATTGGAGAAATTGAACTCTGGCGCCGCCAGCGCCCAATTCTAGAGACTTCAGCAATTTAAAAGGCAGACCGGCCCTGTCAGCGCCCTATCCAGCGCCGCCAGTGCCCAATATCGGTGCAAGTCAAAATCTAATGTGTTTAGACGCTTTTTGAAGGGTTTCTTAGGGAAATTCGTTCCTAACATAAAGAAGACCATTTTGGACGAAAATGGAGAGGAATAGAGAGGAAAAAGAGAGGGAGAGAAGTGTGTGTGAGTGGAGTGTATTAGGGTTGATAGAAAGTGTGTAAAAGTGTTGTTTTGAGAGGGATTCTTCTATAAGGAGTGTAAGAAAAGGAGTAAAGTGAGAGATTGCTTCTTCCTTATCATTCTAAAGAAGGAATTGAGTGTTGTAGAGAAGAAGGAAAAGGATTCAAAGGAACTTCAAGGGATTTGCTTGGGGAAGAGAAAGAGATAAGTTGTATTTGCTATTATGGTTTGTATGACTTTTCTTTTATATATAAAATCTTTGTTTTGTTGTATCTTCTTCATGAATTCTGAGTAGTCTCCTTTGTCTTTCTTCTTACAATGAGATGTGATGTTGTGATGATGTAGATTTGATGTGCCTTAAAGTATTGAAGAAATTGTGATGGTTTTTCATTTCGAACTTAATTTACTTTTTGATCTGGTCAATTAAATTGTTAAAATCTATTGTGTGACATTCAATTCGAAAGGATTAAGTGTTCTACAACAATAATGAAGAATCCATTCAATGTTCATGAATGAGTTGCGTAGTTCATGGGGATTGAGTGTAAATAAATAGAGAAATATAGTTTCATGGGCGTCGAATTAGAGGTTTTAGGGTACAAACTGAGATCCCCAATTTGGTCCTAAAGTTTGGTAACTTAAGATAGGGTTAGCCTTCAGGTGAAGGGCAAGTGGGAGCTCTAAAGTGAGAGCCAGTATCCTCCCAACCTAACCTTACATTTAGTGACTAAGCCTAGGATATGCTAATGTTCTTTACAAACTTGGAAGAGGGGGTACTCTGACGAGGGTAAAGAATATATATGCTCCTATTTGACACAATACAAATTTATTATCAATCTATATCAATCATTGATCATAGAATCATTGCAAGAGGAAAGATAATTTTCATATATAAACCTTTCAATTACAAAACTTAGTTTGTGTGTATTAGTTAATCTTGCTTAGAATTTAGAAGTAACTTGTTGTGATTTTAATGATTATTATCTTTGCACTAGCCTATTAAATTGAACTTGAACTTGCATTGTAACTTGAGTATTGGATTTCAATATATCGCTATATATTGTAATATTCATGTCTTCCTCGTGGGATCGATAACCAGGACTCCACTAGAGTCTTGTATTACTTGAGCGATACATATACTTGTGTATAAGAGTAACTGCTTAATTATTGAATTGTGAACTGAACTGAACCTATCCTTTATATATATTAACTTTTGGAGGTTGTAAACTTGCAGCCGCCGCATCAAAATGCTATGTGGGAAAAAGTAACAAGTAATATTAAATAAGTGGCAAAAGTTGTACTTGAAGAATCAAAAGGAAAATTTATATAAATAAAAATAGTTGGTGGTGGAATAATAATATTTAATAAATGATAAAATATAAGAAGTTATATTCTAAAATTTGGTTTAAATGTAAAAGCTTAGAGAACCAGGGAAAATATAAAATGGCCCCCAGCGAGTCTAAAAGAGCAATTTGTGACGCTAAAAATTCAGCTTTTAGTGATCTTTATAACTAATTACATACTAAGGAGGGTGAAAAATATATGTATAAATTAGCAAATCAAAGAGAAAATAAAAGCAAAGATTTAACCCAAGTAAAGTGTATTAAAGATGAAAATCAAAAAGTGATTTACTTAGAAAAAGATATTCAATATAGGTGGGTGAGTTATTTTGATAAACCTTTTAATGAAGTTTCTGAAAATATTATTGATTTTAGTGATCTTAATATCATTAATAATAATAAATCATTTCATTTCTACCGTCGCTTTAGTAAAAAAGAAGTTGAGGAGGCTTTAAAGAAAACTAAGAGTAGAAAATCTGTAGGACCTGATGATATCCCAATTGAAGTGTGAAAATATTTAGGTGATTTGGGAGTTTTTTGGCTTACTAAACTTTTTAATATTATTTTAAAAACTAAAAAGATGCATGAGGAATGAAGGAAGAGTATTTTGGTCCCCATTTTTAAGAATAAAGGGGATGCATAAGAGTGTGCAGGTTATAGAATAATTAAATTGGTGTGTCATACTTTAAAATTATGGGAGAGGGTAATTGAACATAGGTTAAGACGTATTACCAAAATTTCTCAAAATCAATTTGGATTTATGCTGGGCGGGTCTATTATGGAAGCTATACATTTATTGAGAGGTTTGATGGAGAAATACAAAGATAATAATGAGGACATACATTTGATTTTTATTGATTTAGAAAAAGCTTATGATAAGGTTCCAAGAGATGTCCTTGGGAGAGTCCTTGAGAAGAAAGGTGTTGATATGAATTATATTCAAGTCATTAAAGATATGTATACTAGAGTTATTACTGGAGTTCGAACTGAAGGAGGATTGACCAAATATATTCCTATTTCTGTTAGTTTACATCGGGGATCGACTTTAGGCCTATATCTTTTTGCTTTAGTTATGGATGGTCTTATTGGACATTTACAAGAGGATGTACCTTGGTGTATGCTTTTTCCTGACGATATCCTTCTAGTCGATAAGACGAGAGAAAAAGCCCAGAAAAACTTGAAACATGGAGGTCTACATTGGAATCTAAGGTCTTCGTTTGAGTAGAAGTAAAATTGAATACATGGAATGCTATTTTAGTAATAGTTGCTCTAGTGACAGAAGTGTATCTTTGGGTGATCAAATTATTAAAAGATGTGAACGATTTAGATATCTCAGGTCCATCGTTCAAAGCGATGGTGATATAGATGGAGATGTTAATAGTAGAATTCAAGTTGGTTGGTTGAAGTGGAGGAATGCTTCGGGCCTATTGGGTGATAGAAAAGTTCCGCTTAGACTGAAAGGAAAATTTTATAAGACGGTGGTGAGACCTGCAATGCTCTATGGTGTTGAATGTTGTCCTTTAAAAGAGAAGCATAATACTAATTTAAGTGTTGCTGAGATGAGAATGATTAGGTGGATGAGTGGCTTTACACTTAGAGACAAAATGTGAAATGAATATATCCGTGATAAGGTTGGTGTAGCTCCAGTGACAGATAAAATTAGAGTGAGTCGCCTTAGATGGTTTGATCACATTAAACGTCGACCATTTGATGATCCGATTAGGATAGTAAATATTTTGGATTCGACTTTTGTTAAGAAAGGCAGAGGTAGACCTAGGAAGACTTGGGCTTATTGCATAAAAAATGATCTTAAGTTATTAGAATTAAAAGAAAATGTGACACTAATTAGAACGCAATGGAGAAAAAGGATTCATGTAACCGACCCCATTTAATGGGATTAAGGCTTTCTTCTTGTTGTTGTTGTTTGTATTTAATCTTAATGATTTACATGCATACAGCTCGATTTCTATGAATTTACTTGTACATGAAAAGATGTGTTTTGTTTTTTTTAGGATAAAATGGTGGATTGTTTGATGTGATGTGAAATATTTGGGTGGTAAGTATAAATCTAAAAGGTAAAACTTTGGTGTCATTAAAATAATAATAATAATAATAACAAAAAACTTACCACAAACAGAAGATTTGCCTTCTGCAGCCACGTGTACTTTCGAGGCTTGAGGTTGGCGTCCAACGGCCCAATCTCATAAAAGTACCGATACCACCACCTGAAGCTCCCTGTACATAAACAGCACAACAACAAGAGAAAAATTTATATATATATATATATATATATATGATAAAATATATATCATAATCATTAAATTTATTTTTAATATTTTTCCCATAAAAATTATTACTCATTTTTTTGTTTAAATAAACTCACAGGTCCTCCTTGCAACCACAACACTGTCGGCCATGGCGTAGAGACATTCTGAACTGCATTGGGACTCAGATATAGCCACCAGAACATATGCGCTTCTACATTATAAACCAAAATCAAACATTTTTTTTCACTAAAAACTCAATCTTTCTTCGCTTAATCAGCAAAACTAATGCATTAATTAACTATAGATCTAACTACAGAAGAATAAAGAGCTCATGCAGAACTAATTACTTGGCCTCACTTCAACGTAACCCCACTGTTCTAATCCATCTTTGGTGCCTCCAGAGTTAACTAAAGTCCTCAGAGATCTTCCATGAAACAAAGGAAAGCAAAGGAGGAGGCAGAGAAGAAAAAGATTCAATTGTTTCATTGCAAGCTAACAAGACGCACGCAATCGCAATGGATTGATAGAAGAGCATATATATGAATCCTTTAATAAGAAATTCATTCAATGCGAGAACAAAAAGAAAAAGGACGAAATTAATTAATATTGATGGCGGCAGCATATCAAACAAGAGAAAGGGCAAAGTCCATTAAGTGGGCGGACTGATATGTAAATAAATAATATTTGAAGGAAAAAAATATCTGTTTTTTTTTTTTTTTTTTGCTGTAAATTAATTTAAAAAACTGAGAAAAATAATATTTGAAAAAGTTTTTGTGTTAAAATAAATGAATAATTTGTCACCGCCTACCTCCGTCGACCACTGCCGACTATTGTAGACCACTGCAGACCGTCATCAATCACCACCAATCATCGTCAATCGCCGTCAATCAGACGCCGTCACTCAACACTGTAATCTGAAAAATATAGTTATCATTCTTCATCTGTGGGTCAAGGGATTTCTTTAATCATCAATCAATAGTGAGTTTTCGCAACTGGGGCAGGCATAGTGATTTTTTCCTTAAAAAAGGTTTTCCACATAACAACTTATAGTGTCATCCCTGATTATTCTTATTTCACCTGAGTGTGTGCTGAATTCTCGTGCAACGCTAGGACGATAATCCATTACTCTACCGCTACTAATTTTCTGGCGCGCATCAATTTGGCGTCGTCTGTCGGAAATGAAGTCTCATTCGGCATTGTCTTCAACTCTAAGACAATGAGCCCCTACTTCCTTTCTGAATGATGTACTTCATTCAACTGGCGAAGGAACCTCCTTCACAACTTTAAAATCATCTTTAGGGCATTCTTTGATGTGAGGGGCAATTTTCACCGCAATCTCGAAAGGTCGTTCACATCAAGGTCCCGAGCACGATAGTAGTGTAGTTGTCTTCTCGCATCCTATTAAGACACAAAGTATTTCATAACTTCGTCCAGACTGGGGGGCAACCTTCACTACAGTCTTGAAAGGTCGTTCACGTTAACGTTCTAGGCACGATTATGGTGGGGAAGTCATCCCATGTTTCATTATATTACAAGTCTACAAGAATTTGTCCTGGATTGAGGGGCAATCTTCACCGCAATAACGCTTCCTCGGCACTCCCTCATTGCACTGGAATTCCTCATCAACTTGATCAAGAAGTTGATCTCCTCAAGACCCAATACATGAGTTATTTTACAAGCTCACATGGAACCACCTCCCCCTCCCCCCCTCCCTGTTAGGGAGGCAAAAGATTCAAGTGCAATAACTAACAAGTTGTCAAATATTATTCTTGAGTATAACTGCAACCATATTTCTAAGAAAGCATAAGGTTCATTGAAATCTATGCTCTAGTCTCAATAAACACAGAACATCTCTGACACATCATTCTAAGCTTAATCAATCCCAAGTGGACTTGATTCGACCTCTTCCATTATAGGCTACAGTCTTCAAGCAAAAGCTTCGACATACAACCTCGGATAGGTCAACAATTCTTGGTGAATTTCCTTTGACCTCTTCCATAACATGTTACGATCGTCAAGCAAAAGTTTCAACTAACAACCTAGGGTAGGTCAACCATCCTCAGTGGATTTCATATGACTAAGATCATTACGGGTTTGTACTGTCGAGTATCTCCGATTATAGAACTCAAAACTGATCTTACATATTTAATGGATTCCCCTTTCAACCATGCACTCTGAAGTAGGGCCCAAAAGGTAAGACTCGACGAGAAGATACGGTACTCCTGGAAATCAAGTGCAAAAGGCAAGGCTCAATGAGAAGCTACCATGCCCCTAGAAGACGAGCTTAAGAGGCAAGTTTGGATGGGAAGCTAATAGTGGACAGGGTTCTCACTAGAAAGACTTCATGGGGCAAGTGGTTGATACAGTCTACACTCAAAGATCTCATAAGGCGGCAAGCCCCAGAAAACACAGGTACACTTAAATACCTCAAAAGGTTATAAGCCTCGGAAGGCACATGTATACTCAATGACCTTTGAATGATACGAGCCTCAGAAGAATTTTGCACGATTAAGAAGCCACGACAATCTTGGAAGCAACAAATAAATACATTGTTAACATCTACAAATGTCACATCAGATGATTAAAAAATACTCCAAATACTAACGTGAACTTGTACAATGGCTACAATAAATCAGTTCATCTTTAATTAGAGTCGGCATCATTTACCTAAAATTTCAGTACATCTGGTGATCATGAAGGGGTCTCCATATATCGCCACCACATGTAAGAAAATCTTCCCCTCAAAGCGAGGCACGAAAGATACAACATTTCTTCATCACCTCTAGAATGTGCAAGAGCGACACCGGAATCTCTTGTGGAATGCATGGTACCAATGAGAAATAATATTCTGTTGCTTGCTTGCACGCAGGAGAAGACGACTTTAATCTTCGCCACAACGTGAAAAAAGATGTTGTTGCTCTCCTGCTACACAGGTCAATGATGTCTTCCATCTTCGCTGAAACGGGAAAGAAGATCTCGCTGTTTGTCTACTACGCATGACGGAGACGACTTTCGTCTTCACCGCAATGTGAAAGAAGATCTTGTTTATAGCTTGCTACGCAGGTCGGGGACAACTTTAATCTTCGCTGCAACGAGAAAGAATATTCTATTGCTTACCTGCTATGCAGGACAGGGACGAATTTCTCTTCGCTGTAATGAGGAAGAATATGTTTTTTTTTTTCCTTCTACGCAAGGCGAGGACGACTTTTCTCTTTGTCTTAACGTTATGCTGCAACTCTTCGCCGCAACTCTTCATCGCAACTCTGCACTGCAACTACGCTGCAACTCTTCGTCGCAACTCTGCGCCGAGACTCTTCGCCGCAACTCTTCGCTGCAACACTTCAACGCTACACAAGACGATTTTCTTCTTATGGGAAATCCTACGTCAGCTGAGGACACCATCTCTACCATCTCCTTTAGACCTATTTATGGGCTCAAAATGAGATGCAATCATTAAATACTCATTATTTTGTAGACTCAAAAAAAAAAAAAAAGTGCAACTATTAAATGCACATTATTAAAACAAAAAGAAATTAACCCTTAGCCGTCTGAATTCCTACAGTCCCACCTCCAAATGTCTGTCATCTTACCTTTTAATTCTCAACAGGCCCACCAGGCTAGTTCCGGCCTTCCGCATTCCCTTTTATCCACGTGTAGTCTAAGAATCGTATAATGTATATATATATATATATATATATATATATATATATATATATATATATACTTTAATATATATACTTTAATATATATTATAAACTTTGGTATATACATATATGTATATATGTATATATATATATATATATGTATATATGTATATATATTAAAGTTTGGTACTAATCAATCTCAAATATTATATATTAAATTTTAGATGTTAACAGAAATTTGTTGGCACAGGCCTGACACTCAATTTTGACATGCCTAAAAATTTTAATTTGAAAAGACAGCTTACTTTTAGATATTGGTAATTTTTTTTTATCTTTTTTCTTCACAATTAGATATTTGTATATATATATATATATATATATATATATATATATATATATATATATATATATAAAGGTATATATATAGACATATATTTAAAAGAATAATGCCTTGATAAAAAATATAAAATCTTCAAATTTTAATATTTGTGGACGAAGATAATGAACTCACCAGAAAATAAGGGAACAACTGATGCTCTATGAACAAATTTTCATCATCTTGCATGAATCTCGAGATGTGATACGAATCTGGAGGCAATCTTAGCAAGAAAAATTCAAACTTCAATAAAGAGTCATCCAGAGTTTTGGTTTTAACAAACTTATAGTCAAACTAACACAATCATATAAAAACTAGTCCAATCCGAGTTAAATAAAGCTAATATCAAGTCATAAACCTCCCTTGAAAGTTTTTCAAGACACATTTGGAAGGTCAAATAGATGTCGACGCTTACAAGCTTTAGTCAAATCGAGCTTCTCGATAAGAAGAATCCAACAAGCCCAAGATCACACAATTCTGACATCGTTAAGGCACTCAAATGTCTATCAAACACCGTATGATCGAAGCAAACTCTCTGGACCGTTTGATTAAAATGGCTCATATTCTTGCATTAATTGCACCCATAACACTATAAATAGAGACTCACCCATTTCATAAGGGGGAGCTAAAACCTAGAGAGAGAGCTTGAGGCCTTAAGGAGGAGCTAGAGCTCAGCATCATCGTCGACTGTCATCAATCAACGTCGACCGCTGCCGACAGTCATCGACCACCGCCGACCTCCGTCGACCATCGTCGACTGTCGTTGACCACTATCGACCGTCATCGATCACCACTAATCAAACGTCGTCAGTCGACGCTGTAATTTGAAAACTATAGTTGCCCTTTCCTGTATGTGGGACAAGGGAATTCTGTAATCATCATTCAATAGTGGATTTTCGCAACTGGATCAGGCCTTTTGGTTTTTCTATTTACGAGTTTTCCACGTAAAAACTTCTGGTGTTATCCCTGCTTATTCTTATTTCACCTAAGTGTGTGTTGAATTCTCGTGCAATGCAAGGACATTAATCCATTACTCTACTGTAGCAAATTTTCTGACACACATCAATTTGGCGCCATCTGTGGGAAGTAAAGTTTCGTTCAACATTGTCTTCAACTCTAAGACATTGAAACCGTACTTCCTTTCCCAATTATGTACTTCATCTAACTTGCGAAAGAACCTACTTCACGACTTGAATATCGTCCTTGGGACATTTTTCGATGTGGGAGGCAACTTTCACTGCAGTCTCGAAAGTTCATTCACATCAAGGTCGAAGGCCCAATATTGGTGGAGTTGTCTTCTCTCATCCTATTCAGACACAAAGTACTTCATAACTTATTCCAGGCTATGGGGCACCCTTCATTACAGTCTCGAAAGGTCGTTCACGTTAATGTTCTGGGAACGACTGTGGTAGGGAGGTCATCCCATATTTCATTATATTACAAGTCTACGAGAATAGACCTTGGACTGAGGGACAACCTTCATAGCAAATAATGCTTCCTCGGTGCTCCCACATTGCATTGCAATTCATCTTCAACTTGATAAAGAAGCTAATCTTTCAAAGGCTCAATACATGTAATGTTTTACAAACTCGCTTAGAAACCCCCTACTGGGGAGGCAAAAGATTCAAAGGCAGCAACTAACAATTTGTCATACAGTTTTCTTAAGTATGAGTGCAACCATATGTCGGTCGCCAAATTAGAAGTTGTCAATTGTCGGAATGGCAATTTAGTCGCCCGCTTTAAAATATTTAATATATATATATATATATATATATATATATATATATATATATATATATATATATATATATATATATATATATATATATAAAATTTTGAAAAGTATTATTTTTAATTTGAAAATATGAAATCAAACTGATCTCATATGTGTAATAGTTTACATAAACGAGCACTACATCGCAAGCCATGCACCTACCCCAAAGAGTGGACACACATTGCTTGATAATGAGGCTAGATTAAATCAACTATGGAAACTATGACATCCGTTTGGTCTGCAAAATATTTTTTATGTTGGCCGACAAATTCATCTATCTAATATAAAAAATTAGACAAGGTTTTTATTAATCTAGGTTCTCAAAGTTTTATATAAAAGCAAGCCCCTATATTTAATTACATCTTAGGCAACCAAAGTCGCCTAGGAAAACTCTTGATGATGATCAGAAACTATTGCCTTCATGAAATCAAAAGGTTTAGGATTTTCAAGGTCGGACATGAGGAATATCAAATGAGAAAGGTGCAAATGGGAATAATTATTGAGGAATTCAAAGGGGAAAACTAAATGATGTCACGAATCCTGAGGAGAACCTCAATGACTTCCCAAACTATCCTATAGTTTAGCTTCACCTTTGAAAATATATTATTTATTAATTCATCCTACCAATTTTATTTAATTAGGGCTTACATTTGTATGATATCAATCATACAAATAGCTTGGAAGATAAGAGGATTTATGTCGCATCGAACAACGACCTCAGAATTCTAGAACGAGTTAAGGCTTATATTGTACAATATGGTAGTATAAAGGCCTAAAAGATCAGCTGAGGAATTATGTTGCACTAAGCAAACAACTTTGAAGTCCTATGGCTTATTGTTTAATTCTAGGAAGAGAATTTGTTGTTGTAGATTCATTTTTTTTCTCAAAGATGTTCTTCTGCATGTCCTCGTCGTGCTGCCCACAGTGCATGCTCTGAGCTTCTTGTTGAAGTGGCAATCCTAAAGCCTAAGGTTCAGGTGTGTTTTAAATTTTGGGTTTGATGTTGTGATTGTTGTCATTATTGTTCAAGTGTCATATGAGGGGAAAGTTTATGTTGATTAAGTGATACCGGTTAGGATCTCACTATTCCCTCATTCTAACACTACAATTTTCTTCGAATTCACTTAGTCTAGATGAATTTACCAAGCTCAAATAAATGAATTCAATAAGTTCATCCAGAACAGGGGAAATCTCATTAGCAGCCGTAGGTTGCCTCCTCTGGGGTATTCATGATGATCCAAAGAGAGTGAATTAATTTAGTTTTTTTTTTTTTGAAAATGTTGTTTAATTTTGAAAAGAAATTTTGTTTTGAGTTATGTTTTAAAATGCAGGTTTGCAAGTAAGTGCAAGTAAATGTAGTAAAGGTAATGTAAAAGTAAACTGCATTACAATAATATAAAAGCATACATGTCATCTTTTCGCACTCCCGTTGAAATGTTAGGAATTGCAGCATATATATATATATATATATATATATATATATATATATATATATATATATATATATAATTTTGCAGGAAATTTAAATAAAATGCAAGAAATTGGAAGCAAGAAAGACCAGGTTAAAGTGTATCTACCGAGTTTTAGGTCATAACTTGATGGGTTCCTATTGATTTTGTTTTAAGGGATGATTTCTTAAGCAAAGTCATAATAGGTTCAATTTTCCTCCAAGATATCCAAAAGACCTTAAAAAATGCAGAGCATAACCTTACACCTCTTTTAAATCCTTTAAAACGTCTCAAGTTCCTCTGAACTTATTATGTTGCTACATCATTCATCCATTAAAGCTAAGGTTTAACAGGTATGTTTTAACCTATTTCTCAGTGAAACTAGATGTTAATCATCCCTATGAGTGGATTTACCATCACTTGATGTTTCATTTATGGATTATGTGAGTGAGTGGGCCTTAAGGGCAAATTGATTTGCTAAGGAAGTTTACCCAACTGAAATTTAGAGTTAGGTTAGTAGTGTTTTCAAAGTCCTTTATTATTAATCATTTTTATTTTCTAAATCTCATTAAGCAAATTTAGACTAAGCCTAGTTCACTACTGAGCCCTTAAATATTCAATGGTGAATTTGCCATTTTAAGAACATTAAATTAGTTGAGCTTAATCCTGATCAAATATTGTGTTAAAATCCAACCATTAACTAAGGGTCTTTGATTGGTGAATTATAGTCTCCCAAAATCAAATCCCTTATCTTAGGATCACTCAAATTTAATTAACCTCCAAATTATAATAATTAGGAGAAATTATAATTCTACCCTTGTTGTGGAAGAGTGAGGAGTTGGTTTCTACCTCTTAATCCCTTGTGTTTCAACCACCTAGAAAATTCAATTATGATTATACATTGCCTATTTACCCTTTGATTTAGCCTAAATATTGATTAGGGCTTAAATTTCATAATTACAATTTTACCCTTTAAGGCCTTTTCACTTCATAATTCTTTAAATTTAACTCAAATGACTTTGAAATTTTTATGATGCCCCACTCATGGGTCAATTAAAATATCAGAGAAGAAAATGTGATTTTTGTGATTTTTATTTTTTTAGAATTGTTTTTAATTCAAAAATAGGTATTTTTAATATTAATTCATTAAATTATGAAAAATATATCATCTGTCCTTATGAAAATTATTGGAGGTTCACCTAGGTCAGTGGACCACTAAGCTAACTTTCATGATTTTTTTAATTCTATTTTAATTATTATAATTATTTGTTTGTTTTGAGTATTAATAAAACATAAAATATTATCTAAGTGAAAAATTAGGTTTTATATTTTTCTTAAACCTTCCTAAGTCCAGGGAACTCAGAAAAAACAAATTTTAAATTTTTGTGATTTTAATTTTATTTACTGTAATTATTTTAGTGTAAAATTAGGGAAAATTCATTTTTGAATCTTTAAAAATCCATAAATTTATTTAGAAAATTAGAAAAAATATCCAAATTGTTCCTAAGTGATTATGAAATAATTTGGAATATTTTAGTGTATTTTTATATTTTTTGTGATTTTCATTATTTTTTTAATTATCTTTAACTATGTAATATTATTTAATATTTAAAATATACTTTAAAAATCAAATATTTATGTTATCTTTAATTTTATTTTTCTTATACCCCTCTAGTCATAAAGAACTCTCATAACCATTTTTTATAATTTTCTTAGTTATATTTAAATTATTATATTTAATTTAGTACAAAAATACAATTTCACTTGAAAAATCAAATTTTGTGCTTAAATTAATTTAAATTGAGTTCAAAGTTTTAGAATGGGCTAATATAGTTATTATTTACAATGTGGGTTAACTTTTGTGATTTTTTTTCATTTATATTTTGATTATTTAATTTTTTTTTAATTTTTAATGAGTTAATTATAATTAGTGTCATTCTTAATTATTTAAATCCTATTTATATTTTTTCTAGGGTTTTCTGACCACAGTGAACCTAGAAAAATAAGTTTTATATTTTTTTAATTTATATTTTAATTCTTATATTTTTTAATTAAATATAATGGATTTAATTTGAAAATTAGATTTCTCTAGCTAGAGATACTCTCTAACATTGGAAAAATCAGAGAATAACCCTAATGATAGAACTAACAATTCCTCAAAGTTTCAAGCCATGGTGATTTATATTTATTAAATTATGATTCAAATAATATTTTGACTATTTAATTAATTAAAAATAAAATACATAATAAATAATTTTGATTTTTATTCCACATTGTTCTACTCTGTTAACTGAGAAAGTTGATTTTTTTCTTTTATTTTTACCATTTTTCAACGCCAAGATATGAATTTTCTATGTTAACTGGATTAAAATAAATTAGAAATTTCTGATTTTTCTATTTAACCCTGTAAGTGCTGATTGGATCCTACGGTGCTCCTAACTCCCACGTGGCACTCTGCCATTTGACATCGCCATCCACATAGATGCTGACTCGGCCTGTGTTTTATGATCTGTTCGCTCATTTGACAGCATCAGCATTGTCCATCAGTTACACGCGCGATCGGACGGCTCTCCTTCATCTTCTTCATCTGGTGTATCTTGTGAGATGTTCACACTAAAACCTTAAGATCCCTCACTACACTCAACCAAATCAATTTGAGTTTGTTCATACACCTTCATCTACCAAGACGAACAAATCCATACGGTTTATCATGCATTAAATTAAACTTTTCTTCATAAAAGACCAAACCGAGCTCGATTAGAGGGAAAGAGTTCAATAGCTTTGTCAAAGAGGTGTGGCCTCAATTGTATGCTTGCAACAGCTTCAGTGGAGTCTGACGAACCTCCTGGATGTTTCACTTTGGCCTAGTGAATTGTCTGGTTCAGAACTCCTCTAACAGGTTGAAAGGCTGAGGAGAAAGTCTGGTATAGAGGGCTCTGGAGATGGGGCTTTCAGTGGGAAGCTTCCTCTTTAGCTCAGAGGAAGTTCATGGAACAATCAATTAAAGGTTTTGTGAAGTTTGGAGAGGTGTCCTATTTCTGGCCTAATTTTGGGTGTGGCTAAATTGGCCTCAGGTAGTGAGGGGAGTGGCTGGAAGATGTTTGGAATAAGCTTATCTCCGCTACTAAATGGTCTGGGAAAAATTTAGCAAAGTTTGTTTAAGTTTATGATGCTCTCTTATTTTGGTCGTGAAAGGGGTGATCTTAAATGGAGGAATTAGGGTGGCTGGCTGGGCTTCAATTTGGGTGTGCTTTGCTGCTTAGGTAGAGGGCTAAAAGGTTTCAATGACCAATCAGCGTGAGACACATTGGATGGGTTCAATTGGGTTTAGCTTATGGAGAGGTGGCTCTCAGTTTTGGGTTTTCCGACCCCTAGGCCGGCCGGCCAGGTCACGGGAGGTGGCTAGCTGGGTCAGGGAGGCCAGAGGAACTCTTAATGGTGATTAGTTGGGTGGCTTGATGGCTGATGGCAAAGAAATGGTGGGTTTAGCCAAATAAGGGAAGATATCCCCTAATTATGGGACCCTTGTTCCATGGCTCATATAGGTTGGGCTAGGTGGATCAAGATTGGTCCCTAGGTCCAAGTTTTGGTTGTGGTGACCATGGTTTGGTCAAGTTTAGCTCTTGTTTCAAATTGGGGTTCTTTCTTGAACTTGGGTCTAGGTTGGGTTTGGCATAAGGTTTGGGTCAATTAATTGATCGATTTAATGTGGATGATCGTCATGAGAAGTTTTGAAAAGGAATTGCGTGATTTTTGAATTGATTGGGAGGCTCAAATTAGTGGAATTTGGAATTTAGGTCAATTTAGGGCATTTGGACTAGACTTAGGTTTGGATTAGGCTAGGGCTTGGACTTGGTTCAATTGATATTTCAAATAGATACAGAAGATTGTCACAAGGCTTTGAGAGATCAATTGGGCTGAAGATTGAGGGGTTGTGAAGTTCAATTTGGAGAAATTTTGACTTTAGGGCAAAATTGGGGCTTTTGACTTCAGTGGGATTTAAGTGAGATTTGAGGCTAGGTCAAGGCAAATTGAGAGCTCAAAATGATTTAGTAGAATGTTATGAAGAGTTTAGAATTCAAAATTGGAGAAATTGATTTAATTATGTGGTATAATTTGGGGGAATTTGAGAAAATTGTCAATTTGGGGAAATTCACTTAGGCTTGGGATTTAGGCTTGAAATTGGATCCAATTGGGATTAGAATTGGTTTGATTAAGATTAGACATCATGAATATTTATTTTTAATTGAAATTGGGTGAGATTGAGGTTAATTGGGTGGAAATTGGGGGTAATTTTGGCATTTTGGGCCTTTAGATGCAATTTAGAAATTTTAGTAAAAATGGGTCGATTTGATCAAATTGGGCTCAATGAAGTAGTTTTAATTGATTTTAAGATCATTTGAAATGTTTTTAGAGATTTTGAGAATTTTTTGAATTTTTGGAATTTTTAAGGCAGGAGGGGCATTTTGGTAATTTTGGGTATTTTGGGAGTATTTTGGAAATTTTAAGAATTTTGAGGTATTTTGGTCAATATGAGTGGTTTGGGTTGATTTGATATTATTTTTGAAAATACTTTGAGAATTTAGGCAATTTTGGAAAATTTTGGAGAAATTAGGGTTCGAGGGGTAATTTGGTAATTTGGTGGAACAACTATTACTTTCACTGAGATTGGCTCGTGCCTCACCAATGCCTCTCGAGTTCTCTCCATATCCTGAAGCTGAAATGAGAATGAATTCACCATTGTTGAGAGTTATGTCCCGCACTCCGTCAACTATGATTCCAAAGTCGTGAGTCCTTTGACCTTAAATTCATATCAGCGCTTGTACTGGCCTTGGAGATATTTGATCTTAACAAATTTAGAGTTCCAATTTATCAGATTCAGTCCAAGCCCCATCTAAATTTCCATGATTTTATTATTTGGAAGAAGAGAAATATGGGTCAGATAGAAAACATGATTATACAATAACAAAATATAAAAGAAACTTACAAAGCCCTCGACCTTCAAGAACCAGTAGATTCCTGAGAAAATACATTCTCGGAAATATGAATAGTCAAAGAACTAGACATAGACTTCCACAACTCTTTAACCCTCTTATGTTATTTCTGAGGGAGTACTTCACCATCGTTGTTCGTTGGGGACCGCTTTGAGTATACCACGGAGGTTGGCTCGGAAGGTCCCTTCTTAGATTTCTTCAATATTACAGCAGTTAATTGCTCGGGATGGAATGAAATTTTGGCCTTGAATAATGTTCCTCTTCCACAACTCCATGAATATATTGTCTTGAACGACATCTCTTTAAAGTCACGAAATCTTGGCATCCACGGTATTTCCTCCTCAATAATCTGAAGAGAGACAGACAACTGTTGGAACTTTCCTCACCTCTCACAGAGTTCCCAATATTTCTTCACAAAGAAGAATCTCATGGACCATTATCTTATCGTTTCTCCTTCAGGAGAAAATGCAACGTCTTGTGCTTAACCATCACACAACCATTCGTGTCACTAAAGAACCAGCATAACCGCGCTAAAATTGTCAGTGTAAACATCACCCACGACTCCTAAAAAATTAATCAACCTGATAATGACTATCACCACCCGGCAAGACAGCTTAGCAACGCAAATTCTGTGTGTTTTCATCATTTCGATAAAATTGAGTGCCAGGAGAATTCTTAGGCCGGCCAATATACCCAACAGGAGGAGAATACGCTATGTCGGCTGAAGTCGACAATTTCACTACCATGCCGTTTGAGAAGTAGTACTTCTTTAGAAACAAAATCAAGTCCCTCTCCGTCAGAATTGACGGCGCATACTTCGAGTTCTGGTTCTTTCATTAGTTCTCAGCTGAACGAGGTTCTCCATTTGTCGTCATTTCTGTAAAGTGAAAGAAGATCTCATTGCTCGCCTACTATGCAAAATGGGGATGACTCTACTCTTCGCTGCAACATGAAAGAATATCCCATTGTTCACCTGCTACGCACGATGGGGACGACTTTCCTCTTCGCCACAACACAAAATAATATCTCGTTACTCGTCTGGTACACATAATGGAGACTATTTTCCACTTGCCCGCAACACGAATGATCTCATTGTTCGCCTAATACGCAAGACCAGGATGGCTTCCTCTTAGCTAAACATGAAATAAGATCTTGTTGCTCGTCTGCTACATATGACAGAGCAACTTTCCTCTTGGTCGCAATACGAAAGATCTCGTTTCTCGCTGCTACACAGGATCATGACGATTTTCTTCTTCTGAAAAAACTCACTAACAGAAGACTTCACTCTCTCTCTCTCTCTCTTTTCTCCTTCTCCTTCTCATCACTTGTAATTTTTTCCCTCATCCATGACCTCTATTTAGAGGCGTAAGATGAGTCATAACATTAAGCAATTTGATTTAAAAAAAAAAGCTAAAATCTGCATTCATTATGTTCTTCTGATTTCAAGTGTTTGGCATTTCGACTTCCACATTTCAAAAAGAAAAAAGAAAAGCTGAAAATCTTTCCATATTCCTACATTTTAGCCTTCTGAATTCTCTAAAAAAAATAATAAAAAGGGGCAGTTGTTTAAAAAAAATTGTCAAAACTTGCTCAAAAACTAATCAAATTTCCTCGTGGTTCATCTTCTACGCCGATTCAAATCTCAGTCCAGCTCCCGCGATCCAAATTCCATCGGATCGCACCCAGCCCTGGCTCACGAGAAATAGCAAGCCCAAAGTAATTTTGGGTCGGCGGGCCTGAAGTGATTGCGGATCGGTGGACTCGAATCATTTGCTTGCTTCCCCGACCCGCAAAGGAATATTGAGAAACTTATATTAATTATAATTAAACTGATTTCAGCAAACTTATAATTAAACTGACCAGCTCAATGAGACGTACCCAATTATATCAAAATTAGTTCAATCCGAGTTAAATCAAGCTCAGATCAAGTCATTAAACCACCCTTGAAATTTTTCTAGACACATTTAGAAAATCAAACAAATGTTGAATCTAACAAGTCTATAATCGAATCGAGAGTCTCAACAAAGATGAATCCAGCGAGTCTAAGATTGCTCAATTTTGACATTATTAAATACTCAAATGTTCATCAAACGACGTCTAATCGAATGAAGCTCTCTAGACCGACTGATCAAAGTGGCTCATATTCTTACATTAATTGCACCCATAACATTATAAATAGAATTCTACTCCTCTTATGAGAGGGTGGAGAGTTTGAAATCCGATGAAGAGCTTAAAGCTTTGAGAAGGAGTTGAAGTTCAACACCACCATCGTCATCCACCATCAACCACCACTAACCTCCATCAACCACAACGGATCGTTGCCAACTTTCGTTGATCTTCTTCGACCATCGTTAACCGTCGTCGACCACCACTAACCACAGTCAACCACCGTCGACTATTTTTCCATCACCATTAATCGTCATCGATCAACTTTCAGAAAAATCCACCAATTAACTATGAGAAAAAATATTACATGCGGATGTCCAAACAATAGCTAAGTTGCAACATGTCCATCAAGCTAGTGGTCCAGACATGCAGAATCCACACGTAATATTTTCTCTTAACATGGCACCATCAACATGCAAGCATACACATCATCAATGCACAAAAAATTCACAAAATTACAATAATTTTTACACACCAATTTTACTCTTATAACAAAGTTATTTTAAATTCACAAAAGTTAATTACATGATCAACTTAATTATACGAGAAAAGCCTATAATTCTAAGAACTTTCGAAAAGTATTATTTCCATTAAAAAAAATATAATTAGTTACACTTTCGAAATATATATATAACTCTAAAAGAACAGAGTATCAAAGAAGCCCTTCTTTCACATTGAGCCTACCCATCTCTTTCTCCCATTTCAGTCCAAACATTTGGCGGCCAAAAGGCACCATAAGATTGTACCTCAAAACCTGCAACTTCGCACAATTAGAGAAAAGAATAAACAAAGAAAGGAAGATATACATAGATACCACTCAATTCCTATGCATTTGCATATCTAATACTTAAATTTTAAGTTTTTACATTTTATATCACATTAAAAATGCACAGGAATTGGTTGGTATGTATGTAAATCATAGCTTCAGCACTCGTGATGCTTTCAGAATGATTGATCACCTTGCCATTGATGTCCTTCATCCGGGCCTTGAGATTCTCTGTAATTTGTAGCCATTGATGAACTTCTTCATCTGATTTTTCAGTCCAGGCCTTCTTCAGCGCTGATCTCCATTCTGCAATATTAGATCTGATTTCCTTGTTCAGTTCAACCCACTCAGGAGCACAACCATTTCTTGAGAGGATTCTATACAGCGTGTCCTCCGCAGGATCTGCATGAGGATTAGTGTTCAGGTTCAAAGGTTTCCCCTTTCCTGGAAGGTTTTCAAAGTGTCCTTCTTCCATGGAATGCCATATTCTTTGCTCCACCACATTAACTATATCAGTCTCTGACCTGCAAATATGCATAAACTCCCGACTTTTGACAAAAGGCTATGAGATTGAAAAAAATTGTAGAAAGATTATATGGCTGATGCAAAGCATCCAACAAATCAATTTAAATAGTCCCTAATATAACTCAAACTTGTAGTGTTGATGGTGTCAACTAGTCACTACAATGTGGCTTTTGCGTCGATTTCCATTTGTCAATACATCATCCAAAATACCTTCATGGATTTTGCTTGTAAATGCTATTAAAAATCTGTTTAAATTACCTCCTATGATCATCCTTCAAATTTCATCCTGTGAATTGTGAGCAACCAAAGGTTATCTTAAGGGATGTGAACAAGGAGATGTTTGATGAGAAAGAAACAAAGAGCTTGGGTTCTTGCACTAGATTACCTTCTAGTAGAGGGGAAGACCGTCGGCCCTAAGAGTTTAAGTAAGATGGACAACAAAATAAAGACAAACAACAAAAGATTTAAATGGTTCGGCTAGTCAAGCCTACATCCACAAAAAAGGGAAGGATAAAATGTCATTGTGGGACGAAGAAGATGATTTAAATCTCTCAGTATAAAGGCTATCTCAATCTCTCAAGTTGAAATCCATCAAGAATTAGTATGGATTCAATTCGTCTCATGCATATGAAGTTCTGATTATAGGCACTTCGATCATTAAATGTAGTATTGAGGTGGATAATAATAAGGGGTGGGGTTGATTGATTTTGGCAACAATAGGAGTTACGAAATTAATAGGGATTTGTAATAGAAACTAGTTTTTTCGCTGTAGAGATTCATCAAAACATGGTCATTTCTCAAAATGGAAAGGGACCATAAAATATCTCATGGATGACTACAGCAGGAGATGAACTTATTGTAACTTCGAAATGAGAAGAAATAGCTTCAGAAATTCAAGGAAAGAATCTAAGCGATAAGGCTATGGTTGAAGCTCGTTGATAACTATGTGGCAATCTAGGCAGATATATGTCTACTGGTCAAAATTGATGAAATAAAAGTAGAAGCAGATTGACCTCCCACGGGGTTTTCTGAATGGATAGTAACCTAGATTTAGGCTAGCCCAAATCCAGATTGACATTACAAATGCAGCAGCCATGATTGCATGAGCCCATCGACCGAATCTTCATGTTACGGATGTTGAGTAGGTGGAGCCCGATCCACCTCCTGCCATGGCAATTCTTCTTTATGGCAGGTAATCAGGAAATTAATTGCAAATTAATTTGTTTCCCCTTTTGTGAAACATCGTCTAGATTCCTCTCCATATGCGGATCCCGCCTCAAGCAGCAGCAGAAGGAGTTAATTAATTAATTAACTCCTTAATTATAGAAAGAATTAATCACCTCCTTGATTTGATATGAAGGAGGGTCCCGCCACCTTGATTGCTAAAGAGAAAAAGGAAATATTTTCTCAGCCGAATCCCACCATTGCTATTGCAGGATTCATTAATTAAAGGCTTCCTTAAATGGGCCTTTTGACATGACTTTAAATTCATGTATCGCAGCAATAGCCTTCCTTGGTATTCGTTTTCTCTGTTGTGTAACTCTTGGGTAGAAGAGAGATAGAGCGAGAGAAAGAAGGTGGGAATAGAGAGAGAGAGGGAGAGTGAGAGACATATTGTTCTTTCTTGTAAATGTCGAGACGCTCGACGGTGTAAATCCTCAAAGTAATAAAATCCTCTGCAGCTCCGTGGACGTAGGCAATTTGCCGAACCACGTAAATTTGTGCGTCGCCTTTTTCTGGTGTATTTTTCTCGTTCCAATTTCGCTTTATTGTCGTTGTTTTTCATAACAACGAACATGTGGGAGTTGTGCTAAGACGCACGGTCCAGCATGTTACACTTCCCCCTACTTCAAAAACCGTGCAAGTGTTGAATTTTAAGCAAAATTCAACATCTTGTGATTATGTCCCCCTTGTTTTCAAAATATTTATCCTATGTCGAGTTTGTGTGAATAGCATTAGTGAGCAAGCTTTGTGGCATCTCTACAATGATGTGGGAAAGAAAAAGCCATAGATTAGAGGAGTAAACACCGATAAGAGTGATAACAAGATTCCAAGTTTTTTAGGCCCAAAGATTATCCTTACGGGTTTGCATCTTGCAATTTATTTAAGATCATGAATCTTCATAAAAAATGTATATAAATATCATTTCAGCATAATATGTAAAGAAAATAGCCTCATAAATTCATTCACATCAATTTTCATTGTGAAACTAAATAAAAAACAAGTTTCATATGTAGTTATTTTCATTATTCTTGAGACTCGGTTATGCCTCATGAGTGATCTGAGGCCCTTCATTTAACTCAAAAGATCATTTGAACCCTACTACTTCAAGCAAGCTATTGATGTTGTGAAAATTATGTGTAGTATCTTTTGAAAAGAGATAAGTTGAACTCTTATTCTGCTTGACTCGCTTTACTAGTAATAGCACTCTAGGTCATTCGCATTCCATGTCTTGGATGGGTTCATACCTTTGCTTAGTTGGAGTAGATCCACTATTGGTTAGCTTAATTCTTTGGGCATCAATTTTTCGAATCCTTTTGCCAAGCTAAATGCTTCAATTTTCTCAAAGCACTAAAAAGTTTCTGATTCTTCATTTGCATCAAGTATTTCAACAGAATGTTTCGACCCTTGTTCTTCAAGCAAGTCAAACGCATTTACTATACCTTGATCATAATGAGATTTCCACTATTCTAACTTCCATTCGAATTATTGTTGCAGCTTTTAGTCTAGGCTAGTTCTTAAAATTAAACTGGAATGAGTTACATATTACCATTGATGCAATCCAACAAGTAATGTATCTCACATATTACTATTGATTGAGTTGTTAGATAAGACCAAAGGATTACTCGTAATTCATTAGCCCAAAGGACTCGTCTTCCGTCAAACTTTATCTTCGGTACATATAAGCTGCACTATTTGCTATTTTATCTTGCTCATTCAACTGTGAAAAGCTGACTGAAACAAACTTCAAGTTGAATCAATTTTGTTCATCGAACTGGATAAGTCTAGCATTGGAGAATAATATGGCATTATCATTTAAGATAGCAGAAGGAAAATAAAAGAAATTAATTGTTGTGAGATATGTACTTCCTGACATAGAAATGAAACACAAAGAATACAAACAAACACAGATCGTTTACGTGGTTCGATCCAACTGGATCTACGTCCACGGGAGGGAGTCAACCAAATAGTTCACTGAGACAATAAAGAAGAATTACAAGGTTTCTACACCCCAGATCTCTCTCTCGAGTAACATCGACCCTAGATCTCCAAGATCTACCCCCTCAATCCTTGAAGCCTCTCCCTTTCTTCTCTACTTCTTCCTAGCTCTCACACTTCTTGGTTCTTCTCCTCACCCCCTCACTACAAGCCTCACACCCTCTCTATTTATACAAACCAAGAGAGTGGTAGGTGGGAGGTAAGTGAGCGGTAGGTGAGCGGTAGGTGGGATTTACATGTGTCATTGTCTTAGCACAAATAATTGGGAGTCATTAACAACAATTCTCTCCCATGAATTTCAATTACAAAACTGCATAATGATGATTCCCTCCTCGGTTGAACAAAACCAACTTCTTGCCTTCAGTTCGTCGAACTCACCGCAAACCTTTCTCTGTGAATCGTGAACTGTGCTCGACCAAGCTCCTCTGTTCACAAAGCTGACGAACCACAAGACAGCCTTCTTTCTTGGCGTGTGAGCCAACTGCATTGATGTTCCTTCCTTCGCAAACTCCTCTTGCCGTCGCTCGATCCGCGAACTTCCTGCTAGGTTCGCGACTTCTTCGCAAACTCGCCAGGCATCACGGAAGAATCCAGTGCCGCGCAAACCGCAGCTCGCAACCTCCTCTGTGAAATCTCTTTCGCAGAGCCCTTGTCGAACTCATCTTCTTGCTTCTGCTGAATACCTGGGCAGCCCAAAACGAATGCAGTTCAATTATCCTGAGTCTAAAATCGGACCGTCTACCTTGCTTGCTTCCAAGGGCTGAAAACCTTCCTCTGCTCGTGAATCTCTCCTGCAGCGGAAGAAGAAGTTGCGTCGCAACTCTGCTGCAGCGGAAGCTGATCGCGAACCTCGTCTGGGCCTAAGGTCCTGAACGCCGAACACCCGGATCCTTCTCCTCTGTTCGCCGGACCGCCTGGTCGCAAACCTCCGCGCGAGATCTCCCGCTCCTAGCTGGACCTGCCTGCTCCTTCGCGCCTGGGACCGGTTACGCCTCGCTTCCTCCGAAGCAGGACACACCCCGCTGCACTTCCGAGAGACCGAACTCCCACTGTCTTCGGCTGCCTGTGTTTCAGGATGAAGGGAGGAATATAGTGAAAGACTCCTCCCTGCAGGGCCAAACTTCACCGCCAGCCCGAAGCATGGGAGACTCCTGCCTCGCTGTACCGCAACGCCTGTAACCGCACTGCAACTCCTTGTTCTTTAGGAATGAAATGCCAATTCCCTGTAGCAATTCTTGGATGCCAAATTCCTGTAGCCTTAAATTCGGAATCGAGGGCCACCTTGTAACCGAATAACACCTTGTAGAAATGAAGAACTGGACTGCTTGTTACCCAAACTCCCTAAATTCTTGTAGCTGCAGTTCGAGGGAAAAACAGTGTCGAACTTCTGCTTGTTCGTGAAGGAGGAATGTCAAATTCCTGCAGATCCTGCAACAGTGAAATACCGAATAGATCGCCTACAGGCTAAATAACTCCCTTGCAGGATTGTCGTGTGCTTCTTCTTCCTCCTCGTTGCGATTTTCTTGAATGTCGAATGAAAGACAATAGTAAAATGTCGTTCTTTCCTCTGGTTCCAGCCAGACTTGTTCTTGCTACTGACCCTTGCACCTGCAACTAGGAGGGAAAGATAAGTGTCGAGTTCTCTACATAACTTCTAGACTCCTCTTCCTCCTTGCAGCAGTTCTTGAATGCCGAATTAGGTGGAGAAAGCCACAAGCAAGAAATCCACCCTTAGCCCAATAACCTGGTAGCCAAATTCCTTGCTTCTTGATATGCCGAATACCTCTAGCCAGGAAGTGTTGTTTTCCCACAGACGGCGCCAATTGTTGTGAGATATGTACTTCCTGGCATATAAATGAAACGCAAAGAATACAAACAAACGCAGATTGTTTACGTGGTTCGATCCAACTGGATCTACATCCACGGGAGGGAGTCAACCAAATAGTTCGCTAAGACAATAAAAAAGAATTACAAGGCTTCTATACCATTGAGGAATAAGTTCTCATCTTCAGATCTCTCTCTCGACTAACCTCGATCCTAGATCTCCAAGATCTACCCCCTCAATCCTTGAAGCCTCTCTCTTTCTTCTCTACTTCTCCCTAGCTCTCACACTTTTTGGTTCTCCTCACCCCCTCACTACAAGCCTCATAACCTCTCTATTTATACAAACCAAGAGAGTGGTAGGTGGGCGGTAGGTGGGCGGTAGGTGGGCGGTACACTAGTGTTTCATTGTCTTAGCCCAAGTAATTGAGAGTCATTAACAACAAAAATATTAGCCCCACGCAATTAATTGATGGTTGTTTAGGTACTAGTAGCTTTTGCCAATAATATGGTTTCAATCAACATGGTGAAATAGTTCACTAAGATTAGCAGGAAACGTCATATTTTGAATACCCATGGAAGTGAACCAGCAAACTCCACCCCCAAATCATTAAAAACTTAAAGCTAATAGATTCTTGCAGTCACCTTTACAGACTTCATCTTGAACACTGTTGCAATTTAGATTACATGACAATTACCATATTTAGCCAAGAGATCCACTAGTGATTCAGTTGTTCCTTCTTAAGAGAAACATGCTCAACACAGCTTCTCAAAATTTGCAACTTTTAGCTTGACTTCATCAATATGGCGATAGAGAATTTGCTCTTAGACTCAATTTTATATAGCTGACGCTATTCTGATTTTGCTGCCATAATTTTTTAAGAGCTGCTTTTCGAATCATAATTTAAATTATGCTTTTCTACAAAGCAGCATTTCAAAATAGTGAGTTATTTGCGGACTACTTTTCATCCAAAAACAACTCTGCCAAATGTACTGATCTGATCCTCCCCAAAATTGGATAGTTTTCGCTGCCCTCAACACCAAATACAAGAATATCGATCACATCAACGAGATTTAGAAAGTCATATTCAGGAAAAAAGGTCCCTCCTTTCTTAAGAATGTGATCTTTTCATGCAATTTACGTCCTTTACATGATTTTTCCTTCTAAATTTTCGACAACCAAAACAAATTTTTCGAGTAAGGAACAATAAGAAAGAAAAACCAAAGGACCAGCAGCGCGCCAAAGATAACTGTTTGAAGGAAAGAAGTATAGAAAAGGGGAAGAAACCTGATGGCGTTGCCCCGGCCGCGTAATTCTGGGGGGAGTTTTCTTTCATTGACGGCATCGACTACCGCTGATAAGCGGTAGGCGAGCTTCTTTTGCTGGCCATGCGCAGAGGAGGACGAGGAGGCCAGATTAGGGCATGTGGCGGCAGTGCTTGTAGAGGTGGAATCCTTATCGGCCCAAAAGGAAGACCAAATCGAAAGGAGACGAACTCGGATGGGAAGAACAGGTGGAAGACCCTGCTGATGACGAGCTAGGAGCGCTCCTGCCATGGAGGACATGACGAGGAGGTGCAGAGGTCTTCGCTGCTACGTTGGGATGGGAATTTGGAGGCGATATTTCGTAGCCGCCTTCTGCCATGGGACGAGCGGAAAGGATCGATGTTGATGGAAGGTTGAGATCTTTCAATAGGGAAACGATGTCATATTTTTTTATTTTATTATCGGAATACTTTATTTTTTTTAACAAACTATAGTATTTTTAAAATAATAAAACTAAGAAAAATATACTCTTTTTTCAAAATAAAAATAGAGCTAAATATTCTTATGAAAATTTAAATTAATTCAATTTGAACAAATTTGTGGTAATTAATTTTACTTTAAAATAACTGTAACACATATTTAATACATTATATCATTTATGCTGTCATAATAAAAAATCTTTTTTTTTTTTGCATCAAAATATATATATATATATTTTTTTTCGAGCTGAATATATCAATGTAATGACCTAGAATAAAAAAAACAAATATTATTGTTATCTTACTCTGATTTAGGGTATATTTAGGGCAGCTTGTGTTTATCTAGATAAATCGCTTATCTGGAAACACGGACTGCAGATTTAGACTCGCATTTCACATCTAGTGTAAAAAGCCAACTGCGTTTTAAATAAGCTGCTCAAACGCAGTTTGCAAACTGTGAGGCGGCATTATGAAAACGTCGCCGATGTGAATAAGCTGCCCCAAACAGAGACTTAAGCTCTGATGAATAAGGCGCTTAATCACTTTTATTAGTCTTTAGCCTTATCCTTTCAGATAACAATGTTGATGTTAGTCAGCTAAGTATCATCAATGGTGGTTGGTTATGGAAATTGGTAGTGATGGTGCTAGCTTGCAGCCAATAGAATGTAGCGGGTTGCAGCAGGTGATTGGTGATGACCAGAAGAGAATGGATAGTGAGTTGTAATTGAAGGACAACTAGCAACAACAAGTTATTATTTGTAATGGTGGGTTTAGTTCAACGACGGGCGACGGGCGACGGGCGACGGGCGACAGGCGACGAAACAATGGAAGGTGGCCAACGGCAACAACGAAGTGGTGGTTGCTGGGTGGTTTGTTGTGCTAGTAGTTGATATCAAATGCAATTAGGGGTGTCAAATTGAGTTCCCGAGGTAGGTTTGGTTAGACACAAAATTGACCTGACCTGAAATCTCTTGACACAAACTCGACCCAAATATTAAACTGGTTAGCAAGTCCAATCTAAAATCAATTTGTTGTCAACTGTCTGACCAAGCACAAGTCGTATAACTTGTTTAACATAAGGCATAACAATTATTAGGATCAATTTCGAGTTAATATTAATTTAATTTAGGCCAATTTTAGGTTGATGTGTCATTTTTTAGAATATTTGGCTGGTTGGTCAATTTTAGGTCAATTTGGATTGATGGGTCAACCAAAACTAGAACCAAAATATTAAATAGGTTGGGATTCATAACCCAAAATTGAATTATTCAAGTCAAGCTCAGGTTAGCTTGGGCTGTTAAGTTAATTTGGGACACCCGTAAATGCAAGTTACTAACAAAACTTTACATGAGAGTCGTACCTAAAATTCGACAAAATCATTTGAATTCTAAATATATAAAAAATGAATTAAAGAATAAATTTCAAATATATAAGCAAAATATTTTTGCTTTTATTTTTCATCCAACCAAATAATAAATTTTGAAATCCCTAACACTATACATATAAAATAAATCTTTTTTTTTTCAAAAATATTTACAAAACCCTCAAAAAATTAGTAAACTTCTATTTTTCTATCTCTCCTCTTTTCTCCTGTAATAAAATAGCCAACATGACTCAAAATGTCCTTCATGATAACAATGTGTCATCATCTAACAATTTCCTTAAGATTTATTATTTTACCTTTAACTGTAGTAGGTTGAACTCTCACCTATCAAGATATTTGATTTGGCTTAATTATCTTTCAGTTTTGTCCAATGAGTGTAACTTTTTAAAATGTCGCCCATCCCAAGAGGTCTCCCATACAAGCACTCATAGCTTTAGAGTTTCCCATGAAATACAATTATTACATCAAAAGACACCTTGATGTTTACAAATTCAGATTTATTCTACTGTGGAGTTCCCCAACCTCTCTTACTTGAATAAATAGCATCTTAGTTAATTGTTGAATTATAAATTGTCTTTGAATCACACCCCAAGGTTTAGAACACAAAAAAGAGAGAGATTAAGAGAAAGAGAGATAAATGAGCAAAAAATGAATAATAAAATGTCTTTCCTATTAGACACTTCTAATAAAATGATCTCTTAATATAAGTAATAAGGTATAATATGTGATATTAGATTTCTACCTCAGCTTTCATGAGGTTCGTTACATGATATTCTAGTTATTTTACATGTGTAAGTCTCTTACTCGATTGCCCTATAACTTAGTCGACTAGGCTAACATGAATTCAGCTCGACAAGGCTGAGTCGGTGCAGATAGTATGCTAATATTGATTAACTTTGGTTCTGCTAAACTCTATCGATCGGTTGATCAAGTATGACTATCGACCTTCAATATCTAGATGAGGAGCTCATGCCAACATAACAAGGCTAGACTATCGAGTAGAGGGTGGATTGTTGTAACTCAATAGACAGCTTATTTCTTAAGAATGAAGATCCTTCGAGATGATTGCAAGGCTTTGTTGCATTGCCAATTCTTAATACCTAATGTGGAACCTTAAGTTTGTCCGCTAGATGGCTGGTGATGGCAAGAAACTAGTTTCTTTCCTTGAGTAATGATCTGTCGAGAGGTAAATTCATGCCTTCACTCGACTTTTTTGGTGGTGGTTAGCTTGGGTGCTGATATATTTGTTCAAGTTTGATTGGCTCAGACTTGGATCATTCATTTTGCCTTTCTCTTGGCTTAACCAGCCTTTGACTTTGGGCACGGATAGCAACAATCGATCAAATAAGTGTGTGATAGTTCATACACTTGCCCACCAATGTATTGTCAACTTTGATCTAGTGGCCTCATGGTTTTTGCCCCGTCAGTGTAACTTCCCGGAAGGACACCAATCCAATGATCCAGGACGAGAACACTTAACTTTGGAGTTTCCAATGAATTCCACGGTTACACCAAAATGCTCCTCAATGTTTAAGAGTATAGTTTCATTCTACTTAAGGATTTTCACAGTCTCCCCCATTTAATTAACTAATGTCCTTATCAATTTTCTTACTCGAAATCTTCCACTAGACATATAGGATTTTAGAGGTGGTTGTCTCCATGTAGCACTTTGTACCATCCAGAGTTCAAGAGGTAACTCCCATGACTTAGCACTTTGTTTGGTAGGGCACTTAGTTCCCATCTTTTCAGCTAGTATTATGCTCTGATACCATTTGTGATAGTCTGAACTCTCAACCATCAAGGTATATTCTGTTTTGGCCCAGTGGTTTCACAGTTTTGCCCCGTTAGTGTCACTTCCCTATAGGTTAGTCATCCTAGGAGTCTTCCAGGACGAACACGCTTATGTTTAGAGTTTCTAATGAAATTCCATTTTTACACCGAAAGGTGCATCATTGTTTAAGAGTTCGGCTTCATTCTACTTAAGAATTTTCACAAAGTGGACTTCCTGTTCTTCTTTGTTGTATTTCATTCCTTGTGGACTTTTGGATCTCTTCATAATTCATGTTGGCATCATCCACCAAACATATACTACGTATGGTCTTTATATAAATAAGAGGTAGCTCCCACCATATAATACTTTATGTCATGTGGGTTCAACCGATGACTAACATAGTAATTTATTTTTTGGAACACTTAATTCCTATCTTTAGGCTGGTTTATATAAAGCTCTAATAACATTTGTAATAGCTGGAACTCCTATTCATCAAGATATTATGTACTTTAGCCTAATGGCCTACCGATTTTGTCCATTGGCATGAGTTGACCCCTCTTAAGAGTGCTCCCACACTAGCATTCTTATCTTTGGAGTTATTTATGAAATTTCAAATGTCACAGCAAAAGACTCTTGATGTTTAAGAATTCAGTCTCATTCTATCCAATGACTTTTACGACATAATGTATAAAACGAAAATATTCAAAAGAAAATTTATTTTATATGATTCCTAATAAGCAAAATAGAAAAAAAAATGATAGCTATTTATTTTTTTTTAAATTATTCTTGAATATTCATTTCAGATCAAAATAATCACATTTTTAGACCTATTACAATGAGTTTTTAAAAAATCTAATATCAACATATTAGAATTTTGTATTCTTTTTCATTACACATATATACAAATACTCTAATATCAACATAGTATTCAATTCAAAAAAATTATTAAAAGTCTAACTTTTCTATCAATGATCTTTTGTTTATTTATTTATTTATTTTTTTATTTTGTGATTATATATTTTGAAGGAATTGAAAAAAAGAAAAATGAGAAAAAAGGATAAATTAACTGAAAATAAAAAAAGTTTAGTTTTTTATAGAGATGTTTAATTAAAGTGCACGCAATATGCGCGAGTGTGTGTGACAAAAAGAGCTGTGACATGTTAGAAGAACATCCTCTTTGATGGTCGTAAGTCCCCTCAGGTCACTGGTTCGAATCCTCTTCTGGCCAGTTTACCGATAGTGATAATTTCATTTATTTATTACTTTTTTAAACAAAAAAGGTTAAAATAAAGCTATTTGAGTTTTGCATGAGCTATGTGAGAGTTCATTCAATGAATGAATGCCTACGTGAATTTAGTACTTTCATGCTTCATATATGAACCAAAATAATTTATCTTTTATATGATCTTAAATAAAAATCGAGAAATCATCGAATTCTTTTATATTATATTTGATGATTCAAGAAAGTTATATAGTTTGGGACTAAAAAAAATCCCCCATTGTATATATATGCAATTTAAAAATGATGTAAATAAACATATTATTATTATTATTATTATTAATTTTTTTAATAATTAGATTATGTCTGGTCAAAAAATTTATAACAATATATGTAATATATATAATCATAGTGCCTAGCCCTAAGAGAGATGAAAGACATATGAAAGGCATTTTGTGCTTAGTTGGAATTAGAGCTCATAATCCAAGTATGAATTAACTTGTCTTAGAAAGGACACTGAGGACCCGTTCCCTGTGGCCGGTAATGCTTTAGCCAATCATGCAAACAAATTGTTAATAAATAATTTGCATCTACTATTTATGACAATATTGTTGGTAGGTCAGTGAGCTTTGAGCACCGGACTTTTCTGTGCCAAAAAAAAAGCTCATTCATTATGTTATCATTTCTCGCAGGGAAAAAAATTACGTGCGTCAACCCCACGCAGGAGCTGCGTACAAAATAAGTTATATGGGGGTTACAAGCGTGTTAAAACCTCCTTGTAACTCCTTTGTAACTCACATGTAACCCACGCACTTTTATTTCATTCATTTGTAGGTTACAGAGGTTACAAGGGTATAAGTGAGTTACGCAGGAGTTATAAAAAGGTTATAACACGCTTGTAAACCCCTTGTAACACCCGTGTAACCTATTACGTACGCAACTCCTACTTACGGTTAACGAACGCAATTTTTTTCCTTCTCGCACAAAGAAAAAAAATTTAAATCAATCAAAATTTTAAAATCCACAAATGATAAATAACACAAAGTTAAAACTTTTTTGCAATAGTAATTCATTGAGCAACTCATTACCATTATTTTTCCAAACAATTTTTATAATCCACACCAAAAACCAACATTAAAAAAATTTATGGCATAAATTTTATACTTAATTAAAGATAACTCAACACTTAACGACCAAATTAATCCACAAAATTCCGCTTCCACCTTACATAAGAAATTGATAAATCAAGTTCTGATATTGACGCATGTCCTCATCTTCATCATCAAAAGCGCGGGCATTCCGGTGTGAGCGAATGATCGCGCTTAGGATCACGGCAATAGTCATATACAAGCGAGCGGCGCTGCGCCCACTGCATGGCCGCGCGCTGGAGCTGGCTGAGTCCGAATCCCGACGGAGAAGATGCCGGCGGACGGCAAACCGGCGGTGAGGCGGCGGTGCAGCCGCGTGCAACGAAGCGTGTGAAGCGGGCAACAAAGGGCTGGAAGCGGTAATCGGCTCTGTACTTGCCGTCATCCGTTGCCCATGAAGAAGCATCCCAGATGGATCCGTACACCCACATCGGCCTCCGAGGGAATGTCCTCGCGCTCCACTTCGCGTATCGTCGGATCGGTATGTCGTCTACGAAGAAGCTGCTTGTTGGATTCAGAGCATGGACACGAGGTGTTTGTTAAAATGCCTCTTTGAGCCATACATTTCGTACGAGATTGAATGATAAATTTTGGTCATGTTTTTATTATTGAAATCTGTTTTAGATAATGTTTGATTTGTTTAGGGACTGAACTAACATTGAACTTCAGATTCCAATACAATGGGGCTCATACAAACTCAGATATTTGGCGCATCTGATGCTTTAAAACTATCCTAAAAGGAAAAAAGCGCAAGATTTCAGCCCCAAGACTACTTGACGGACGAATCTGACACAATTTATTGCACTTATCTGCCTCATGTACCTCTTGCTTTAAGTAATCAACGGCGACAGCAATAAAACAGCAGGTGCAATTGAAAGGTCTCATTTTTACATTTCAATTTCGCTTTTATTTATTTATTTTTGTGAATGATGGGTGTTGCGGTGAGTGCTAGCTGTAAGTAGCTAATATTGTTTTAATTTTAAAGCAGATCTAAAGACTTGGACATCTATGGTGACCACTTACTTTCAATATAGATCCTACACAAATTTTGTCTCATGCAACCCTCTACCTTTGGAATAGATTGACCTTTTCACCTTTGCCAATTTCCTCAAGAGAAGTCCCATCCTCTCAAAAAAAATTTTGACCATTTTGAGGACCAAAAAAAGGTTTTTTTTTTTTTTTTTCTTTCGTGTGTATATATGTTTTGGGAGATATGATTGAATGGTTTAAGAGGGAAAGATCTTAAACTTGCATTAGTTTCAATCAAAGAGAGGCAGTTGCTTCTACCCTACCACCCTGTTTATTTTCTCTGGCCCCGTCAAATTAATCCAGAACACACACTCTAACAACAAGTACATATTTTATTCCAAATTGATGCAACCCTGAATTAATGTCATACTTACATGATCTCCCTCTGATTCCACAGAATTGCATAGTTGTGGAAGGCAGCAGTCGGATCAAACCATAGATGAAATTTCATTTCCCTTCCTATGATCCTCCCATCGCCGCTCCCTAGCACGTACACATTCGTCTGCAACGTGTATGGCTCGCCTGGCTTCGTCCCCAGAAACTCCATATCCACCTCATCATGGAACCCAGGATGCGCCTCATTGTTCGATAGCTAAGCGAAAGAAAGATGGAAAATTTAATCATTTCCAAGCTTACGATTTGTGAAAGGAATTAGCTTTTTCACTTACATAGAAGGCTGTTATAACTCCTGCGGTGTAGCCCTTCTGAAGCTTGATTGAAGCTGCAAAATACCCACTTCGAAAAGCTCGAATCGACTTGAACCCGCTTCCTGATGATTGTTTTGCAGAATGAGGAACTAATGCAGTGTCAATGATGAAGTTTGTAATGGCAATGTGAAGAATGTGGCACCTGAGTTCCTATCGAGCCAGATGGTGAGTGAGGATTGGTCATTAGAGACCCATTGGTGCTGAGGCCCCCAGAGATTAGTGAAGCCATGATTGAACCTCACTGGTCTTGACCGCCAGCTTGGATAGAAACCTGGAGAGGGCTGAGCATTGCTGCTGTGAGGGAGGAGAAGAACAAAAGAAATGCAGAAGAAGAGGAAGAGAGCCATGACAGGTGGAATAGATGATGCAGGAAGGGTCACGGGTGGGATTAAATGCGAGGAAATGGAGAAGAGAAGGGTCCCATTCAATAGAAGAGATTGATTGCTGGGCAACATGGCTGTTGGGAAGCTGACAAAGCAGGAAGGCAGCAACTTTTACAGCAAAGGGAAGTCAAGAGGAAATTGTTGAGATATATTCCTTTATGAGAAAATTTTGTGAGAAAATTATTTAGGGAAATTTACATAGGTAGAATGCAATTATTATTATGTATTTGCATATCTCACACGCCTAGTATTGTGTAATTTAGGGCGAAGAAAAAAACAGGAATCGACACAAAATCAGAAGAAGAACATAAAGATTTAACGAGGTTGGACAATGTGCCAACATCCTCGGGAGCAGACTTACGAATTTCACTATTTCAGATGATCCAGTTACATACCCATAAGTTTACACATATATATAGATAAAACCCACAGATAAATTACTAACATGCACTTACTTCCCCCAACCTACTAAATTTCAAGAGACACTCCTCTTCATTCCAGGAGACACATCTCTTCATTCCAAGAAACTCTAAATTTCTGGTATATGAGTAGTACCTAACACATAACACTTTGGTGTTTTTTATAAAGTAATAATAGTGCTATTTCTTGATGTGATATTAAAGATTTGAGCGATATGTGTGTAAATATGAAAGTTTAGGCGTCATATATGTAAATACATCAAGTGTATGCAAATGCCGGTTGTGTTTTTGAAGTAGGAAATTCAAAGTATATGCATGCTTCTTGCATTAAGATTTGTGCTGGTTCTTTAATTACTGTTCTCTAGAATTCAAAGGTAAAATGTAGAAGACTAACTGTAGGTCTTGTACTGAATTTCTGAAAGATTTCTATAATGAAGTTTTCTTATGAATTTTGTCGGCTTAAAAAGGGTAGATTTTGAGATAGATTCCTTTCTAGTAGTTATGGTAGCTGTCCTGTTCATGTGCCCTTTTGTTTGAGTCTTTCCTCTCTATTATTAAATTTGAAGCTAATTTTTGCCTCAATCATTAGTCGGTGGCTTGCTGATTTGGATTCTCTGCATTTCCCTTTATTTTTCTTTTCTTTTTGAATATTTTCATGCATACTACTCGGTTTTTATATATTTACATATATAACACTTACAATTTCAATATTTACATGCATGCCAACTTAACTTTGCATGATAATATATACTTCATTTTTTAAAACTATAAGTATTGATATTTTTTATGTGATATGAATGAGTAGATATTTAAAAATAAAAAGTAGGGTGATATGTAGGAAATAGAAATTAACTTCTAAATTATTTTTGTAACTAAGAAGTAATATTGTGATATTTAATTATTTATTATTTATTTTATTTATTTTTATTTTGATTTGAAGTAAAATATACCTAAAATGTTAAATATGTTCGGTTATTTTTAAAAATATTTAAAATATTCAAAGTCATTTTGAGTCTTTTTAAGAACTAAACTTATTTATTTTCTTGAAACAAATAAATAAAAATATATAAAATATATACTAAAAACATGTTTTAAGAACAAATGAAGATAAAAGTTATCGCAAATATCTCTGGTGCTAATTAATATTCATACATACATCAAGAAAAAGACCTTTGTCCTTTTGAGTTCTACAGCTATTTCATATTCCCCAAAATGTTCAATAGCTATAATAACGGTATTGTTGCTTGCAATTCTCCCATCCAAACAATTTAAATTTGATTCCAATGCAACGGTCATTTGCAACGGCTAGTTAGCTTTCCTATATTTGTCCATATATTTCTAGTTTTGGAATGTACTATAAAAATCGAAAAGATTGTAATATCAAGAAACCAATCAGCTCAAAAAGAGTCACCTAAGCTCCACTAATCGAAGGGTTTCACCTAGCTCGAGTTAGTCTCACCTTTAGGACGGATATCTTGAGCGAAGGAGAAGCCCGCTTAAATCCGGCCAATATGACTTTTCCCAATTAATGGGCGACTCCACCAATCAAGCTCATTTTTTCACAAATACTACTCTTTTTTTTATCAAAGTGTTCTCATACTTTCATGAATAAATTTATATCTCTAAAATGTTATAAATATAAATATTAAACTTTATGTATCGTATATGTAAATACATATAAATTTTATGATATTACTAAACTCAAATTTGTTCGTGAATCACATCAAAAAATAAAGCGTAAAATTAGAAGAATGAAAAAAAGATAAAAAATAGAGAGAGTAGTAGATTTAAAAATTAAGTATTATCATCTTAAATTCCAGCCACCAACATCTATTATATTTAATGCTAATCTATTTATATGGAACTAGAATAATGGTGTAATGGCAACCATACAATTTTCTGTTCGGCTAATCTTCTTTAGTTTATGTCATTCGGCTTTGAGCAACAACCAGTCTTTGCTTGTTCTACACTTGAGTTGATCGGTCATCCAAGTTGGTGGTCTCTCAAGTTAACCGATCTTAGAAAAATTTCAGGTTGGTCGGCGGACTGGTCCTCATTTGATTGGTTTCTTCTCACTTTGTATATTCTTGTCTTATTTGGATATTTTAACACGTGCCTGATCTAAGATCGACTTTATGTAAATTTCTTGACAACAAAATGATGCACATAAGGCCGCACGATATATGTTACGAATAAAAAATAGGGTTTATAATGACTACATGAATCTCCACATTTCAAGTTCACGAAGCTCATGCTACCTTTTTTTGAACTACACGATCAAGTTAATAAAAACTTGTCAACTGTGAAGCGTGCATCTAAAAGCATTAAATATTCATTTATTTAATATTTTATAAATTATTTCATTAAAGAAAACACTAATGAAATTAACTTACTTTTAAATGTTAATCAATAATCCTGATATTTATTAAATTATTTAATTTATCCTCCATTACTTCAATACTTCTTTTGAAATAATTACAATTAGACCACAATTCTTATGCCTTTACTTATCTAACACTTTAATTTTAAATATAAATGACACCTTATGTAGACATGAAAGTATACGTTTCATTTTTTTTATGTTAAAATAAAGATATTTTTGATATGATAATAATAAAATTGGTTGTGTACAAGAAAAGAGTGCCGGTGCGGATCGCGACGATATTTCAAGGGTGAAAAAGAGATCACGTGGTCTCACGGGACCTATCAAGTGCAATCCGGAGTTACATGTTCGACCGACCAATTTTCTCCTTACATCATAGAAATGTTGCATATCAGACAGATACGAGAAGAGTCATACCTGAATAATCCAGACATTTTAATATCTCCGCTCGAGCCCGTCATCCTTTGACTCTGTTGAATTTGGAAGAAGGAACAAGTCATTCAACTTCAAGGCTGATAGCAATGACTCTTAAGGAGTGGTCACTCTTCATCGTCACCCGACCAAGCAACCGCTCGCCCTTACTATAGCAGGGCGAGCATATCCGCGGGGCCCAAGAGTATTCATGTATGAACTAAAATATCCCCACTGAATCAACCTATAAATAAGGGGCTCATTTCACTAATAAATGCGTGATATTGCTTTCTCTCTCTCTTATCCCCAGCACTCTATTTCTTAGACATGTCTCTCAGATAAAAAATAGTACATCAAAGTAGTCTCGATTCAGCATCAGGACTCCAATCACTGCATATCACGTGTACAGTCCGCTTCTATCGTATATTAAATTATTTAATATGTTTACTATAGAAGACCGAACTGTACACGTGATTGAAGATCAAGACTAATGATGTAATATTTAGATAAATTCAGATTCAACATGGTGATATAATAGTAAATGCACAAGCAGAGGGCGTTATGTCTGTAAATGTTCATACTTACAGGACAGAGGCTGGCGTTGTTTAGCTTTGACAATTGTGCTTGTACAGGAACATAGAAGACCAAAGGATGGGCTGAGAATAGTTCGAAGAGGACGGCTGACACAGTCTCAAAATCCGCATACGATCCCGCGAGAGAGGGAGCTGGCCACTGCGCAATCGTCAGCCATCAATATTTTCACCGACACTTAGCCCGTGAATTTCTTATTATTTATTATATCGGCACCTCTTTGTGAAATATTTAATTGCATTTAATCATATGTTATTATTACTAGTTAATTTTAGGTTTTAAATCATAATGCTCTAACTTCATTTTAAATGTTGAATCTGAATCCATCAACAAATATGCTAATGCGGAGTATATTGACCATTTCCGACCTGTTTAGTTAAGATTGTGTAACCCTTTATTTATAGACAAGTGAGACGTGGTTCAAAAAATTGTATTGATAATCCTGCTTTAGTAAAGACTTCACAAGGTATTTTAAATATTTTGCCTTGATACGGCCAGAGATCTTTTGGGGTCCTTGGACAAATGAGTTGGATGATTGAGATGAGGCGATCGACCCTGTTAGACAATGGTTCAAGTAAGGCCATCCGATCAGCTGACAATGCGGGGGTAGCCGGTTGGTCAACCCAACGAAGTTGTGTGGATAATCCCGGTTTGTCTGTTAGAAAAGTTTGGTGAGAGTGTATATCACAAGTCAACTTGAGCTGGTCCTTAGCAGCTTTAGCTTATTGGCCTTTATTGTTGCTTGATTTACCCTCTGACGGCTTGAGGAGTCGCTCGACTCTGGGTTGAAGGTTGGTTGGTCGGATCTTGCATGAGCTTCTTTCCAAGTGAGTCCAATCTTTTCACTTCAAGTCTTCGAGTCCATTGGATTCCTTTGAGAATCATGCTAACATGTTTTTCGTCTATAATAAATGTTTAATGGAATAGATAAAAATATTCCATCGCTTGTATATTCAACTATTTTTATAATTAGCTCAATAGTTAATTATTGTAATGGTCTTCATAACATAAAATTTTCTAAATACTTATAAATTAAAACCCAACTAATTGAATTTTCATTTAGATTTAAATTATAATCATAATAAAATTTTACATCATCTTTTCACTTTTATCTACCTTTAAATTTTATAATAATTTAATTTTAACTCATGCAAAGAATTGAATTTACTAGCATAGATGAGTCCTATGTTATATATAATATATATATAAAACATGAAATTTTAAAATATGGACTTAACTTTAAGCTCTTTACAATCAATGAAGTGCTAAATATGAAGCTCTTGCAATTGAGTTAAGACTTGCTATTGATTGTGGAGTACAAAATCAATTATTCTTACATTCTCCCAATTCAAATATCTTCTCAAGTTGAGGGAGACATTCAATGTTAACCATTGACATTTATTACATTGTCATAAATAAGTGTAGTCCCCTCTTTTTTCACAATAGTACATAGTTGATCATCCATATATTTTAAGAAAATAATATTCAAGTTGATGTTCTTTTCGAACCAGCAACCATAATAATAGAAACTTGTATGGGAGAAGATGTATCAAGAATATAATTTTTTACAAGAATTTAGGATCCCGAGTTGGCACGATTCGTTAAGGAATTAAGTGAGGCTTCTTGGATGGATTTTGTACTCATTTCATGCATGATGGAATACTGCCCGAGGATCCAACCACTATCATTCAACTTCAACGATAGGATGCAAACTTTTGCATTTTGGAGATGAAGTCTATAAGAACATTCACAAAATCATACCTTATGGATCTTTTACTGTCGATGATTGAGTAAGCAACTTAAGAAGTTCACTTGATGAAATGTAAGAAACACCTTGGGGGCAAATCACTTGTTCATAAATTCCTAAGATGAAGGTTCTACTAACTTATAATAAAATATAATGTATTAGATTGTGTAAGAAGCTATAATAGATGCTAATAAACTTTAAATCACTCGTATTACACCAAATTTATTGATGCTTTGGTTGATAGTAAAAATTATTAGACCCTTCTTATTGTATCAAATAATAAAAGTACATCATTTTGATTGACTATTTTGCTTGTTAATTAGAAGCCAAGCAACCTACAAGAAATTGTTATACAACATTTCCACATTAGTGAGAGCTTCTACAATAATTTTCATCATATTTTGGTAAGTAATTTTTTTACTCGTATTTCATTATCATCACATTGAGAGGGATCACATAGCTAAAAGTTATTAGTACTCTTATAAAGATACTTCAAAACATTTGGTCGATACACACTCGTGTTTATAAGAGGGAAAATTATTTATTTATAGAGCAAAAAATTTAATCTTTATTAAATATTTAGCTTATTGAAAGAGTTAGAGTTAGAGATGTAAAAATTTTCCTCACCCATGGTGGGATAGATATAGATATTACTTGGAAAGAAGGACGTAGAATTACAATTTTATTTTATATTTTATTATTATTATTATTTTCTTTTCAAATTCTCTTAAATTTTTGAGCATTTTTTTTTTGTAAAATTTTAAATATTTTCTTTTGGCATTAAAGAATATCAGTATGTTATACAAAGTACCTCTTTTTTTGCACTTAATTATAATCACCCAATTGTTATCTTCATTCCCACTACTTCTATCAAAATCTATTTGGGTCGAGCACATTACTTTATAATTCTATTTTACGCATTTTAATATGTGAACAAATCTATGTAATCTTTATTAATATAGTGGATTCTTTAATTGGACTTTAAGAGCCTGTTTAGGGCAGTTGCATTTTATCCAGCTTATCCAAATAGCTGAACTTATTCCGATAAGTTCATTGACAAGTATCGATCCGGATAAGTTCGTTCTGTCTGTTTGGTTTGAGTGTTTGGAAAACACTGATTTCATGATTGTCCATGGATAAACGACTATCGCGCCTTGAAATGAATAAGTTGTTAAACTATTTGGTTTTTGCGGTTTGAAAACAGTTATGGTCAACTGTTTTTATAAAAATAACAATTTCTTCTACTCAAAGATTAATAAAATTTTATTAAGATATAAAATCTTATTTTAAATTAAAAAATAAATATTTTAAAATATAAAATCTTATTTTTAAATATAAATTCTTAATTAAAAAAAAGATATATTTTTTTTCAAACATACAAGGAATATATTTATTTACTCTCTCGATGCTCGTTCTCCGGTTCCGACACCACAAAACTATCAGCAAACTTGTTTGGCATATGTAATCGACGTACTGTCAACATATACGTTATAAATTATGTTACACAAAAATTATAAAAATTGGTTATTAAATTATGTTTAACATAACTACTAATTAATTATTTACATTTTACACTAATTTTAAAATTAATTAATTTAAATTTATAAGATGTATATAAATTGAATATATATATATATATATATATATATATATATATATATATATATATATATATGGGTTTACACAATGAAAGTATGGTGCAAACCATGTCCTTACACAATGAAAGTATGGTGCAAACCATGTCCTTAATTATCTGTGAAATACAATAATGTTAATCATTTGATACATCATAAGTGTTGTTTTACACAACGTCGAATTTATTTTATAATAGGTTATCTTATAAAACGTTTGAATAGCCATGTGCTATGTTATAACTCCTGAATTATAATCTTATATACATCTTACAATAACTACTAATTAATTATTTACGTATGCTAGTAAGCTTTGCAAAGTTTTAGCAAAAAAATTGGTACGTAACATTATCACTAACAGGTAGTACAGTTGACCAAATAAAATACAAGTAGCATATGAAACCTAAACAATGAGTTTCATGAAACTCAAATACAAAAAACACAGAAACGACATCTAATAGTGAGTTTCATGAAACATAAGTGAAAATAAGAAATAACAGGTTAAAATTACAAGGAAAAAAATGACATCATTCATTTTATAATGTAAGATAACTGTCATTGTCATGTACTAGGACCACATAACTGTGAGCATATGTGCCGGGTGGGAAGCAGTCGAACTAGAAACGATGTCTTGAACTTGTGATACCATGAATCCCCGACCAACGGTGTTCGGCGGGGAAAATGTAGTAACAGACATACTGTCAACCCACCTAAAGAACTTGCAGTCTTCCAATCCTTTTCCCCACTGAAGGCATCTGTAGAACTGCCGCCCGTAGCTATGTTTCTGACGTGACGTCAGTATTAACGACGACAATCCACAACGGCATACTACCTGCTCAGACTTTCCAACAAACCTGTAACTCATGTTTCTGCAATCATTTAGAACAAAATAGATCAGACAAGTCAGTATATTACATGGTTGAGGTACCTTCTCCAACATAAACATATGCTAGGAAGCTTTCCAAACACTTAACAAAAAAAAATTAGTTTTTAACATTATATATATGAATCATATCTAGCATGCAAATAGAGAGATGTCCAGGTAACCAGCCTTTGAGAACCACATATGAGAAGAAGAAAGTAAAGAAGCGGACTCATGCATACCACACAATTCTTATGCATTTATATATCTAAAACATAAACTTTAGTTCTAACAATTATACAACCCTATTCTTTCATATCACATCAGATATTAATTATGTAAATACATATGATTTGAGTGGTATGTATGTAAACAGCTAAAAGAAGCTATTTTGTCTTTGGAGTCCAAAATAAAAAATTAGAAAATATACATCTATGCAACTACTCAAAAAAGAATGAACTCGAGTGTCTTTATAGTCCAAAATAAAAATTCACAATTTAGAATCATGGACTCTAGGGCCTGTGATCACATGGCAACATTGTTGTAGAACGCCTGCAGATTTCAAACTCTTAATGCATTTAAAGAACCATATTATCAAAATTTGCAATAACTCTATGTGAATACTCAAGCCACAATGCTGGATGATAATCTGATACAAGTATGGAAGAAGTATATTGATTTATGTGTAAATAAGCATAACCACCCAAAATATATAATAGGGACCTGAATTTACACAAAGAGCATATAGGAAAAGTGCTGGGAGGTAGACCATAAAGAGTAAACTGAAGTTCCAAAGGAACAGGAGAATGAAGGAGCAATAACACACGATATCATTATTTGATCTCATTTGCGACCATATATAACGAATTATTCTTCGGACCTGCAAGCTAGTTGGTTGAGTGAAGTCAGAGTTAGAGCGAGCAAAAATGGATCTAGCTAAATACCCAGATACTACATTTTATCGTTTCTCTATTTCATGATAGATCCCATATTCTGGAGAAGAATGACCATTTGAATCATTTTCGTCGGGCTTAATGTTTAAGAAACTTGGTATATTGGTGACCGCTTGATTTCCAAGGGACTGGACTTGAGAAACACCATCACCTAATAGTTGCACAACAAAAACGAATGGATTTTCTACGCCTTTCTTTTTTCTGCTTTTATCTGCAGAAGTTTCATTATTAGCATATCTTTCAGGGAGTTCACTTGTATCAGAAACAAATTTTGAAGGAACTTTCAACAATTCCATTGTCAATGAGCTATGGCCTCTTGCACTGACAGGTGAGCCTTCTAGATCTAAAGCTACTGAAGTCAGCGAAGCATTCTTCAATACATTAGGTGTTGGAAAATTAAAGGAACTTTCTGAACCAGGAGAAAAAGACTATTTCAACCAGTGCAGACCGTGAATTAATTTTAAAATCGTAATCATATTTATAAAACTCAATAACCTCATAAATATAGGCCATAGTGCCACGTTTACCAGAAACTAAAATCCCAAAGGAAAGGAGATTGGCGAGCCAATGAAAGAACAACAAGAATAAAATTATAAATACGCACATATCTGAAAATTCGGTTCTTCTTTTTCAATATTTCAAGCCTCATTCAGAAGTAAACAAGAGCCAAATCCAAGATAGCCGAGGTGAAGTATATCATATTCCAATGTTTCAGTAATTAGAATCAAAGCAAGAACAATGTCTAACAAATGACAATATAAATATTACCTTATATAATCAAGGAAAGTCCATAAACACATCAATAGATCCTAATCATAAATTTAGAGAAGTTTAGGCAAGTGTTGCAGTAGACAAAAAGATGTTTAAGAAAAATAGCAAAAGTTCATTCTGTTTAGAAGTATATCAAGTCTTACAATACTTAGAAGGAACTGCAGAGAATGAAAATGTTACAATATTATACAAATAGTTCAACAATGACTGATGAGAAGGCACACAATTCCTATACCTCTACATATCTCACACCTAAAACTTGTATTGCATAGCACTCAAAACATTACCAAGAAGGCATTACGAAGCTCGAGAAATGTATTGAAGCACCGCTCATGCCTCATAGAAGAAGGGTACGTAAAATATTGAAAGAAGGAAAATAGAGTAGAATTCAGGATTCACATATCGCATCTGTGATACGCTCCCTCAAAGCAGTCATCTCCGGTACACCTTTTGCATCCTGCGTATCAAAATCTTTGAACTATATGACTTCATCTGGAATAGATTGCCCAAGATGAAATTCGTATGTTTCAGGGAGGATGTGACTCTCGTCAGCGTCAGCCATATTGAAGTTTGTATCGTGCCGAGAGGGATGTCGTCTAATGAAATTGTGGAGCGCCATCGTAGCTATCACGATATGTACCTGCTTAGGAAATGGGTACGCCGACATATCGCGCAGGATGACCCATTTCTTCTTCCAAACACCAAATGTTCTTTCGATCACACCGCGTAAAGAAGAATGCAGCTTGTTGAACATTTTTTTTTCTGCCCCGGGCGACGCCACTAAATCTCTCAAAATCAGGGATGTGGTATTTCATCTCTGGGAATGACTTTTAATACCCTCTCTGCATGGGGTATCCAGCATCAACCAAATAGTATTTCATTGTTATGATAGACATTGTTATGCACAATAAATACATATAATTAGGACTTTTATAAATCATATCTTACCTGAAAGCAGTTGAGGAAAACTCAGTGATTTATTCCTGGTAGCTTGGGAGAAAATCCGACTGTTATGTGCACTCCCTTCCCAGCCCGCCATAATATATGTGAAACACATGTTGAAGTCACATACCGCCATGAAATTTTGAGTAGGTGAACCACTTCGACCAATGAAAGCCACATTGTCCTGACTAGTTAGTCGGGCATCTACGTGAGTACCATCAATTGCTTATGCAGTACTGTTTTGCAGGGTTAGAGATTATTAATATTTTGGTATGTACGTAAAGAAAACGATAATTACCTTGAAGAAAGGCATGTAACGGAGATCAGTTAAAATTTGTACTGGGGTATTAGCAAATGATGGATCCTCTTGCCTAACGATTTTAGCAGCTAAATTAATAAGTGTCTGTATGCCTTTGAAGAAATAACGACTTATTGTCTTCGATGAATGCTAAAATATCTCCATGACAACTCTAATTGATTCATTCTATGACAGAATATATAGCGTTATGACCAATACCTCTCTTCTCGTCGCTCTCGAAGAACCTTGAAGTCCATGATTTAGGGATAACTCCTGCAGAAGAACTATAAATATCGGTACAGACATTCTAAATATGTTGCTGAAACGAATTTGATATCCCGAAAGAATCTCACATACCCATTTGTCCCCAACATAGGTGGAGGTCATACAGGAACGAACGTTACTTGATCGGTAATACTCCAACAATAATATGACAATAGCTGCAGCCCATGCCACTCTCTCACGACGTTCGTGTTGCGTATCCATCCTAGAATTAAAAAGATGTTGGTAAGATCAACAATTATTTATCCGAATTAGTTACTAATTAGCATTTAAGAATCATGCAGAGGTACAATTAAACAAAAAAAAAAAACTTAACTCCAAATAACAAGTGAGTATTTAAGTCTAAATTTAAAGTGAATCGAACAAGTACTCAACCTTTCTTCTCAATAGTCTCTACACACTCCTGAAACTCTCCGCTCCGTCTCTAATAACGACGGCGCTTTCCACCGTAAGCCATGGAGCATACCAGCTCCTCCTCTCCCCTGCGAGTCCTAATACGCCCACCTCCTCCGGCGACAACCTCAACCGCCGTCGCTCCCATCGCTGCCTCCCCTACCCCGCTGCATTCCATGCCCTCTTCCAACCCTCCTCAGAATCTCAACCCTAACCCCTCATCATCTTCCTCTTCTGTTCCTTCAACTTCCTCAATTTCCTCATTCCCGATCGGTGTCGTCGTGGTCGGGTTTCTCGGCAGCAAACCATCTACTGACCTCGCCCATCTCATCAATCGCCTCCTTGACGATAACGTATTTGGCTCCGGCAGTCTTGAGAAGGATCTCCACGCTTCTTCTACGGGCTTGCTTAATTGCCGGAGGATCGGATACCACCATCAGACGGAGACGGGGATGGTATTTCTTCATTTCTCCCCTTCTTCTCCTTCGAGGCTGCGTCTTCTTTCTTCTTCGACATCGGAGGGGCGGGACGAGGGCGCCGCTACGGTTTTGGACGAATGCGACGCTGAAGATCTCCGATATATGCTCCTCATGTTCTCAGTGAGTTGTTTTCTCATTCTTTTTCTCCGTTCCTCTATCAATATAATTTTTCTTTAACCGCAACAAAAAACCAGGTATGTCATGTGATTGTGTTCGTCCATGAGGGTTTGCGATTTGACATACAAATCTTAAAGAAGTTTCGAACGTTGCAAGCTGCTAAGCATGCTCTTATACCATTCTTGAAATCCCAAATCGCACCATTAGCGTCATTTAAACAATCTTCAGCCATTTCCCAGCCTAATGTTGTGGGAAGTTCTTCGGTTTCACCCCCTACTAGAAGGGGAGGTTCTTCGAGCCGACATGGTTCGGCAGTTTCTCTCATGTCAGGCAACGGTTCACATCCATCCACGCTTCCTGGCCTGTGTATTCCTGTTGTTCTCTTTGTTTTTGAAGATGATTTCACTGATGCTTCCAATGCCGTGGCGAATGTTGATGATATGACTGATGCTTGTAGGCAAAACTTGGCAGTCAAAGGATCAGGTTCAGTGGTAATGCTTGCACGCCCTGCTAGTAAAGCTGAAGGTAGTTTCAGAAAGAGACTGCAGTCATCTCTGGAGGCACAGATTCGATTTTTGATCAAAAAATGCAGAGTACTTGCTGGGACCGACCACTTTCATAGTGGATCGAGGGGAGTTGGGAGTGCTAATTCCCTCCCTTTGTTCTTGCTCGATGCATCAAGGGTTGTTGCTCTTTTAGACGGCTCAGCGAATCAAAGAGGTGAACCCTTGAACTTCATTACTAGTCTGGTAGAAGAAGCTTTAAATTCCAAGGACAAAGTGGATGTACTTATGCTTGAAAATCATTGTGAGAATTTACACAATGAGGATATTCAAGCAGTAAAGGATTTCATCTTAAGACAAGCTGATATGCTAAGAGGGAGAGGTGGGTTGCCAAGCAATGTGAATAGTGGCTCTGTTGCTGGTGTTGGTGTAGTTGCTGCTGCTGCAGCTGCCGCTGCAGCATCAGCTGCTTCTGGTAAATTAGGGAGTGCTCCTGAGTTACCAAGTTTAGAAAACTGGTTAAAATCCACTAATCATATCCTTGAAGCATTGCTCTCCTTAGGTCATGGCTTAGCAGATGACATAGGAAATGTTTCAGGATTACCTCTCCAACGAAGTACAACAGAGACACGTGATTGGCGTGCTGTTGAAGATTCTATATCTTGCCTGGAGAGCAGTAAGGATCTGAACATGAAGTTTTCAGTATCTTGGTGCAAAAGAGCTCTTCCAGCTGCCAAGGACATTTATCTAAAAGATCTTCCTGCTTACTATCCAACTTCAATGCACAACACTCACTTGGAGAATGCTTTGCTTGCTTTTAATTCAATGGTTAAAGGAACGGCCAAGAGCATCTTTACGAAAAAACTTGCAGATGAATGTACATCAATCTGGGTAGCAGGGAGACAACTTTGTGATGCTGTCAGCTTGACTAGAAAGCCTTGCATGCACCGCCGGCATGATGTAAATAACAGTAATTCATCTAAGGAAGATGCCATATTTCAGCACTCAAGTGGTTATGTTTTTCTTCATGCTTGTGCCTGTGGCCGCTCACGACGTTTGCGCGATGATCCTTTTGATTTTGAAAGTGCAAATATAACCTTTAATCATTTCAGCAATTGTGAAAATCTCCTTCCTAGTCTCTCTCTCTCAAATTTAGCCAGTGGAGGACCATTTCCTCCCACTTATTGGAGTTTATGGCGTATTGGAGGAGCAGGGTATTATGAACCATCCAAAGGTTTACTTCAAACTGGTTTTTGTTCTTCCCAGAAGTTTTTGATGAAATGGACAATTTCAACTGATAAAAAAGCCGAAACAAATAGTTTTCCCCTTGGGGTGACTGGAAAAAGCTCTATAGTAACTTTGAACTCCGGATTAGAAGTCGTGCCTCCCAGGAATGAAGCAAAAAAGAAGCCCACCGAAACTAAATTTCACAATGAAGTTCAGGCCTTATCAGAAAGCCAGAGAAAAAAATCAGAGATTGTGTCATCCAACGTAACAAGCATCAGTTTTGGTAAAGGTCTTCCATCTTTCACCATGAAGAAGCCTTTTGCTGAGGTTGTTGCAGGTACGGCAATTGCTGATTCGAAACCCCTTGCTCTTAAGCAGAGAAAATATTCAAAAGATATTACAGATCAAGGCACGAGGTCATCAGGAGTAACCAAAGAAAACGATGGTAGAAAAAATGCAATTGATGATCGCCAGGCATCCCAGGGACCTGAGCATGTTTCTGCTATACAATTCTCAATTGAACCTGAAACCAATCACCAAACCAGTGTTAACCCATATTTACAAATTGGAACAAACATGGTTCCAGTAGAAATATCTAGCAGCGGGGATATAGACAGAACCAGTTCTTCAAAGCAATCTACTGTATATGTCGGCTTTGAGCACGAGTGTTCTTATGGTCATCGCTTTCTATTATCCCTAGAGCATCTGAATGATCTGGATGCTTCATATTCATTGAATCCTAAACAGCTTTCTTCTATCAATGTTTCTGAAGGAAAAAATCCTGTAACTAAGATTGGAGTGTATGAGATGCAGGATCATTATTCATCTGGAAAAACTGTTTCTGTGATTAACTTGAAGAAAAATAGCAAAGTTAATGAGCCTGTGGCAGCTAATGGTGGTCAAAATCATGAAAGCTTCACAATGTTTTCTAGGGAGGGAACGTATAATATTCAGTCTGTCCAGGGGTTCTCCATGCTTCCTGAGTCTGTTCATCAATTTGAAGAAAAGCTTTCCAATGTTAGACTCGACGATGGCAGTTCTGCATTTTCTCTTTTAACAAGAGCCTTGCCAGTTTACATGAATTGTCCTCATTGCAATAACGTTGCTAAACAGACACAACAGAAGGTCAAATTTGCAAGTAAGGTTTCACAACTTCAGCGGATCTTTCTGGTAAGCTGCATTCTAAAGATGTTATTCTAGCTTATTAGCTTCTAGGTTTTGGTTTTATCATTATTAATTTTTATGCAGGGCTAGGATAAATCCATTGTAAGATGTACTTATTATTCTAGAATATTGTTGATATAAATCCATTCTTAAGCGCTTACATGCACATTTTGGGACATTATTGGCATGTTCAACCTGTTAATAAATTCGTTAGTTGTTTTGGAAGTGAAATCAATTTGAGTGTTGTTTTTTTTTCACTTTGAAATGACTATTTTTCAGCAAAAGCCGTCTCAAACTTGGTCAAATCACCTCATATGCACTCGATTGACACAATAATACCCTAGTTTCTGTATTGTTAGCTCGGTCATTTAGATCGACCCAATCAAATTGCTACAACCTAGCTGTCAATTGTTTGCCTAGTCTGCACAACCCACCTAGACAACTTTAACATTTTATGCTTGAATGAATTCTGTTCATCTGTGCCACCCATGTAACCTCGTTGGTTTTGGTTGACCCACCTACACAAGTTACAACCAACATGAATACATATAGGCAATCACTAAAATTGTGTCCACCATCCCCAAGCATGCTTGCCAACGCCATGATGTGTTGTTCGAATCTAATCAAGCTGACCAATCCTAGAATGAGTTGACAAGGGTTTAGCTTGTTGGCTAAATGATTGGTTGATTCTAAATGGTTTGCTTTCTTGTGAAGGGTCGCTCAGGCAACCTCAACTTTTTAATAACTCGAGCTACTTTTCTCACATTAAAAAGACCATTTCCATCTCTGTTAGTTGTAACTTTACATATTATGAGGCAAGCGTTCAATGTCATATTTAAGGTCATTAAATGTTGAATCTCACCAAATCTAGTAATCTTACACCTAATTAAAGATAAGATTAATTACAAGTTCTAAAAATCATTATTTCCAGTCAATTAAGTTTACTCATTAATTGCTTCTATTTGATTATTTTGGCTAACTAAGCTCACCAATAATCACCTAATATACCAAGTTATCAGGAATTTACATGTTTCAAGGTTCACCATTTTTAACTGTTCCCCCAAATGTCAATTGAGGTGCTATATCACGATCACTTCGATCAGCCATTGCTTTTAATATGGTACCCCAACTTCAATACCTCAAATTAAAGCTTCATTGTGCACCAAGCCCATTAATATTACATTAATGTTACTAGGAAGTATCAATCATAGTCATTGTAGCTTGTGCAGGTGCCCATCATTGTTGTTCCCTTACCGTTTGTTAAAACTTTATCCAGCTCAAACTCATAGCTCGATCTTGATAGCTTCAAGTCTTTTAATTTGATTGATAGTCAAATTTAATCACTATTAATAATTCATAAAGATTTAATATTAACATAATAACACTTTTTCCTCAAGCCACTATAAACACCTCATAATCAACTCACCCAAGGGGGTTATAAACTCGTATAGACATGCATTCGCTTGCACGCATTGGCATTTATGAAGCTCTCAGAAATTGGTGACTGGATTTAAAGCCATTCGTAAGTTTTCGAATCTGTTCATTGAGGTTTGGAACTATTTTATTCCATTGTTTCTTTCTTTCTTTCTTTCTTTTTCCAAATTGCTGTATTATATCTTCTCTGTTGCTACTTCTTGATTGTAATCTTTCCCTGTTGTATCTTTCTCTTTCTTTTTAGGGGGGTCCACTTCACGTTGGCCACATTTCAATTATACTTAGGTTCTATCATATAGTGCATATTCTCTTGTGGCTACTCTGATGGTTGATGTAGATCTCCAGACCTAACCAGCACACTCTGTGCCTCACCACTCTATGCTCTGTGCTTGCTTTGTCTTCTCATAGAGTAATCACAATATAGTCCTTTATATTCTTTTTTCTCATTTGAACTCGTGTACTCTGATGGTTGATGTAGAGTTCTTCTATTCTCACCAACAATTATATAATCTTCTCATTTGACTTTGGCGCGATCTCTCTTTTTCATCGGCTGTTCCATGACTTGTCTTCTAGTTCGTAAAATTGTTGTGAGTATATTAGATTACTATGAAATACAAAACACCAATTTGAGAGATCCGAAGCAAATTTTTGAACAAAAGCGTACAAACAAGAGATCACATAAAAATGCAAGAGCACCAAGATTTAATATGAAAAAACTCAAAAATGAGAAAAAATCACAGAACTAAGCCACACCAAAAAAATTAATAATAAATAATAAAAAAACTGTACAGATTACATCACACTCAAGTCTCTCTACAACTATGAACTGTCATGACCTGGGCTGGGACTTGAAATTAATCAATGCGTAAACAAACGGTCGGACAATGATAATCAATATTTTCTATAATTAAAAATTTATAACTCAAATAAAGTGAAAGAGTTACTAAAGAAAGTAAATTAAAGTGACAATTAAATTTCTAGTTGTTCGCGTCTTCTATATATATTTTCTCTTATATTTCTTATATTTTAATAAAATAATTAAACTTGAAATTTTAGTTTAAAATAATAGTAAGTTATAGCCATCATTAGTGAGTACTCATAGTCTTAAACTATAATAACTCAATGAAAAAAAATAATATGCATGCTTGTTAAATTTTATGTAACTCTCATAAGAACATTTAACAGTTTGCATTATCTAATATGATATTCAAGGTGATTTTAAATATTAACTATATTTTACTGTATCGTTTACATATCAATATTTCTTTATTCTATATATAATCGTTAAAGGAGCATCATCTAAAACTTGTTTTGATGAATGCACATCAATATCAATATATATATATTTTTACGTGCACAAAAATCTTAGCGTTACTCCGTTAGTACCATAAAGATCTTAACTCCATTATAGGTAGTATGCACATTCAATCACTCTATACAGTCCATATTTTTCCCATTTTCTTATCATTCATTATGTAATTTTTAATAAATAATGCATAAAATATTTCAGATTAAGAGACTATAAGCATTCATATCAATATGATCGATAAAATTGAATAATAGAGATATCAAAATAAAGTCTTATAAGTATTAATCAAGCGTCAATAAAAATTCATGTAACTGGTTTAAAAGAGATCAAAATGCTTGTATAATTTAAGAATATAAATACCCACATCAATGCTCTTTACTACTTATTTCTTAAGCTACAACTTCTTAAATCGAGCACCAATTATATAAAAATGTGCACATTAATAAAATTTTATCACATTACTAATTAGGCTAATTAATTATTATTTTCTTATTTCATCATTTTAGATTATAGTCCTTCATCCTTAATTATAATTATGTTGCTTTGATTAAGTTATAAATCTTTCAACTTTAATTAAAATATGTCTTAGAGATTGTTATTATTATTGTTATTATCATCATCATCATTATTATTTTAATATTGATTAACTTTAATCTACCAATAATCATATATTAAAATTATCTATTTAGTTCATTTAACAAATTTATCAATTTTCTCCTTTCATTATTTAACAATGCTTTTCCATCCAAATCTTTTTAAATTTATTTCTATGGTTACTTAAAATCATTAATTACTTAGTTCCATAACATGATATATCACAATAACTTCCTTTATTATTATTGTTATTATTTTTATTCCTAATTTATACCAAGTTACTTTACCATGTCTGTTAAAACTTTATCTAGCTCAAACTCATAGCTCGATCTTGATAGCTTCAAGTCTTTTAATTTGATTGATAGTCAAATTTAATCACTATTAATAATTCGTAAAGAATTAATATTAACATAATAACACTTTTAAATCAAAACAGTATATATAATTAAAAGCGTAACACTAAAAAATTAACCTTTACGTCCTTAAAAGTTGCTCTTCCCATGCAACAAAACCGCTTCCTCTTTGCAAAATTCTTTATTCAAATCTTTAATCCTTGGAATCAAAACTTTCTTTAATCGTTGATTCAAATCATAAAATATGAAATATATTTAATTACATTTACATTAAATAAAACTAATAATTAAAATATAAAATACATAAGTCATCGCCTGCAATTAGTAACTAGATTCAACCTTCCTCTTTCCTGCATGCATGACTCCTTTTCTTCCGTACTCAAGCACGACCAGCCTCTTACATCCCTCGCACATGATGCTCGGTCATGTCTCGGCGTCGACTTTCCCACTTCAACGCCCTCGTCAGCTTGATGAATTTTCCTTCTACTTCAATCACAAGCTTTATCGCCCTCGTAACACCTTAGCGCCTCATCTTCTCTCCTCGACGATCACATAGGTCATCACCAGTTGACGTCATCACCTTTGGATTTGATCAATGTGCAGAAGCCCTATCTTGCGCTCATTGATCTTCCCTCCTTAAAATATGTCAATCAGCTCAACAGGTAAGTCGTTCATACTCAGAGTCAGGGTTTTCTATGAAGCCTCTTGATCAATCATCCACAATAAGAGTCAGGGTCTGATAAGAAGCCTCTTGATCTCGTCTCTACCTCTCTTCGCATGCACCAATTTATAGAATGAATCCGCCCCTTTGAGTTCCCGACTAGTTGCTTCTTCTCTCTTATTTTGACTCCCTCGCCTCCTCCCCCCTTTTTTTCTTGAGAAGATGAAACGAGGCATTACAGGAACACTCCAAGACCCTTCTCTCTCTTTCGCACTTGAGAACTCGCAAATTTCAACTCCAACGAACAGAACGGACTCGCAAAGCTGAATACTTAAAAGTCCCAAACTACAGAAATTCAATTACAATCGTGGCTACGACTCTCTTAGGTGTCGAGTTTCCTTTTACTCCATTACGAAAACATGGCGCTGGCAGCCTAAGCAACATCACTGGTGCTGGGTTTCCTGGCGCTTTGTTTTGGAGGCAGGAACGAGCGTTGCAACACCCCTACTAGCGACTGGTTTTGATGCCCAAAAATGTTGCCAAACAGGCGATCATCGCATAAGTATACATTTTGATAAAGTAATATACAAATTAGAGTTCGCCTGTCGATCTATGAGGAAATTTGTCAACTTTTCTAACATGTGAAATTTTAGTTTACTAAATTGCTAAACCTAGTTCAAAGGGCTCAAATTTTCAGACGTAGAATGTTCTAATATTTTAATGCAGAAATAAAAAAACGGAATTAAGTTTTGTTGGATTTTTTCAGAGGTGAAAGGTTTATACTCCTATGATACCCGGTATAGGGATTCTTCTATATTTTTCGTAAGAGTTCTCCACGTTGTTGTTGACAATCAGGGATAAGTCCTTCATACCCATGTATAGCTTATAAGAAGCATTAAAAAGATATATTATTGTTAAAGGAGCTTAACCATGCAAGTTTTCCTAGGAATCATGTAGTCCTCTATCTAGGTTGCACTCTTCTATTAACAATATATCTATTCAACTAAGTGAATATGTGTTAACCTACTTGTTCCTCTAATCAATAGTTAGATGTATTAGATCACAAAAGTTTTCAACTTCCTAATTGGCCAGACTGAGAAAACTATGATTAGAAGGTTAAAACATCACTATATGAACCAAAACACAGAAAAATATCTAGGAAAATTCAATTCAAAATATTGATTCAACACATGCCTTACATCACAGGAGCATGAAAAAGATTTAGTTACTTTGCACGAGGAAAGGAAAAACATATTCATTTTCATAGAAAATATTAAAAAAAATAATGTATGACAGTACAAAAAAAAACTCAAACTCGAGCCAATCCCCCATTGCTATACACCACAATTTTTGTCATACAATGCAAACTCATCGTCGATCTTTCTCATATAAGTTGACACAAATCTCTTCCTTAAAACTCTCAAAACTATAAAAGGACACCCTAAAAATCTTTCCTAAAGGAGAACTAGTTGAGAAAACCTTCAGGCTTATAAAGACTCACTTACAACTTGAGAAGAGCAGTCTCTAAGCAGATAGAAGTGCCCTTATTAATCTCTAATCATCCTTATATAGTTGCAGCTCTAACTGCCTCCAAAACCTTACCTAAATAATGTTTGGCAGAACGCAGACATATGTTCGCCCGACCCCAACGTAAGTTGACACAAAAATAATTATTCTGCTCTCTTTCAAATGGTTCTTTGCTAGGATTGGCGTAGTTATGGCAAAGGGCAGCATAGATATGTTGAGCCCTGATTTTGTTCAATTTAATATTTGGTTTTCCAAAGCAAGCGCAACACCTGTAATCTGGAAAACATAAAAAAAAATAAATTCCATAACCTTACAATCATCATAATAAGGAAATAAAATCCGAGATTTATCCAAGAAAATATCACAATTTTGATTCACATCAGGTTTCCTTTGCTAAGCTTCGGCGCGCCTCTCCAGGCTCTCGGGTGCTCTACCTTGCTACAATTAGCCTCGACACATAACAATCACCCACTTGGACTGATTGCAATCAATTTCTCTCCAAATTTGTACCATCTTAATAGTTATGTACTGTAGTGTCACTTAACCTCAGTCTCAACCTTTTTAAACTCTAACTGAAACAAAACATAGCTTCAATTTCTCAATTATAGCAACCGTAGTCAACATACTTGTTGGATTAAGATCTGTATCTTTTCTCCAAAGATAATTGATTATATTTTATGAGTGAACGAATGAAGTGATACCTTAACTGAATGCATTTCTTCTTGATATGAAATGTATTCTTAGCTAAATGAATTAACTCATACTATCACTGTGAAATTTTCCACGCCCTTGTCGTTTGCCTAGTTCTATCATAAAGCCATATAACCAAATTATTTCCTTGTTAGTCTCAATGATAGTAATGCACTCAGCTTATGTGATTGACAATGCAATAATCTTATTTAATTTAGAAATTCAACTCATTGCTATGATTTTCAAATTGAAGATGTAACTTGTTGTATTTCTTGTACCATCAATATTTTCTGCTAGATATGAATCTACACATCTCTAAAATTCAATTTCCGCACTTTCAAAATAAAATGCCTTGTTGCATGTTCCTCTCAAGTATCTGAGATTCCACTTCATTGTTTCAAATGTTGTTTACTTGTAATACTCATGTACTTGCTGATCACTCTCACTTTCAAAATAAAATGCTAGATATGAATCTACACATCTCTAAAATTCAATTTCCGCACTTTCAAAATAAAATGCCTTGTTGCATGTTCCTCTCAAGTATCTGAGATTCCACTTCATTGTTTCAAATGATGTTTACTTGTAATACTCATGTACTTGCTGATCACTCTCACTTTCAAAATAAAATGCCTTGTACCATCAATATATTCTGCTAGATTTGAATCTATATATCTCTAAAAATCAATTTTTGCACTTTCAAAATAGAATGCCTTATTGCTTGTTCCTCTCAAGTATTTGAGAATCCACTTCACCGTCTTCAAATGATGTTTACTTGGAATACTCATGTGCATGTTAGTCACTCCCACTACATATGCAATAGCTTGCTTTTTACATATCATCACATATATAAAATTTCCAACAATTGAAGCATAAGGTGTTCAAGTATCTGAGAATCCACTCCATATGATGTTTCCTCTCGAGTATCCGAGAATCGACTTCACCGTTTCCAAATGATGTTTACTTGTAACACTCATGATACTTGCTGATCACTCTCGCTTTCAAAATAAAATGCCTTGTACCATCAATATTTTCTGCTATATTTGAATCCACATATCTCTAAAAATCAATTTCTGCACTTTCAAAATAAAATTCCTTGTTGCTTATTCCTCTTAAGTATCTGAGAATCAACTTCACCGTCTCTAAATGATGTTATGTTGATCACTCCCACTACATATGCAATATCTTGCTTTTTACATATCATCACATATATAAAATTTCCAACGACTGAAGCATAGGGTGTTCTTCTTATATGTGCCTGTTCTTTAGACTTGGGCGATCGTTCCTTAGATAGTTTAAAGTGATTACTTAAAAGAGTGCAAATTAGTTTTGTCTCACTTATATTGAATCTGTGTAAGAACTTCTCAACATTTTTTTTTTCGGAGACAACTTCAATATACCTGCACATATGTCCCTTCTGATGCTCAGATTGATGAACTTTTTGGTTTGATCTAAATAATTCATTTCAAACTCCCTTTATAATTACTTCTTAAAGTCTCAATCTTCTTCATATCTGCTTTTACAATCAGTATGCCATCCACACATAAAAGAAACACAATATATCAATTACTAAAATGTTTGATGGAGCAACAATGATCTGTCTCACACTTCATGTGCTCATTATCTGACATAAATCTGTTAAATCTTCTATACCACTACCTTGGGATCTATTTTAAAGCATAAAAGCTCTTCTTCAATTTTTAGATCAAATTTCTCTTCTTAGAATTTTACATCCATGTGGTTGCACCATATATAATTCATCTTTTAAGTCACTATATAAGAAGATTGTCTTTGCATCCATATGCTCCAAATATAAATCTTCTTTTATTACTAAGTTTAACAAAATTATGATAGTTGTCATCATTATTACAGGAGAAAATATCTCTGAGTAGTCTACTTCTTCCTTTTGCTGGAACTCCTTCACAATAAGCCTCAACTTATAGCCCTTGCTATCATTTGGCTTTTCTTTCTGTCTGTAAATCCACTTGTTGTGCAGTGCATTTTCTTCATCTGGCAATTCTGCCAAATCCCAGATGTGATTGACTTTAGTGACTATATGTCATTATTTACGACAAACTCTTACTTTTTTGATTTTAAACTTGTGTGATCTCATTATAGCACTCTTGTTCACTATTATTTGTTAATAATATATAGTATAAAGTAGGAGAATACTTCTGTATCGGTCGTGTGATTATACTGGACTTTCTAACTTTAGTATTTGGTGTCTGAGGAGCTTCTTGTGTTTCATTAGATTGAACGCATTATCTTTCTCCATCTTTCTGGTCACCAATATCTTCTATCTTTATATTTGGAAGGCTCTTCAGACGTAACTATTGGACAATCCTGAGTTGTTTTTCTATTCTTGTACAACTCAATTTCACTGAAAATAACATCCATGTTTCTGATAAATTTCTGATTTTGACAGTCTTAGAATTTGTACCCAAATCTATTTGAGACATACCCAAGGAAAGTGCACTTGATAGACTTTGAATAAAATTTATTCTTGAATCCTGCATCGACATAAACATAAGATGAGCACCTAAATTTTTTCAGGTGTGATTGATTTACTCCTTGTTACTCCAGGCTTTCATTCAAAGGTACTGACATATCACGATTTATTAAATAGATTGTAGTGTTCACTATTTTTTTCTAGAACTGCTTTCACAAGCTTGCGGCAATCTCATACTCCTGACACGCTTTGTGATGGTTCTATCCATGCACTGAACCACACAATTTTGTTGTGGTGCTCTTGAAACAGTGACTGCATGATTTCTTCTAGATCATTGTGACTCCTGAACATCTAATCATGATACTCGCCACCATTATCTAGTCTGAGACACTTAATGTACTAGAGTTAACCCAAAACAATGCTAGAAAACAAATATTATTACTGAAAACAAATAATTGATTGCAACCAGGCAAACTTGAAAGTAAAACCCAACAATATGCACGAGCAAAGTCTCATAAAATGTGTCCCAAACGTGGTGGTCGGCTAGGTGGATTCCGTATGGAGTGTGTGCATGCATCAAAGGAATGCTGGTAGCAGCGAGGGGGAGGTGCTAAAATGCAGGGACAAGTATGGTTGATGCCCTGGATGGTGGTAGTGAGGAGTTAGGGCAGGTAGCGGTAGAACAACAGGAAGGCGGTGTGCCCTGGTTGCATTAGGTGGTGATGGCAAGATGGAAGGGTTGGACTGTTGGAACAATAATAGCAAGGCTAAAAAGCGGCGTTTTGAGCGACAATAATGTAGGAAGTGAAGTGGGAGGCAATTGGGAGGCTGGAGGTTGTAGGAAAACAACAAGGTGGCTGCAACAAATACGAAGTTGGCGACAGGGAGAGAAGTTTGTGGAGGAGTGAGAAGGTCGAGGATAATCACCACCTTATGTGAGATATAACAGGAAGATCACTCGTCGGATACAACCGGAGGATCACCTTTCATCGGATACAATCCTAAAAGGGAATACCCGGACACTGACGACTATCCTCACAAAAAACATGAAGAAAACTACCATAAAACCTGAAAATAAGATATAAATACTATTGAGTAACTAATAGGGAGAAACCCACTCCTAATGGCCAATCCTCTTTACTTTCCAGCTGAATTAGTTTAACCACTCTAGGCTGGTTCACGCAAGGAAAAAGCCACCAATTCAGACGTGGAGAAAGCCCCATGTCTTAGGGTTTAGGGAAAATTCCCCATGTCTTAGGGCATACAAAGACATCTGAAATTCTCGTTTCCCCACGTTTGCACGCGATGTCTCCTTCTCGTGCGCCCAACTCCGTCGTCTCTCTCCAGAAAGCAGTGATAGGATTGCTGGCATACAAAGATCCGAAACGCCTTTCTTGCCGGAAATCCTTGCCTGCCCTACTCGTAGCGGGAAGCAACGTCGGGATCGTTGGCGTACAAAGACCATAAATTCTTCACGCATGCCTGTTCATTTGGATCACGACACACGAAAAACTCACAAAAATTTGGCTCGTTAGCTTCTTCCTTGTGATCACCCTTGCATGCAGTCGCGGCTGCAGGAAAGGCAATGCGGGATTGCTGTGAAAGGAATAAACTTTGAAGGATAGAACCCCTGGCAAGCTGAGTTGATAAAAGAAAAAACCATAATGGAATACATCAAAAGGCTTCCTAAACCTTTCTGTATTTTAAAAGTCCTCTCCTTTCCTTTTGTTTGCGCTATGCATGAGCTCTCCTTCGCATCTACCATTCATTTGAAACATTTCTTTATCCCAAAATATTTACTAGTTTCCTCAAATTTCTCCCCGACTCACATGTGATCCCAAACCAAAACCTCTTTCTCCTGTTAGCCATGAAAAGAATTATGATATTTATAAATAATATATATATATATATATATATATATATATATATATATATATATATATATATATATATATATATATATATAATCATAAAATCAAAAGTATAAAGAGAGAAGGGGAGATGGGAGAATCATAGATTTGTATGAGAGATTGGGCTTATTTTATTTTATGGCAGGATAATCTAAGACCTTGTTTCTTATTGACTAATAGATTAGAAGATTCTTCCAAACTGTAGTGTCTACATTGACCAGCGTGTCTTATAAACAATTAAGCAGATTGACTCCCATATGCAGCCTCCGAACCGGACACGACGCCGAGAGGCTGCCAAATTTTTAAGTGGATTTGGTCTTGAAAAATATTAAAGATTTGGACTTTACAAACTTATAAAATGTTTTAAAATTGAATTATTTGAGTTTTGATATTAGCAAAAATAAAACAAAATATATATTTGAAATTGGATTATTAAGGTCTGCAAATGATTTTGAAAGTTCGAATGCTTTAAATGACCTAAATGTCATAAATTAGGAGGTTAAATTAAATTAAAATATAAAACATCACAATTTAGGGGTCAAGCTTAACTTAAATGTTAAATATCATAACTTGAGGCTAAGCTTAAGGCTTAAATGTTATTTTTAAATGATAAAATAAAAATCCACTACATCAATCCCGCCACCGGATTTGCAATTTGTTCTCTAACGAACAGAAGGTGACCCTTTTAAAGCCCAAAAATTAAATTGTGTGATTCAAAAATCATATTATTGCAAACATTTCAAGTTTTGAATGATCTCAATGTTGAATGCAGTGTTTTGAAATTTTGTATAAGTATTTCTAAGACTTTTATAATTAATAGGCTGGATGCTCTTGTGCTATATATGCTTTAAGAAGTTTATATAAACAAGTCAATTATGCATATTTTCAAAATTTTGCATGTACCTCCTGATGTAAAGTTCATATTAACTTCATAGCCCTAAATATATGTTGGCCTTTAAAATTTATAAAATTCTTTAAGATAATCAAATATGAGAAATATTATAAAATTCTTTAAGATAATCAAATATGAGAAATATTAACGCTCGCATGTGCTCCAACCAATATATTGAATGCTCAAATATTTTGTTCAAGAATGCTGCGCGGGCTAATCAGGCCGCCTTGTCTATAGGATAGAGTTGTAAGTCCTACTCTACTAGTCCGACCTCCTCCTCGCAAGGATTGAAGTTGACGGGCCTAGTAAGCCCTAATAAATGCCCAAATGCTAAATATAAGAATTTATAAGTTCAAATCACCTAGTCCAACCCCCTCTTTAAATAGATAGAAGTTGACAGGACTTATACCCTGAAAAGATGAAATTAATCGCCCCCCTTAGGGACCATAACTGTCCAGGATGATGAAACCATGAGATTTTGATTAGGCTTCATTTTTTGTTCCCCAACCAACCGCTTTAAGTTTTAAGTGATAAATTTTACAATTTGAAATCCTAAATTTGCTGCTATTATATGTTCAATTTTTAATTATTAATGATTAGCCTTAATCGAAAGTACTCTCTAGTTGTTGAGAGGAGTAAATAATCATGGGGGCTTGCGCCTATGGGAAACCTCAAACCCCAGATCAAAATGTCCTTGCCAAATGAGGGCGAAATCTCTGGGTAGTGTCTTATGTACAATTCAATTTGCTTTCTAAAAGTTCGATCTTGTAAAGCTCTCTCTCAAAACAAAATATAAAAATAAATGCAAAGAGTTTGTAGGGAGCGATCAGGAATTTTCAAAGCTCACATGACTTCATACACATCTCACTGATATGACCAAACATGTGGTGGCATTTACATGTATCACTATTTGTTCCAGCTACACCAATGGATTCATACAACTCATTGATCAGGTAAAGCGTGTCTTCAATGTCACCTCGAACTATCACCATTGTCTCTTTTGTCACATTCCACGAATTGCTTGTAAAATAGTCACATATTCTTACTTTGGAAGTTGACTCATAGAATCCAAATTTCTCTTCAAATATGACACATGTCAATCCTCATTAATCTTCTAGACTGATCGATCTAGTTGACATCCTGATATCAACACCACAAAATTGTAGGCATTATTATCTTATAAATATACCTCTATTAGATCCATTGAGTGTAATTTTTAAATACTTCTTTGTTGGAACAAGCATGAAAAGACACCTAAATTTACTATCCAATTTTCAATACTATATAGGGATAAAATAATTGAGTCTCCTTGGATTTCATCAGTGGAGACATTTGTATAAGACTTTCTATCTGAATCTCCACCACCAACATTCTTAGGGTTTGGAAGTCTTTCTTAAAATGATTTTTTCTCGCATTTCCAACATTCATGTGTCCTCTATTTTCTCTCCCTGCATGGATTTTTCTCTCCCAAACTTTAATCTTTCTCGGCCTACATTTTTATTCAGATTCATTCCTCTATTTTCAATATTTAGAGCAGAATTTGAAGTTTCACAGCTCAACTTCTTGCGAACTTCTTCATTCAGCATTAACCTCACAGTGTAATCAAAGTTTAAATTCATGCTACATGAATAATAGCTCATCGTAGTGATTAGTCTATCCCAACTATCTGACAATAAAGATAAAAGTAACAGTGCTCTGACCTCATCATTGAACTTGATGCCCAACATAACACAATTGGTTTGTTGTAGTGTTGAAATTATTTAAATGTCGAGCCATTGAATTACCATCTACCGTCTTCATGTTGAACGATCTTTTCATCAGAAAAATTTATTTGAAGCTGATGATCATTGTTAGTACAACTATGAGATTAATAGTAGTTTTCTCATTCACAATGTTGAAAGCAAATGAGGAAAATGAAAATCGGATCAAACCTAGGGATCTTTTATTAAGCACTTCCCATTCTTCAAGTTATTGATTCATATTTTTTGATGATTCCTTTCGGTGGGAAATACATTTTATATACAATAAATCTTCAATTTGCATTTTACATAAAGCAAAGTTCGAACCATTTTACTTATTTGTTTTGTCCTTGGCTTCGTTGATCATTGCTCCCACTCAAAATAAAGATATTAAAAAACCCCACTCTGATACCAGTTGTTATGAGGAGATTAAATACTAGGAAATGCGGAACACCGAATCGAGAGATCCAAAACAAAACTTTGAACAAAAGCGCATAAATACGAGATTACAGAAAAATATAACAATACCAAGATTTAACGTGGAAGAACATGGAAATGGGAAAAAATAACGGAACCACGCCACACCAAAAATTCCACTATGAAGAAATGAGAAGAAATGTGCATATTACACCAAACTCAAAGTCTCTCTAAAACTTGGAACACTCTGATCACATGAGAGAACTTGCGAAAATCCAACTCCAACGAACATAGCATTATAGAACATAATCGTGAAGCAGAAGACTTAGTGTTTCAAACTGTAGAAATTCGGTTACAGTTGTGGCTGCGCCCCACCTAGGCGCTGAGTTTCTTTCGACTTTGACCCGGAAACATGGTGTTGTGCCCTCACCGACGCTGAGTTTCCGGGCACTGTCTGGAGGCAGGAATGTGCACTGCAGGACCCCTACTGCCTCCAGATTTCCATTGCCAGGCGCGTCTCCCTGGCTGCTGGGGCACTCCACTTTGCCATCATCAGGCTCTCCACAAAACAGGCATCCTCCACACTCATTGTACCTCTTAGAATGTTGGATCTAAATTATTTTTGTGGGTGAAAGTAAGACCTAACTTTCAACCACAGTTCAATCTTAAAAAAGAAAAATAGAGATGGAAAAATAGATCTATAGAGAGCAGCTGCTAGAATCTTTTCAGTAGAACTGTCATCTTGCCTGCTTCTACTTTATAACCATCTGGCTGTTTGTCATTACCATAAACATGTCTAATTAGTGATCATTATTGCTACTATATAAAAGCACTGAAAGTAAAAAATTGGCCGTGTCCTGGCACTGTTGGCTTTAGCGAAATTACTACCGATTGTTTGTAACAAATACCCACCCAATCATAAGTTTGGTGCATACTTGAATGGGCTCATTATTTGTATTGATTTTATACTGATTCTGCATCTTTATTGTTGTTTGTTTTAGATTAACTCAATGCTTGATGATGATTTTATTATTTTATTATTTTTTCATTTATTACTCCTGCTTGCATTTCTACTAATGTATTTTTTTTGTGTTAATTCATAAAATATATATTGTTTCCTTTTTATTTTTGTCAAAAAATTGTGAAGTGAGCGGTATTTTTTAACAATTATTTTTTCTTTGCAGGCGACCCCACCATTTCCCACAGTTTTAGCAACTTGTCCTGTTATACAGTTTGAGGCAAGTACCCAAACAGCGACATGAACTTAGTTTACTGAATTTTATTCCTTTTAAAGACAAACAATACCTTTCCATTTTATATCACCCGCTTTTGGCTGTATGATTTTCTTTTGTATGGTGGAGGTGGAAATTGAGAAAATCATTTGGTAGTTAATTTGAATATTAATTAAATTCACAAAACTGTTCCTTGCAATACTAGGTAAAGCATTTCTTTTTATCAAACCATGCTTCAATTCCTACAAAGATATTGCTGTTTATGCATTTTTTAGGAATCATGTTTGCCACGGACAATTCCTGAACGTAAACAACAATCACATTTCAGCTTTGGTTCTTGGGTCATCCTACCACCAGAGAGCTTCATTACTCTTAGGCTCCCATTTATTTATGGTGTTCGAAAAGATGATGGGACCTTGCAACCGCTTTACCACTTTGAAGATAAGCCTGAACTTACTGCATGGCTTGTTAAAGGAACCACATTACAGGTTTTATCAACGGGACTTGAATCTAGCAAGGAATCTCAATTGCAGTGAGAAATTAATGGCATCTGACTTCTATCCTTTTCTGAATTATCAAGTTCAGTTCCTTCCTTGAGACGAATCCTCCATCATGCAGGTGAGGTTCTGGGAATAAAAATTCATCCTTTTTTTATCTTGCTAACCAACTCTTTTCTTTTATATATATATGTGCCTGTAGTTGTGACAGCTTTGTGTTTCAGCCTACCAATAATTGCTTCCACTCAAATTTAGTAAATTTTCAGCAAAGATATCCAAGTTTCTGCAAATAAAACCAGATTAAAAAACAGGTTTGTTAGTTACGACATTTTTATATTATATTCATATCTTTTTATAATAGAAGATTTGGCTGACGCTATTTTAATGTAGATAGTTCGTTGTGCTTTGGAGTCTATGTTGTTATATTGGATGCGTAAAGCACTTTGTTGTTTTGCCTCGCTGTCCTGCTCTTCTACTATTCTTTAATTTTATTTTTATGTTTGTCACTATACCCTCCACAGAGCTTGTACTGATGGGAGTTTCAGCTGAGTCGTGCTTGTTTAAAAATCAAAGAGGTCTAAAACCAAAATTTGATTATTTATTTGATCAATGGTTAGGTTACCTTCATTATGTTATAGAGTCATGGATTTGAATAACAGTAGTCTTTATGATGCTGTGCAAGTTTGTATTAAATGAAATTATCCTTAGACCTTATTAGGAGGGTGGAACATCGTAGCTAGGGTTGTAATTGAGCCGAGTCAAGTTGAGTATATCATGAATTGGACTTACCTTAGTCGAATCATGAGTTGTCTATGTTCAGTTTAAGCTTGTGCGGTCTTTCACATTTGTGTTTATACTTTGCTTGCTTAAATTTTTAATGTTCGTACTTGATTTGTTTATATTAATTAAACAAGCTAAAAAATCAAATTAATACATGATATTTTATATAAAATAAAAAATTTGATTTATATTTATTTTTTCATATAACGCTAGTAAATAAGCTAAAATGAGTACTTTTTATATAAAATTTTTAACAAATGATTTTAATAATTTAAATAAATAATTACTTGATTGAATTTTAAATTATGAGCTAATTAGTTTATCATAAGTAAATAAAATAATATATAATCTATAATTAAATTTTTTAGCAATCAAATAACATAAATAATTACTAATAAACTAATTCATTGAAGAAACAAAATAAGAAGAAACTGCATTACATTTATATGCATATTAGTATTAAATTATAAAATGCTATTATTAAATTTTAAATTAAATAAGTTCTATATTAAATTTCATTTAAATAATATATCATATAAATCTTTATCATTTAACAAGGTAATGATTGAACAACAAATGAACTTGTTCGTGAACATTAACAAACAAGTTAGATTATGCTCAAATTTTGTTCATTTAATCTCTGAGTTTAAAAAAAAAAAGTTCAAACTTGTTTTGTTTACTAATTTGAACAAGCCGAGTTTGAGTTATTCATCAAGTGCATTGGTTCATTTATAGCCCCAGTTGTAACCTTTGGTTGGGTTGAGTCCCATCCACTAGTACATGGACATCTATAATCTCAAAAGCTTAAGCTAATAAGCAATGTAGCATTTGTTAGGAAATTATTCTTCCCAACCATCACTTATCACCTACAAACATCTCATTAAATTGTATTTTCCAACCACTACGTTTTTTGTAGAGAACCCGCTTCTAGTTCTTAATAAGCCAAACGAGAAATTCAATAAGAATATGCATCTATGCTTTAACAATTTTTTTGCCTATTGAACTTTGTAACGTTCCGTTTCAGTTGCCAAGGGATGAGGAATCAAACATCCAAAGAGTGGTAGAGGAAATGAAGAGCTGAGCAAGGGGGGAGAGAAAATAAGGGGAGATGTGGACGCCAAAGAAGAGGAATCAAAAAGTTGGGAAGATGAGGCGAGGAGTCGGGAAACTGAAGGTTACTTTTGCTCTATAAAGTGACACACTTCAAGGAGGTAGAGGTGAGAACGGCTTGCCTGAACGTTGAGCGACTCTACAACTGGTGCCTAGGCTGATCGGAGATAGACGAGAGAGAGGAAGCTTGCGGGACGTGCGAGCGCAGAGGAAGCAACTGTGAAGAAAATGAAGCGTGACTTGAAGCCGAAGGAAGAGAAGAGCGGTGAAAGGAATGAGACGGCGATCGCAGTAGCAGCTCGTGTGGGAGGGAGTCAAAGCCAAAGCTATTCCGTGCATTGAGTATCAAAATCACGCGCGGGGCAGGAAGAAGCTTCTTCTACCGTAAGGCTTGGCTGAGAGTTTATAAGGTGATTTTAATTTTTAATTAAAATATTTAATAAGAATTTTAATATTTATATTTTGAATGATATATATATATATAACGTAAAATAATGAAAATTTAATACTTGAAAGTTAATAGTCCATATTAGGTTTTCAATTTTAGAAGAATTGACGTCAAGATAAATTGAAAAACAAATCATTCGACATCGAAATGAGTACTCATTATTCTTTTGCTATAGTAATGTTTATTTTTTTCTGTCTGAATGTTTTTACTATTACTGTCATAGTATTGCATATTTATGATTTATGATATAATGAATTGTGTTCATATTGTAAGAATGACCTCTGTGCTCAGCTTTGTTTAGTTTATCATTGAATTTTATACAAGAATTAATACTAGAGTTAACCCAAACCACGACGCAAAATGACAAACATTATTTTTGACTCAAAAGAAAGATACAATGAAGACTCAAAATAAAAGAAAGAAACAATCACACAAAGAAGGAATACAAAAATGGCTATAGACACATGACACGCAATGAAGACAACAATCTTTGATGAGGAGAGAATCCGGGGGTGATATTGCAAGGTCGGTGGTTGCGGTGAAGGCCGGAGAGGCGTCTTCTTGCTATGGCGGGAGCGGATAGCAAGTCAGCGATAGTAGAGGCATCGAACTACAGCTGGAGGAAGTAGGAAAAGTCTTCGAAGGCTGGAACCTAGAGCTGCAGTAGATGACAACCTGCAAGAGGCAAGGACGATGGTGGACGACCTGCTGGGCAGGGAACAGAGTTGTTAAGGGATTTGGTGGATCTCGGAAGGCAGGACGGAGGGTTGGGGCCTGCTGGGAGGAAGGTGGTAGTATGCTGGAAGCAGGAAGGAAGGCTGCAACTTGCTGGGAGGTAGGAGACAGCTTGCGGGAAGCTTGACGAAGGGTTGCGGCTTGCTGGAGGAAAGTAGGAGCGTGTTGGTGGCGGCCTGCTGGGAGGAAGGTGGCAGCTTGCGGGAAACAAGACAACATAGGCGGTGGCCTGCTGGCTGCTGGAAGGAGACGATGTGGCGGACTGTAGGGGTGTAGGGTGAGGTCCTGTAGTAGGCTGACTGGCAGGGAAGCTGTGCGGTGGCTGAGAAGAGTCGGAACGGCGGCGGCCTGCAGGGATATAGGGAGGAGTCAGAACGACGGTGATAATCACCACCTCAGACTGGATTACAGCCTGAGCACCTCATTATTGTCAGATACAACTCTCAAGAGGGAAAATACCCAGGCAAAACCTGAATTTAGATGCAAAACCAAGACCCCTAACTTTAAACACATCATCCCCTTTTTATAAAAAGGTTAGACTTATTTTAGGTAATAAGAAAGGAGAATAAAATATAATCAGTATTTCAAATTTTAAGAAAGGAAATTTCAGGAAAGGATTTAAAATAGGTATGAAGGAAAGGGCCAAGGAAAGGAAAGTAAGGGAAAATGGAAAGGGAGGGGGAAAAGGAAAGTACAGAAAGGAAGAGGGGAAAGGAGGGTCGGCAGCCTCGCTCCTTGAGGACCGATCGGTCTAGCCAAGCTGGATTGAAACCTAGGCCTATCCTCCCTAAAGCCCCGCATTTGTCTATCGGTGTTGGGGGAGTTTCGACCTCATTGGTTGAAACTTTCGGTTTTTCTTCAGTAATCTGAGTTGCACTGGGATCCCAATAGCGACTACATCGGCCCAAGGCGCCTGAGGGTCTTCCCCAACTTATGAGAAAATGTCAATATCGATTTGTCTCCCGGAGGCTGTGGACCATGCCTATACTGCTGAATCTTCCTAAAATAAGTGAGAGTAATCTGATCATTCCCGTGTGGCGATGGCATTTATGGTATGGTGCCATTCTGACATACCTTCGACCGTATCTGTCGTATATCTGGAGAGGTTGTCTTGGTTCTCTCATCCAGTTTCATCGCTAAAACTGATCCCGCGGACACCACTTTGCTTATAAGAGCTCCTATGTTCTCAGGTTCCGCCGAGGGAAGTAGGACGATGTGCTTTCTTTCTTGGGTGAAGGAATATATGTTTCCGAATCCATCGTCCTTAGTCCTTTGGTCAAATGTCACGGTCGTCCGAATAAAAGGTGAGACATCTATAGAAATCACGTCACACCACAATCTGTTCATTCAGCTGGTCTCCTATCGAGAACTCTATCAAACACTTTCTATCCATGTTGACCTAGTTCTTCTTCAGCCACGTCAGTGAGTATGGCTGAGAATGCCTCCGTGTATTACGTCCCGGTTTATCTACCATTTGAGTCGATGCAACGTTTTTGCTGCTCCCAGTGTCGATGATAAGTCTACATATCTTTTTGTTCACTGTGCAACAAGTGTAGAAAATGTTGTGGCGAAGCCACTGCGGATCCCTTGTGTCCTCAATCTGTAGAATTTGCTGAATCACAAGTGTTTTTCACTCATCTGGTGGAAGCTGATATACCTCACATTGTTCCTTGTTAGCCTCTTCCTCAGCGCCTTGCTCCGTAAAAGATACTACTCTGCTTGCCGGGGAGCTGGAGGCTATGTGCCCAATTCCGTGACATTTGAAACATTTTCTGACAGTTACTGTAGTCAGCATCTTCTCATTGAGGGTGGTTTTATCCATATCCGAACCAATTTTCTCAACCCCCTTGTGGCGTCCTACTGGTGTCTCCAACTGTGTGGCTGCTTGATCGGTGGTGGCTGCCTGCCCTGTTTCTATCACCTCTCTACTTTTAGTGTGAGTGTCTGGACATCCCCGAGCGTTAAGTATGGTTGTAGCTGCACCACATTTTTAATATTAGGCTTCAAGCCCCCAAGATATTTGGTTACTCTATTCTCCTCAGGCTCTGTCAGATTGCACTTCAGCAGTAAGTGTTTGAACTGAGCTTTGAACTCCACTGAAATATCCCTTTATTGTAAGTGGTGGAGTTTCAGAAACATATCCCTATAGGGTTGGAGGTACTTCTTATGCATTGCCTTCTTCATCTTCTGCCACTTAGTGATCTTCTCACTTCATTCTCTTTTCCTCTGTCTCTGCACATTCTCCCATCATAAGGAAGCGCTCTTCTTCAGTTTGAAGGCGGCTAGCTTGGCCCACCTATCCTCTGGCACCTCTTTATACTCGAATATCCGCTCAACGGACTGTAGCCAATCCAGGAATTCATCGGGATCCATACCTCTTTCAAACTCGAGTAAGTTGACATTTACTCTGTAGTCTCTGTGTCCTCCAAATGATATTTCCTCTCGGAAAGTATCACTCTGGGAGGGATTCTGATATCTTTCTCTAGGTCTCTTTTGATATTGTATTCCGAAATGTCATGGTCTGTCATTTTCATCATTGAAAGTCTCCCCATGGAAGGGATTTAAATCGTCATTCCTTTCTCCCCCTTCGAATCTCTAGATCCCCGTCGAAGTTAACCTCCTTCTGTGTTAACTCTTCAAGCTCTGCAATCCTCTAATAAAGACGAAAAAGCTCTCGCCTTATCTCTTCCCTTTTAGGCTAAGACATACTTCTCCTTGGCGGCATAATTTGTCGGTCTGGGATTTGTGGAAGGAAAAAAAGAAAAAAAAAGAAAAGAAAAAAAATAATGAAAAATGAAGAATGAAAAGTTGAGAGAAAAAAAAAAAGAAAATTTTTTGTGGTGACATGGGTAGGGGTAGATACTAGAAAACTCTAGTATGAGACTAAGGTTGGCTAGGTCAGACACCAAATGATACATGAGTTAACCCAAACCACGATGCAGAACAAAAAATATTAATGTTGACACAAAAGGAAGATACAATGAAGACTCAAAATAAATGAAAGATCACACAAAGCAAGAATGCAAAAATGGCTGCAGACACACGACATATCAACGAAGACACAACAATCTTTGTCGAGGAGAGAGTCCAGGGGTGATAGTGCAAGGTTGGTGCCTGCGGTGAAGGCTAGAGAGGTGTCTTGCTGTTGTAGTGTGAGCGGGATAGCAAGTCAAAGATGGTTGATACGTGGAACCGCAACTGGAGGAAGTTAACCTCCTCCTATGTTAACTCTTCAAGCTCTGCAAGCCTCTAATGAAGACGACAAAGATCTCGCCTTATCTTTTCCCTGGTAGGCTTAAACATACCTCTCCTTGGCTGCATGATTTGTCGGTCTGGGATCTGTGGAAGGAAAAAAAAAGTAGAAACAAAAAAAGAAAAAAAAATAATGAAAAATGAAGAATGAAAAGTTGAGAGAAAGAAAAAGGAAAGAAAATTTGTTGTGGTGGCTTGGGTTGGGGCAGATACTAGAAAACTCTAGTATGAGACTAGGGTTGGCTTAGTTCAGATACCAAGATACAAGAGTGAACCCAAATCACGATGCAGAACAACAAATATTATTTTTGACACAAAATGAATATACAATGAAGACTCAAAATAAGTGAAAGATCACACAAAGCAAAAATGCAAAAATGACTGCAGACACACGACATGTCAACGAAGACACAACAATTTTTGTTAAGGAGGGAGTCCAGGTGTGATAGTGCCAGGTCGGTGGCTGCGGTGAAGGCTAGAGAGGTGTCTTGCTGCTGTAGTGGGAGCAGGACAACAAGTCAATGATGGTTGATGCGTGGAACCGCAATTGGAGGAAGTAGGAAACATCGTCAAAGGTTGGAACCCGTAGTTGTAGCGGATGGCAACCTGTAGGGGGCAGGAATAGTGGCCAACGGTCTGTTGGGGTAGGGAACAGAGGCGGTAAGGGAGCTGGTTGACTTACAGAAGGCGGGAAAGAGGTTGTGGCCTGTTGGGAGGAGGGTGACAACATGCTGGAAGCAGGAAGGAAGGTTGCGGTCTGCTGAGAGGAAGACGTCAGCTTGCTAGAAGTTGGATGGAGAGCTGGGGCTTGCTATGAAGAAGGTGACAGCGTGTTGGAAGGGCAGCGGCCTACTGGGAGGAAGGTGGCAGCTTTCGGGAAACAGGACAGCAAAGGCAATGGCTATGAAGAAGGTGACGATGATTGCAGGGGTGCAAGGTGAGGTCCTGTGGTAGTTTGACATGCAGGGGAGTTGCCTGCGGTGGCTGAGAAGAGGTAGGAGTGGCGACGGCCTGCAGGGGTGCAGGGAGGAGTCAGAACAACGATAGAGATATCAACCATCTCAGATTGGATTACAGTCGGAGCACCTCCTCATCATCAGATACAACCCTCGAGAGGGAATATACCCAGGCGAAACTTGAATTCATAATGCAAAACCAAAACCCTCAACTCTTAGCACATCATCCCCTATTTATAAGGAGGCTAGACTTATTTTAGGTAATAAGAAAGGAGAATAAAATATATTTAGGATTTTAGATTTTAGGGAAATAATTTAAAATAAGAAAGGAAAATAAAATATAATCAGGATTTCAGATTTAGGAAAATATTTAAAATAAGAAAGTGTTAAGAAGGAAAAGAGTGAAGGAAAGGAAAGGGAGGGGAAAGGGAAAAGGAGATTGGAATGGAGGGTCGACAGCCCTCCCCCTCTTTAAGGACCAATCGGTCCAGCCAAGCTGGACCGAACCCTAGGCCGGTCCTCCCCGAAGCCCCACGTCAAGAATATAGACTGTTATGCAAATAAAAATGAAATAAATTACTATTAGAATGTGATATTTTTATTGTATGTCTGTATGTCCATGCTTGGCTATGATGAAATCACTTTCTATGGTACTAACGGGGGAAGCTAATATACCCGTGCACATACATGGAAAATGATATTGATATTGAAGTATCTTAAGTGGTACAATTTTTAGACGGTGCTTCTGTGACGGTCGTACAGATATAAAAATGATATCGAATGCTATTGATATAGTTAGATTCATCTGTAGCATCTCAGATGTTAATATTGATTTATTAAATATTTTATGGCATTTATTTTATTTTATTTTATTTTTTTGCTATTGTAGTTTAGGAATACGAGTATTCACCAGCTTGTTTAGCTTATTATTATTTTTTACTAACCTTTTAGGTTAATTAAGTGATTAAAAAATGGGCGATAGAAGCGATAATGAATATGCGGACAATCATTAATGAGATAATTTAAAATTTGATTAGTTGTTCTTTTATTTGTTAATAGTTAGTTATAGTAACTAAATATGAGACCGACCGTCTGTTCCCGTCATGATTAATTCTAAGTCCCGGGTCAGGTCCTGATAAACTTTGCATTTTCACAGGGATTTTCAACAGCCCTTCAATTGCTCATTTCCACTAGTCTCCAAAGGCAGAACAACCTCCCTTAGAGAATAAATCACCACAGAATTTACTGACTTTGACATAATAGACTTCAACAGATTGATTTTCAGCTGGAACAAAGCTTCACAGTCACGGCCTCTGTTGTTGCTCTCCAACCGCAGCACTCCTCAGCGCCTTGATGAACAAAACTAGTTTTTGGATCCTTCCTGATAACCGACTGGTTTAGGATCTTGGCAAGAGCCTATACTGCTACAGTTAGCTAAAGAAAAGAAAAATGGAGTGACTGGAGGGAGAGTAGAAGAGGGAATAGGAGTAGAAGAGATTCTCTAGAAAGAAAATTAGTTGAAGTGACTTCACAACGAATGGTGAGGGTTTACTCTTATTTGTGGTAAGGCAAATTATGTAAACCAAATTTATTCTAATAAGCTCAAATAAAGAAAGAAACTATTACAGCTCCTACAAATAAGAGTAAATAAAGAGCTATCTCCATCTCCGTTCTTTAATTGATCATTATTCAAGAAAACAACAATATAATTTATCTATCATCATCCCCAACTGCGCCAACTACTGGTAAAATTTTGAGGAAACCAGAGATTTTGTGATTAGATATAATGCATTACCATATGTTGGAAAATTTGCACTCTCCACGATTCCATTTGCAAATGCTTTTAATGAAATGGAACTTCATATTTATATGCTTAGTTCTTTCGAGATGTATGATAATTAGCCATTTTTATGGAAAGAAATGCATTTTAATTTTTCACAACATGCAAGTATATGAATAAGCATTGGTTGAATTGAAAACCTTTCAACCATACCACTTTTATTATCTTATGTTCTATCAATTTGTTCGGCTTCAGTTGGGACCTTCCAACTAAAAGTATTTCAATCACCTTTAAGACATTACCTATGAGGGATCTCTGAATATCAAATAACTTGCAAAATCTAAATCTACATACCATATAATCGTTTCGTCAATATAATTTAGATTTTCATGCCACCATTCATAGGTTATTGTTGCACTTAAATATGTAGCTCCAATTCTGCAGCTTTCCAATGGGCAACTTTGGCCTGATATAAAGTATATAACATACATTACTTTAGCCATAATATTTTGATAGGAAGTTCTTTCTTATATTTATTATCTTTCAACACGATTCCCTGGTGCTTCATCCTGGCGTAAGCTTAAAATGTTGTGCTAAAGGTATATGAATAGTTTTAGAAGCCGTTATCTCATACATTTTTGTAATATTTTTGATGTATGTCTTCATTATTTCTAATAATCTAATTCTAAAGAATTTTCTTGGCAGGATCAAGATCCTTCATCTTAAACTCCGCCTTAGGCAATGCCTTTAATCTTGTGAATCCTTCTGACCTAGCACTTGCAATTAATATATCATTGACATAAAATAAAAGATCGATGGTGCTACTAACATCTTTTGATTTGAGATATTCTCAAGGATCATAATTGCTACGAGCAAGGTCAATTTAAAACGTATGCTTGTCAGATCTTTTATATCATGTTACTGAAAATTGTTTCAATCCATATAAGGATGTTTTTAGAAATTGTACTTCATTTTTAATTTCAATTTTGGCAAATCCTTCAAACTAGTTCACTGAGATACTCACCTCAACTACTCTATGTAAGATAGTTGTGTTAACATTCATTTACCCAATAGGTAACAAATCACTCACTATTTAGGCAACTTGTTCCTAACCCTTTTTTTAAGTTTTAACTTATATAAGAACTTATTTTTTTTCATTTTTTTTCTTTTTATTTTTTATTTTTTTAACTAAAATTATATTTATAAAATTTTAACATTTTGTCAAATTTATAAGCTGCTTTTTTTTTACTTCCACACATAAAAAAAACCCTAGTTTTACTCTTCGTTTATTTGGGGCTTAATATATTTTTATTTTTTTAACGTTTACTCTTATTTTCATTAGATTTGTTTTTTTTTTTGTTTAGGGATTTATTTTTTAGTTTTAATAATTTATTTTTTTTACATAATTTTTAAATTATTTTTGGGGGATTTGCATACATACCTCATAAAACATTGATATTTACCTATCCAACACCGAAACTTTAATATTTGCATTACAACCACCTAAAACTTATCATCCTATAAAAAATGCAACTTCATCTGTGCCAGTCCATTTAAGTCCCCTTTCTTCTTCCTTCTCTTTTCAGCGGCATATTAAATGACATTGTGCTTGCATCCTTAATAACAACAAACTCAAGGGACGCTTCCCTATTATGCTCTCTAACCTTACTAATATTGACAAAGGGGGGTTACTAAATTCAGCTATAATAGTGGAAAGAATCGGGAAAAGCAGTGAAGAGCATGGAGTACAAGGTAATGGCTAAAGATTATCTGGGCACCAATGTTGGATACAGGTGTAGGGAAAAATTTGAATGGACCGAACCTGTCAAGAGAAATCAAACGCAAGTCTAAAAATCTCCCTACCCTAACGGGCGCAAAACAAGCCTTATTTATAAAGACTAGACCCCTAATTACAAGTATGTCATTCTAAAACATAAAGACAAATAACAAACTAAAACACATAAATCATATTATAGAAACTGAAATAAAACTCTAGCTCCCCCATTATTCTGCAAGAGTTGTCAAGATTTCCTCATATTGGGCAATCTCAGAATTTGATTTATAATGAGCAGCCAACTCAGAGCCATTGAATTGATGGAGTCGCTCTAATTCTCAGGTAGCTTACGTTCGGTGATCCAAGCTTCTTTTAACATTGTAACTGTTGAAACTGGATGAAGTGGTTTCAAGCTCCAATTCTAAAGCATCTCATTTCACTTGGCATTAACTTTTTGAGAACCATGACTAATGGGTGCAGTTTTTGTTGTAGGATATTCAACTTGTCTCATATCAGGATTGTAATGTAGCGACTGAGCTTTCAAGCTTGGTTGTTGTCAAAGCAATGATGCGTGATCGTATAATCATGTATATCAGCCTAATACTGATGGCTAGGAGAAGCAGAATCAACATATTGTCTAGTTTGATCACTCTGTAAATTCCTTTCAGCATGGGAATCTTCACCATCAACTATTATGTCATATGCATTTTTATAAATTTTTATTCCGAAAAGTTATCCTCCTTTATGAGCATATCCAGGATTAGAAGTTGAAAAATAGTCATGGTCATACATTTCATACACAGGCATCGAAGATGATTCCAACATCAAATCTTCAAACCCATTAAAATTCGAGGCTTCTTGATGAAATGGATTTTCACCTCTTTCCTCAACAATTTCATTTTATTGATCCGTCCAATTTCCTTGATGGAATGGGTCTTCAACTTCTTCCTCCATTGCCTTGACATCGTGTGCGGTGTTCTTCGTATTCTTCTACTACAAGGCTGCAAGTCTCTTGCATACGCTACATTTCACACAAAAGATCCTCCATGGACAATTCTTGATTAATTCTTAGAATGTTCTTGCTAGGAGGCACCCAATAGAAGAATGTAGGAGAAACACAACCGTGAGAGTTAAGAAGACAGAAAACTGCCTTTTGAAGCCATAATTCAGCAGGAAAGAAACAAGAGATAAAAGATTTGTCGATTTTTGAAGCAGGCGAAGTATTGTAGAGAGCTTATTGCTTCTCAGGTGTTTATCGTAATCTGGGCTTCAAGATCTTACACGCGGAAAATCAGCAGTAAGAAAATAGAAGAAAGAAAATCTGTAGAAAGTCAGAAATCTTGAACCGAAAATTCAGAACTTTCATGGGAATGGAAGCGCAACAGGAATGAGGCAATCTGGAACTGCAACTGGAAAGAAAACCAAATAGAAGGATGTAGTCGCTGATACCAAAATGATGCTGATGGGGGGTTACTGAATTCAGTAAATACAGTTGAAAGAACTAGGAAAAATAGAAAACATGAAGAACAAGATAATGGCTAAGCATCACGCAGGCGCAAAGACAGGATAAAACTGTAGGGCAAATTTTGGGTGGACCAAAACTGCCAAGAGAAAACAAATACAAGTCTAAAAACTTCCCTAACAGCCCACCAATACAACCGGTATTTATAAAGGGTAGACTCTTCTAGTTACAATCATGCCATTCTAAAACATAGAGACATAAATAACAAAATAAAATAAACTAAAACACATATACCAACACATATAAATATAAACTGAAATAAAGCTGGCTTCTGTGTTAGCACGATGAATTCTCCCTCTCAGCCTATTGCCTAAAACATTTTCTCCATGCCGCTGCTTGAAAGCCTCTACCTTTACAAGAAGCACTTCAACGGTTCTCTTCCTGCCACCATTGTCAAATTTCTGGAATTCCAGATTTTTTTAATAACCTTTTCAGGCCCCTTCAAGCAAACCTTGGCAGTTGTTCGCCGTTTATTACCCTTCAAAAAAGTCTCAGCAATAGTTTGCTGTCCATGTTCTTTGATCTAGCGGGCAAACAGCTCACCAGGGAGATCCCAAATGGAATTTTCCATGGTGGCCTACTGCAGGATCTTATTCTCTTCAACAACTACCTCTCTCGAGGCTTTGCCTCAAAGCCTCAGTCAATGCCAGACTCTCACCCTCACCCGCCTCTCCAATAACCAGCTATCAGGGGAGGTCTCTACCAGTATTTGGAAACTTCCTCTTATTTCGATTCTGGAACTCTTTGGCAACTCCTTATGAGGAAAACTAGCAACAGACATCGCCGGCGCCACCAATATTGCCAATTTGCCTATCGGAAGAACAATTTTTGCGAGAATATTCCGTCCAAAAATCTTTCCATATTCTCGGTCTTCAATAACAGTCTAAATCCGTTTTCCATTTACCATTCTCTTGGATTGCTTAATGAACTAAAACAACTCGACCTGCATAACAACTCCCTTTTTGGCGAGCTGACCAAAATGCAGTTTTCAAATAATCTCACTCAGCTGAACCTTAGGGGCAATTATTTCTACAGCGAGATCCTCATCCAACTACAGTATTTGAAACTGGAAAGAAGAATAGGGGACTTGGTTACAGCGGCAGTAGCATTTTTTATCGGATGAGAAGTTTAAGGTGATTGTAATGTAAATATTAAAGTTTGGGTGTTAGATGGGTAAATACCAATGTTTTAAGTGGTACTTACATAAATCCCCCATTTTTTTTTTAAATTTGTAATTTTTAAAAGAAACTAGGAAATAATTTTAATTGTAGTGTTATTTCTATAATAAAATAAATAAAATTAAATAATTATGATGATTGTAGTATTCCTGATTGACTTATACTAAATCCCTATAGAATGAATGAAGGACTAATATTTACTGAAAACACCTTTTATGTTTTTAATTTGCATTTGTTTATCTTTTAACCGGGCATTCCTTTGCACCTTATTTAACCTAATATAAGATATGTTGAAGTTTCATCCCATTATGCCTACTATTGTGAATATCTTAGTTGATGAGAAATATCAAGTCTATGAATGTTAAAAAATTTAGTAATATTTTAAGATCATTTTTGGATAAAAATTTAGGGCTATTAATTAAATTTTAAAGTTATTTAAATTAATTAATTATTATTGAAATTTAAAGATCATATTTATTCTATTTGTTTTATGTATTTTTTTAATTGCATTCAAAATTTTAGCCTCCAATAATTTTTTCTAAATAAAATAAAGTTTAGAGCAAATAAGAAATTTAAAATTATAAAAATATTTTAAATAAAATTTAATATATTGTGAAAATAACTAATAAAAAAAAAGAAAATTAGATGTCTATAAATTTAATTTAAAAAGCAAATTTGAAAAAGGAGGATTGGCAACAAGTTGCCAAACTATTGGTGGATTGTTTCCTTAATTTTTTGAACTTTTATATTTTTTCTAATTAATATAGTATTAATGCTTCTTAAAAGAAAATATTATCAAATAAATGACTATTGATTGTTTCTGCCCATGATGTCCTTGATAAGCTTACAATTACATTATTCAATATATATCTTAATCTTTTTAGATTTGCCTTATTATTGCATTAGACTGGCACATTTTTCTGAGTTGTTACTGAAGATGTTGTTAGCTCTCATAGTATCAGCCCGAATTTTTTACTTTCTTCAAACTTTTAAAAACATTTTTTTTTCTAGTTTCAAGAAATATACCCATACTTTTTTGAGTAATCCATAGTAAAAGATAGAAAATACCTTGCTCTACCTTGTAACTCCTTGCAAGCTCTAAATGTGCATATTCTATATTTTTTTTAGTTTTACATTTTGTTGTGGAAAATTTTAATCTCTTGGATTTTCTGTCATATTGTGTTTGCAAAAACTCATATCTACAATTCTTCTATCTCTCTTTGGCTTACATGTCTTAGGATGCGTTTGGGAAAGCTTATCCGTTGCGGAGGTGTATTGAAAATGCCGCATCACCGTTTGAAAATTACGTTTGAGCAGTTTATCCGAAAACGTGGTTGTTTTTACACTAAACGCGGAACGCGGGTCGAACCCCATGGTCCGCGTTTCTAGATAAGAGACTTATCTGGATAAGCACATGCTGCCCCAAACTCACCCTTTCATTAGCAAGGTTGCAAGGCATGCTAATATAACCCCTAATCACAATTTTAACTTATAATTATTTAAGGTCTATTTTTATGAACATTTATGATGACCAAAGAGCCTTTGCACTTGCAAGCCTTTAATCTTCCATCATTGCATTTAAAATTGTATTAACTGCGGTCTAGCTCACCAAGAGAAATCAAATTTCTTCGAAGCTCAAATATGTATCTCAATTTCTTGAGTAGTCTTTCCATGCCATCATGGTGTTTGCGTTGAATGACTCTTTCACCTTGAATTTTACATGCTTTATTATTTCCTAGATAAACTATGCCACCTTTATCATTTAGAATGTCAAACCATACCCTTTTTGGGCACATACGCTAAGATCATGAAGAGTTTAGAATTCAATCTTTGCTTGGATCGAAATCTGACACTGATAGAAGTTTCGCACTATTTTAGCCTTTCTTTGTTATGGCTTCTCCTCCTCAGGCAACGCTTCTTGAAATGGCCTTTTTTACTTGGATCTTGAATAATTCTTGCCGTTCAGCTCATATATTCTCTACTGACACAGCCAAGAAATTTTTTCCATGGTACATACTTGGTAATGAGCATTGGAGAATAATTGCTTGATCTTCTTATTTTATTCCTATACCTATGCTTTTCAAATCAATAACTAATCGATTAAACCATCTACATGCTTATTCAAGGATTAGGAGCTCTCTATTTGCAATGCATTTGATTTCTTCTAGAGATGCAAATGATTTGCCAAAAAATTCTTGAGATGCTGGGGTTTTGAGATTCTCCATATGTCTATGGCTGCTCTTTCATCCATAGCTTCTTGAAGTATCTCTTTCTTAAGACTTCGTAGAATTCCACTGTAAGCTTTTTTCAATTTTCTCCACGTCTTTTTTTTTCTTACTTTTAGTTTTGTCGCATCCAATAGAATCACAACCAAGTGTTTGTGAAGTGTCAAGTTATCTTTATTTTCACCACCCAGAGCTTGAAATGATTGGAAAACTTTTTGATTTCATTCTTGGTCATCAACATCTGCTTAAACTCTTTCCTTATTGATTTAGTTCTGATTCCCCTTATAGAAAAATTACTACTAGTTCTTGATAAACGCACAAGAAATTCAAAAATAACACACACCTATGCATTAACAATTTTGCTTCCGTCGATTGTACTTTTCTGTGTCACATGATCTTAGTTGTGGATTCTCCAGATGCAACACTTGATGTCCAGCAACAGCTCATTTCCAGCCCCTTCATGACCACGGAAACTATTTCTTTGAACCTTCTCTTCAACTGTTTGGTTCTTTGAACCTTCTCTTCACTCTTCAGCAACCACCTAGTTTGGTTCTTGTTAAAAACCTACCATCCTTTGACCGGCTGAAGAAAACATTAGTACAGAGAATGGATGGAGAATGAAAAGGAAATAGAAGATAAGAGATTCACTACAAAGAAAATGAATTGGAGTGTCTTTGATCCAAAGGGGTGAGGGTGTATTTTAGCATCACACCTCAAGCTAATTATGTAAACTAAAATTGCAGAAATAACCCCTAAAATAAAGGAAGCCTCCCAAATCAATCACCTCATTTATTCGCCGAAGTGTATTTTTGAAGCTGTATTAGGCATGAATATGAATGATTTTAAAGGAGAGATTAAGAATGTTAGTGATTCTCTTGTGTATATTTTGTTGCACAGTAAAGAAATCCCTTGTACAATTTGCTTTTAATTCTATTTCATTTTGTTGGACTACTTTAAATTGGTATCAGGGTGAGTTTCACTTGACTTGGCTTGACCATTTCTTAAGCATCAACTAACAATGGTGAGGAAAGTAATTCATTAGAGAGTGAGGGGTTCCTAGTGATCATTAGAGAGCGAGGGGTTCCTACCATTTCTTAAGAATCAACTAACAATGGTGAGGAAACTGCTTCATTAGAGAGTGAGGGGTTCCTACTATTTAGGTTAGTTATTCCCTAATATACTGTGATAGCAAGTGGTTCTAGATTAGTGATTTCATAAACGTTGTAGGTGAACGACTTCTTAGTTTACCTCATCTAGATTTTACTTTATGGTATTGAATTCTCTTTTTTCAATTTACTATATTATTGGTTAATGGGCACTTTATATTTTAGAAACTCAATTTTTATTTCACTTCGGAGCTCTAATTATCCTCTTCACGTTAATCCTAACAATCTTACCCTCATATGAGAATTGTCCACATCAATCATCACTTCCCACAAGAAGATGATACTATATATATATATATTTTAATATTATCAAATATTATATGGGTACTACTCACCCTTGAACCGTTCTTTGCCTTATTTTCTTTCTGTTCAGGAGAATTATAGCTTTTGTGCAACACTTTATCCTAGCTGGTTGAATGCCTCTAATACCACCTATTAAAAAGGTTGAACGTCAGAGCCTATGTTGAGCCTTATACAATAGTATTTGGACACTTATTAACACATTGGCTTAATATATGTGTTGATGGGTGTCCATCTACTAGTATGTTGGACTAAACTTAGTCCCATTGTATTGTTCTCTCCGGACAAACCCAATAGTAATGGGAGCCTCATGTATTAGCCGCACATACCTTCTTTTTCAGAAAGGATGGTGTGCCAACCACCCAAATCATGCTTATGAAAATACTACCCAAGCCACAAAAAAAAGCAGAAAGAACTAGGAACCCTAAATATTTGTACATGCTGTGGTCAAAACATACTACCCAACCCACAAAAAAAAAAAAAAAAAAAAAAAAGAACTAGGAACCCTAAATATTTGTACATGCTGTGGTCAAAACATTAAGAAGCATTAATTTTTGAGATTTCTTTAATAATTTTTTTAAATAGCGGAAGTTGAATAATAGTTTTGTAAATAGTGAAGTATTTTTGATTTTATGCTTGAATTTTCCCTTTTTTGTAACTTGCAAACGTTGTGCAGTTCTAAAGAAAAGTGATGTTTTGTTTGCCCTATTTCCATTCCGTAGTACTTCCAATGTTTTTTGCACCATTGCAGAAATGCAACTTTATCGGTATGACAATTACTGGTATTGTTTTTCTTTTTCGTATAATAACCTGTTATGGCAATTCTTTTACAGAAGGCCATCATTATAGTGAAGAACGAGTCCAAACTTGAATTTTCATCGCAACGCAGCAATATTTATCAGTTGCTCCCATGTAATAAATCAGCAATAAAGTGTTTTGCTGCTGGCATAGTATCAGGTTCAGTTTCCATTCAGTCTACTGAATATTGTTTAATCTTTTATACCATGATGTAATGTCTTGATCTTCCTCAGGGAAAGATCACTTGTGATCGTGATTGGCGAAATTGAAACAATAATCACACCCTCTGCAATAAGGATGCAAGTTTGTCATCTGCACCAATTTTTACTTGATAGGTATGTGTGTGAATAGTGGATTTGTATGCTTATTTCTGTCTTCATATTGCTTATGGGCCCGTCCCTTTTGTTTGACTTTATACCTACTTAAAATAGGTAGAAAATCTATACCTAGTTTCCCTTGGATTGTTATGAATGATTATTCTCCTTATTTTGTTATGAGAGAATAGTGGAAAAACTAAAATTTGTTTATTATGTTCTGGTTGGCTTTTGGTGTCCAAAAACTAGAAATTAACAACATTAGGACACCAAATATTATTGCTTGATAAAAATGCTCTGAAAATTAGACCACTTAAATACGATAGGGAAAAGATTCTGACATCAGAATTCTATTCAGAATATAGGATTAAATTACTGATATAACCTACTGGAACTGGATATTTTCTAATGTATTGTTATTATCGTTATTGTTATTGTTATTGTTGTTGTTGCTGTTGTTATTGTTATTTTGTGAGCTGAAATTCAGATTCTGGCATGATATACTGCATCCATCTCATGCCATCTATCTAGTATAATCACTTGACTCATTCTCAATGCAGGTCACGAATTTCATGTAACATTGCAACTGGGCTTTGACAGAACTAATGCTCATGTAATGATATAAAGGTGCCGGTGCCTTCACGGTGGTGAAACTAATTTAATAGCACAAAGTATATATCATTTATTTATCTAAATACTTGATAATTATTACCATCTATTTGTGATTGTAGAATATGTTAGTGCTTGGCTTCGATTCACTTGCTAAATGGTTGCCGTCAAGTCAATTTATAATAAAAAATGGCCCAAAAAGTTTCTCTTATTATTGATTATTTGTTTATTTTAGGGAAATTTACATACACACCACATTTCTTATGTATTTACATATCTAACACCTAAGTTTGATATTTACACTTATAAAACCTTGTTGTCATAACCCTAGGAATAAAAATGTGTATTTCACTTTTAAAAAGATGGTGATAGTGGTATTTCTCATGTGATGTTGAAGCTTTGAGTGGTATGCAAGTAAATATAAACGTTTAGGTGTTAGGTATGCAAATACATAAGGATTGTGTCATATGTATATAAAGATGCCCCTAATTTTTAGGGTTAACAAGTGCCCACTCTAGGTTGTTCGTAGGTCCGCCCTTGCCAGTAACAACATACATATGCTAGGAACACAATTAAGTTGAAAACAAGTAAGTTATAGTGGAAAGATTAAGAACTTTGGCAGCCTTATTTATGACTAGTAGAAAGAGCAGAGGATGGAATATCTCGAATGATAGGTATAAAGAGCCCAAGGGACCCAAAAAATATACCTACGGGATCCAACAATAATCCTCGTGAGGGTTTTTTATGCACCACATAGCAAGCTAAAGTGGTGTTCTAAACGGTTTAGTCAATTGTGGTCTATGCTAAATATTTCATGTCACATTAAAAACATCATTAATGATTTTTAAAAAGTGAAATATGTTTTCATGCATATATGAGGTTATATAGAAAATTTGAAGTTTTAGTGTTAGATATGTAAATAAATAGGAATTAAGTGTTATGTATGCAAACTTCCTCAACTTTTAGTCTTTTTTGTTCTTAAAAGTTGCATAAATCTAGAATATTTTAATTCATTTTCAATCCCTGCCAAGTAACTAGTTACATGAAATGAACTCATTAACGCTGAACTGCGTAGGCATCTTTATTGGTTTACGGCTGATCATCTATCACATTCTCGAACTGAGCTTCATTTGGGTCAACCTAATGATAGTTCTCTTGATCCATTGAAAGAAATATTTTAGAGCAGAATTTGATAGCATGCATACCACCCGACAGCACAATAAATTAGCTCATTCTCACCGTGATGTAAGGCTGCACCGGGTTGGGGCTTGACATATGACACTTGAAGCTAAGGATGATCAAAATAAAAGGTCTACTTAACACACTCACTGAGCTCACTATAATGTAGATTTCGTTTTGTGAATGTTGTCTCACTCGTTCAACGTTTCAAGCATTGATTTTGATCTTGGCTTGATGAAATCGTAGTGTTGTGGGAAATGAAACTTGGCTAGAAGAAATCACAAAGAACACAAGCAAGTGAGAACATAAAACGATTTATGTGGTTCGATCCTTTGGACCTACATCCACGAAAGGGAGTCAACCAGTCAATTCACTAAGACAATAAAAGAACACAAGCTTCTGAACACACGCATCGAGGAATAAGCTCTCTATCTCCAGATCTCTCTGTCGAGTAACCTCGACCTTAGATCTCTAAGATCTACCTCCTCAATCCTTGAAGCCTCTCCCTTTCTTCTCTACTTCTTCCTAGTTCTCACACTTTTTGGTTCTCTTCATCCTCACTACAAGCCTCACACCCTCTTTATTTATACAAATCAAGGGAGTGGTAGGTGGGAGGTAGGTGAACGGTAAGGGTTAGTGGTAGGTGAGCGGTAGTTGGGATTTACATTAGTGTGTCATTATCTTAGCCGAAGTAATTGGGAGTCATTAACAACACATAAGAAAATGGGCATTTGCCTTATCAATGATTGCAATTATTGGCTTTGTTGGAAACAATTGATGCTGACATTGTTGCTGCTTCTGGGCATCGACATACTTTCAATCACATTACCAAGTGTCAGGCAAATTCTTCTCACAATAACAAACTACATAAGTAATGAGTAATTTGTGAAGGCTAAACTATGAAATAGAAAAGGGTCTCTTAATGTTAAGCTGTTTCGACTACCAATCTCCTAATTTCCTCAAATATTCAAGTAATTTCATGGCTCCATTATGGCACTCAATATCATCAATCAATAAGCTTTTCAATCAAGAGTTACGGGTATCAATTAGTCTGATCGGTAAGAGTTTTAGAAGATTTTGCTAATTGCTCGAGTTTGATTCTCTTCGACACAATAATAAACACGTATCTTAAAACTTGTGGGTTGAAATAAAGCTATTCAAACTTGAAATGTTACCACCAACGAGATGTAACAATATATACATAGAAAATGCTATTTAGAAATAATAAAATTCAAGATAAATTCATCTATATAATCACTCGAACAAGAATATAAATAGAAGTAAATAAAATAAAATAAATGAAAGTAGATTATTACAAACTAAAGTCACCTCACCATAAAAAAGCTTACTGTAAATGTAGTGAAAGAGACTTATGACATTAATCTTTATGATAGCTGCACTTAAAGGAAAAAGAAGGCAATATTGTTCGGAAGTGGCATCAGGGGATCATTGCCAGTACTTGAGGATGATGAGGTTGGTGTTCAGTGATACAATTGGGAAATAGTTGGGAGAGTGACATGTCACTCTGAGATTTTTACTGAACTCTTTAACATCATATAATATATTAAAAAAATTCGTTCAATTTAAAATTTTGATAATAAATTAAAAATAATTATATTTTAAATTTAGTATTTGTGTTGACACCAATTTTTAAAATTTTAAGAAGAGGAAAATTATAAACTTAAATATTTATCACTCCTTGATTTTTGATTTAATCATCCTTCTCTTTAAATTTTAGTCTGTTGCTATTGGTGTCATATCTTTTTCATAAATTATTGGTCTAAAACAATAGTTACAAATATGTTTTAAGCTTTCCTCCAACTTTTTTATGTTCATTAGCACAAAATGTCATGATCAAATATATTCAGTTTTTATTAAGGATTTTTTTGGTCTGTTGCAAAAGGGATGCAATGCATTAGATACAGCTACATTGAGAAAATAATGCATTAAATACTTTCATCTTTGATAGCATAGTATTTATATAAATCATACATGATTAACATTTGGTTTACTAAATGAGTTGAATAAGAGTCGAATAAAGTTCGAGTTTTTTTTTTTTTTTTTTTAAAATGTTCGTATTATATTTAAACCATCTTGAAAAAATAGGTTAAAAAAATTCTCATTGGAGATGGTTCAAGCAAAATTTGAATGATTACAGTTTGAGGAAGCAATACTAAGGTTCGAATACGGCTCGGGCAGTGTTCAAATATAGCAGCCTATTGTCTTCTTTGATCATTTTAGACATGACTCATTAGATAAAACTATATTTAAAGACTTAAATAAGATCATTAACATGTCAAAATTATCATGATTTGAAGATGGTATGATTATGATTCAATTGTGAATCAAAGATGGCTCAAAATGAGTTTGATCATGCTACGATGAATAATCAATCATGGTTCAAAGATGTTTAATTGCAATGCATTTAGTGTTTGATCATGATTCATTTAGTGTTGAATCATTATTAGTTTAATTTTTCATCATTGTTCATTTAGTTTTCAATCCTCTTTCATAAATTATTTGGTCAATGTTCAAATATGAACTATACTCATTCTAATATGATAGACGGGGTGCAGTTATAATAATTATGATACAAAGAAGTGATAATCATTGTATGAAATATAATTATAAGATATGTAGAATTACAATCATAATAATTATTTTATCAGTCTCAAACATCTGCATGTATCGTAAGATAATTCAAATGAGTTACGGAGATAATAAAAACAAAATATTTATAGTATGTCTGAATAATGTTTGATGGTATTTAAATTAAGATTAAATCTTGATCAAACTTGGCTTAAACCTTGATTATAACTTCACAAACTTTGCTAAGAATTTGTCAGATCATTATTTCAACATTCAATCAAATATTGATCAAGATTAAAGCTGGTAAACCATTTTCTAATATTTTTTAGGTTTAGGACTTAGAATGCTTAATAACTGAACCTATACTATTACCACTTGAATAGCTAGTCAGACCTAAGGATGAAAGCTCAACATAAGGGTCCATTTGGAGTGGAAGTTCGGTGTCATACCTCAATTTTATCTGCAACAGCTGTTTTAGAAAACTGCTCCTATATTGTGTGTTTTCCCACTGGTCTTAACTTGGTGCAGTAGCAGCTTTTTAGCTGTGGTCCGACTTTTTCAAAAAAAAAAAAAAAATTGTATTTGCAACAACAATCTTTTGAACATCAGATTATTTTTCAGCAGTTTCATAGCTGTTTTTTAATAAGTTGCAGTTGCCTCAAACGGACTAATCTTTATTTACAAATGTGCTACTCATTAATGATTTAACATCACTAGAGATGAGAAATGAACTAAGAATAGAAAGAGCTTCGAGATTGAATATTTTGTTTACATAATATGTCTAACATTCCTTTAAACTTTGAGGTATTTTTATATGAAAAATATTTTTAGACATTGTATTCAAAGAAAAAAATATTACTGGACGTAAAGCCAAATTTTATTTAAGAAAATTAAATATTTCTTTCTCATAAAATTTATAAATTTTGGGTGGGCATTTACATAAATACAACTCAATTCCTATGTATTTACATATCTTATACTAAACTTTAAGCTTTTATTTTATACCACTCAAAACTTTCATATCACATAAAAATACCATCATTTTAATTAAAAATAAAAATAAAATATAGTTTTTTTTTTATGTATGGTTAAGGTAGTATAAATGCTATCGAAGTTAACCTAAAACACAATAAAAAAAAAACATATATTATTAGTCAAAGTAAATAGAGGTTGGTGTGAGAGACATTGAAATAAAAAATACCAACAAATATGACACTAACTCCAATTAGGACCGGATTGAAGGGCGATGGTGGTGGTCGGTGAAGGTTAAGAAGTTAGTCAGAGGTGGAAAAGGGTTGGTTGACAAGCCAAAATAGCAATACGGTTGTTTCAAGTTCCCTAGACAGCAAGCAAGCAACGATGATTGACGGGGTATGGTTGTCCTGGACTATGGCAACAAGAGGAAGGAGAGACTGCAAGAGTGGAGTTTTGGGATATTGGGATAACAATCACTCTGTACCATTCTAGATGGTGGCAGCAAATAGGGGGTGTTGGAACAGTGGCACCAACATTTATGGATAGTGGGGATTGTCAGGAATCAACAGGCAGAACATGGAAGAGTGACTGGGGTGGCTGGAGTAGGCAGGAACAACAGTTCCTTGTGGTTTTGGACAGTAAAGAGGGATGTGAGGTAGTGAAGAGGGAAGAATACAGAGTAGTTGGGTAAGAATAAATATTCCCATGGGATCGTGCTATAACCAAAGTGCCACTAGAGCCCTTAGAGAAGATCACTACATCCGACGAGTTACAATCTGAGCACACTCTCGCCTTCAGATACAACCCTAGAAAGAGAACAACGGATGTTGACGGTTGTCCATGATAGAAATCCAAGTAAAATGACATAAAACCCAACAAATAACTTATTTATATGTATACACCAATATCGTCGGCGCAAATCTCGAAACAATCGAGTGGCTAGAGAAGATGGCTCAACAACTGAGACGTTAATTTCAAAAGACATGATCTAAACTGCTCATCTGAAAGACCGACAGGTTAATCAAATCCACCCTCGGTGAATCTAGCCGACGAGTCTACCTACCATCCCAGCCGCTGAAGATCCCTAAAAGCTGGCCTAAAGCAACGGGCCGACCGACCACTCATACCTCGACATAAACAAACTCCACTCAACATGCTGGTTTAATAGGTCGAACTAGAACACATCGACTACTTGGTAACCGACATAAACAAAATTTGAATTGTAATACAAATTTAGTATTAAATCAACACTGATTGTTTTGGGGCGGTTCCATAATCGCTATCTCCTTTCTGCAATTGATAACGATTTCCATAACCGTCCACTCCTTCATGTAATTGTACTTATGCGTCCCTATAATTAGGAGACAAGAAAATGAATAAGGCGACAAGACTGGTCTACGAACTTCTTTCCTGCTTCTTTATCTCGTACTTCTCAATTACCCCACTCTTTCTCTCTCTTCTTATTTCTTTCAGCTCTAACTCTTAAAATGTGTATTCATGGAAGACAACTTAAAATTCGACAATATAGTATTAGAGTACTGAGAAATAGACCCTGCTCCAAATAAGGAGCTGTGCAAGGAAGGGCATATACAGATAGTGTAATTGATAGATCTGTAAATACACAGAAATTAAGTGGCATCTACGTAAATCCCCCTAAAAATTTGAGCGTGAAAATGCAGATAATATTATTTAGCAGTCTTGAACCTTCGTCCTCACATTGCAGCCCTCATCTAGCACTCCTTTGCCCTCTGAATCTCTTTCCGGCAAGACAGCCCTCTCAACAGTCTGCCATGGCCGCCGTCGCCGCCGCTGCCCACACCATCATCGCCGCAAAGCCGCCGTGCTCTCCTCTGCTGCCTCTTTCCTCCGGCCGCCGCCCCTTTTCATCTGCTCTCTCCGGCCAGCCGCTCCGACTCCACTCTCGAAGACTCACCGTAGCTGCAGAGCCTCGCTATATGACTGTCATCTTCGCCCAGAAGAAGGCCGTTGCAGTTCTCAAGGGCAACTCCAAGGTTGAGGGCGTTGTCACCCTCATCCAGGAAGATGACGGTTTGCTCTCTTCATGGCCATTTGGTGGATGCGTTTCCTATTTTACGAAATGCGTACATTTTTTGCTCGGTAGATTGCGGAAAATTTCAAGGGAGTTCGGATTTTGTTTTATGGCCGCGTTCTTTGGGTGGGGGAGAATTGAGGAGACTAGGGTTTTGAATTAGGTGGTTGAAATATAGAAAACAATTGGGTGAATGTGATTTTTAAATTATGGATTGATTAAGTATGATCTACAGTTCTTTTGGTGAGCTTAGAGCTTGTTTGCTTTTTTTGGTAATTCAGTGATTATTTTCTACTACATTGAGGTAAGAGACTCCTCGACGATGCTAAATAACTAAAATTATGAATGGCGAGTGAACTGGTAAAACTCTTTGGGACTACTGAAACACTGTGATTCGACAAGATGATTAGTTGGTTAATTATATGATTGAAGCCTCCTTGTGCTCTTTTCAAGTAATAACTTTGTTATCATCTTTCTATTTAGCTTTTTGGAATGGATTCTAAGATGTAAGGCTTAGGTTTGAACTTCATGTTTTATAATGAGATTGTTGGTTGATATTTTCCTTTTTATGTAAGGCCCCATTTGGTTATTCAAGTTAGAAAACTCATTCTTGAAAAAAAAAGGAGGGTCAATTTACTAGATCCCATCATCTGATTGGCTGTGTTTAGAAATTAATCTTGGTTTTTAAGTCTGCATATATCTTCAAAATCCCTCAAGTGTGTATGATTTAATTTTTTTTCATAAAATGAATCATTTTCTAAATATGGTCGGTTCATCTTTGTGTAAAGAGGTGCACTCCAAAGGCCATCACTTTGTGATGATGAGATATTTATGACTCCGATGAATGTACATTTCATTTACGATACATATAATTTAAATATCTCTCCGATGAATGTACATTTCGTTTGCAATACATATAATTTATATGCACAAGATACCTGATGCTCTCATATATTTATAATTTTCTTTTTATCAGGTCCCACGACTGTGAATGTACGCGTCACAGGACTAACTCCTGGATCTCACGGCTTCCATCTTGTAAGTGTTGCAATAAAAATTCAATTTTTCACTATAATTTTTCCACATAACACACCTTTTGATCCTCTTTTGTCCCATTATGTAATAATATTGGCTACTTCCTTACTTACCAATATTATTTTCTGCAGCATGAGTTTGGTGATACTACCAATGGATGCATTTCAACAGGTGAAAATTCTGTTATTTTCGTTCTAATTAAATTTTGGAGTAAAATGAATGCTAATGAATTAATTTTCTAGTTGGCATACTATATATATATTTTTTCAGGTTTGATTTTAAAGTCCTCTTTTATAGGTCCTCAGATCTGCTTGATTAATAATAATCTGAGTAGTTATACAAAATTGCTATCCTTTCAAGCTTATTGCACGATGAAGTCTTCCTATTTTTGTTCTGTCTTATTCTTCCACGATCGAAATCTTAGAATTTTCCATGCAGGTGCCCATTTCAATCCTAAGGGCCTGACACATGGTGCTCCTGAAGATGAAGTTCGTCATGCTGGTGATTTGGGAAACATAGTTGCTAATGCTGACGGTAATGCACATCCATCTCTTTTTCTAGGGGCATTTACATACATAGAACACAAATCTTAGGCATTTACATGTTTCACATCTAAAATTTCATATTTACACACATAGCACTCAACTCTTTAATATCATATAAAAAATAGCACAATTGCCGTTTTTTAAAGGTGAAATTCACATTTTTATGCATATGTTTAAAGTGACAAAATGCTGTGTCTGTAAATATGAAAGTTTATGTGTGAGATACGTAAATACGTAAGAATTCTGTGTTGTTTATGTAAATCTCTTCGTTCTTTTATCAGTTTGGGAAGGACTAATTTTTTGTCATTTACTATTGTTTACTGGGTTAATAGGTATTGCTGAGGCGACAATTGTAGATAACCAGGTGTCTTTTTAATCTTGAATTGATCCTTTTTTTTTTTTTTTCCTTGTGAACTGGAAATTTTATACCTGTCGGCCAACATTTTTTTGCTTTAAAAGAATTTAAAATTTTTAGTGATTTAGTTTAGTATAAAAATGTATATGATTTTGAAAATAGTTTTGAAAATAGTTTATTTTAATTTTGAAAAATGAGACCTCATGGATCTCATTTGTTCAGTAATTTGCATAATCGTGCTCGATGTCGCAAATGATACACGTTCTCGAAAGAGTAATGTATCTTACGACGGTGAACCAATCATACTGAATTAAGGACTCGTGACATCAGTTTGATCACGAACCTTTATGTGTGATAGACAGAGTTCCTCTACTAATAGAAAAGTAGGTAGGGTTTATTTTACTCGAGTTCGAGCTCACTTATAGAGTGAGCTCTATAGTTAATTACATCCGAAATGACGTGGTGTCAGCTTGGAAAACTCTCGATAATGATAGATGGTTACGTCGTCGAGAATTCAGGGTTTAGGCTTTCGCGGTAGGACGTGGAAAAACAAGTGAGTGGCTCAGATTGGAACGATTATTTCAAGAGTCGAAGGAAGAAAAGGTAGGGGATGTCACGGATACGGGCGAGCCCGGTGACTCCAACTATCCTATGGTGCGGCTGCGTTTTCGAAACGATGTTATTTAATTGTTTAATCCTGCCAATTTTATTATTTGGGACTTACACTTGCATAACACTCAATTATGCAAATAACCCACAAAGATATGAGGGTTTAGTCGTACCATACGACAACCTCGGAACCTAAAGCGAGTTAGGACTTGCGCTGCGCAAGACGGTTGCACAGAAGCCTAAAGAGGAAAGCGAGGGTTTATGTCGCACTGGGCGAGCTACCTCGAAGTCCTATAGGTTGTTATTTAAACTAGGAAGAGTTTTGCTGTTGAAGATCCTCTTCTCGATCCAAGCTCCTCGCTGTGCTGTCCACGGTGTATGCTCCAAGCTTATTGTTGAAGTAGCAATCCCAAAGTCCAAGGTTCAAACGGTTTTGTCGAGTGTGTTCCGATGTTTCGAGTTGTGTTGTTGTTTTCGAGTTTGCATGCGGAGTAAAGTAAATTCTTGCGCGAATAAAAATCTTGGAAAGTAAAGTGCAGTAAAGTAGACAAATGAAATTGCAGTACTTAAAATGTAAATGTGTACCTGGGCATCCGCCACCGATGCATAATTTGTATTGCAAGCATAGTATGACTTGCAATGGACTTAAATAAACTTGCAGACGAAGTAAACAAAGCGAGAAAACCGGACACGAAAGTCAGAAAATAAAGAAAACGAGTCGTAGAAATCGCGAAACAAAACTCGTAGTCACATATGGAAGATCGAGTCGAGTATAAGACATCGATAGAGGTGGGGGCTCGGAGCTGGTCGATGTGCTTCGACCTTGGATAAGAGGTGCCAACCCGACGATCTAAGAAGGATAATCCTTAACCCAATCCAAGTGACTAACCATGGACCTTTATATATTTTATAAGGGAAATTCTTTGATTTTCATGCAAAAGTTGTATTTTAAGTTTTCATATAGAGTTCTTTCTTTATGACGAAAAGAGATTTTTATTTTGTTTTTGTAAATATTTTGTAAAATAGTATAGTCGCATGTGTTATCACTCTAATCGTCTTAGGCTACTCGACGACTTAAGATCACGGGAAACACTCTAACCAGAAGTCGGCGAATAATACTCATCGATCCTTTCCTCTCACTTATGGAGGTCCTCGAGGTAGGAGATACTTATTCTAATTATCCCTCGTATCCCTCGTATAGCACACATAAAGCATTATTATCATCGCCTTCGCCACTGTAGACCTCAACTTATACTGCGTCCGATGATCCATATGTGATGAAACAAATGTCCGATCGCGGGAGGATACGAGTGTAATGCTCAAGCTTCAATCCGGAGCGATTGGGTTTCGATATTGGTTAAGTCTTTTTAGGGAATTCCATGATTGATTTAATTAAGGAAGGGTGAACCAAGCCTCGGTGCGATTCTCGGTATGATGTCTCGATCGGCTTGTGAATTAGGGTCGAGTCTCTAGTTATCTGTGCGTTTGAAGGTCGGGTGGATGGGTCCTCACCCAGAGTGTGTCTCCAAGGTTTAGGAAGTACGCGATTAAGGTTAGGTAGGTGACTCACACTAAGGCGTGCACCTAAGGTTGAGGAAGTTTATGTTGTGGGTTAGGTAAAGAAGGTTTCACTAAGGCGTGCACACAGGTTTATGAAGTTTATGTTGTGGTTTAGGTAAAGGAGGTTTCACCTAAGGCGTACACCTAAGGTTTAGGAAGTTTATGTTGTGGTTTAGGTAAATGAGGTTTCACCTAAGGCGTGCACCTAAGGTTTAGGAAGTTTACATTCTAACTTGTGCTTGAAGTGGCTAAGAGTGACTTATCCTTCCTCAAATTAAATCAGAAATTCCCCTTTTTTTTGTGACTTAACCGTTTAAAAGCAAAAAAAAAAAAAAAAAAAAAAAGGAGGTCGGCCCACTTGTAAAGAGAAATCAGCAAATCAAAGAAGTGAATCGGCCTAAATGCTTTTAAATTCTTTCAAAATAGTGATCAAATCAACTCCCAAAACATCAAGCAAATTGGACTCAAGGAAAGCATTTCAAAATGAAGTCCAATATAAGCATTTGAATACCACCTTCAAAAATCAGTGAAATAAAGAGCAAGGAAAAGCTCCAAAAAGAGCAAGAGAAGCTCCCACTCAATTTCTATACATTTACGTATCCAACACCTCCAATATCGGTGGGATTAAAGGAGATCAGCCATGTAAGATTTAAGTACTGCAAGTGTAAGTGTACATATATCGAGAAACTTCACATGTACATGTTATACTTTGAATGTTGAGTATAAATAGTTTAAAATTTAAGTGAAAAACTGCATGCATACACTACGAACAACTTAAGGTTTTGGAGTTTTCATAAATAAAACCGTCACATATTCAGATTTATATATATTTTTTTTAATTGCATAAATGCTATCCGAAATAGCAGGCTCATAGGAAGAATTGCATACATATACCTAATTCCTATGTTTCCTGCACATGTAACACCTACATTTTATACATATATTTTCTTTACATTTATAACACCCACACTCTTTCATATCGCACCAAAATATAACCATTCAAGCTCTCAAAATGAAACCCAGCTTTCATGCATAGGGTCAAGTGGTATCTACGTAAGAAAAAAAAAAAAAAAAAAAACAAACAGAATTTTGTGTGTGAGATATATGCATGCAAAAGAATTTTGTGGAGTGTATGTAAATCCCCTTTGAAGAACAAATGGATAAAGTTGAGTGCTGGGTTTGTACATGACAAACTTCAAGTAATCCATATGTAATTAACATAAATATAAAGATCAAGCTTTAGGTGTTAGATGTGCGAATTCATAGAAATTGAATGTTATACATGTAAATCTTCCATATACTGTACTAGAAATTTTAAAAGGAATTAATAAATGCAGGAGTTACCAATTATTGTGTAATTCAGTCAATTCGTTGCGGTTTAGAAGCAGACCGCATATCTAGAGCTCCTTTATATTTAAATGGATTAGCACCAAATAAAGGGTGCACAAAAGTACAAAATAAAATAAAATAGACTTGTAATTTTAACGAAATGTTGAACGAGGTTCAAGAAGAAACGAAATGAGAGAAGAAGAAGGTACCTCGCTTTTACGTTCAAGAAAAACGAGAGAAGATCAAACACCCGATAAACTAGGGAAGAACCACCCGGAATCTAGGCAACACCTCCCCCTTCTCACAAAATTTCGGCCGACTATAACCACTCCCAACTAGGGTTTTATAGACAAGAAAGAGAGCGACGAGCCACCAACCACAAGTGGGGAGCTGTTCGGTCGAGCGGGCCTCAAGGTCGAGCCAGGTGGATTTGAGCGAGGTTGCTTTTACGTGAGGAAGAAAGAGGCGGGATCGAGCGGTTTCTTGGGCGCGCGAGAGAGAGAGAGGTGGGCGAACGGCTTGTCGAGCGAGGAAGCTAGGTTTCGTTGCAGAGAGAGAGCTGAGCGGTCTAGCGGGAGAGGGAGTGAGTGAGAAGGGAAGTCGAGCGTGAGGCGAAGGCTTCGGTCGCGAGCGGGAGAGGCGCTTCGATCGTGAGCGGGGAGAGGGGCTTCGGTCGCGAGCGGGAGCGTTGAGGTTCTTCGGTGCGGGCGAGTGCGGGCGAGGGCTTTAGTTATCGGGCGAGCGGGTGCGGGATCGAGAGGAGCGGCGAGAGACGAGGGCTTCGATCGCGAGCATGAGAGGATGCATCGCGAACGGCTTCGGTTCGCAGAGGGGAGGGGAGGCGATCTTGATCTTGGTGCTCGAACAGGCGATCTTGATCTTGGTGCTCGACGAGGGAGGAGAACTGATCTGCGAATGGGGAGGAGAACTCATGTATTTATTGACGCATTTGGGCGCCAAAATTAATTCCCCCCTAATTAATTAACATTAAATTAATTTAAAAAATTGAGTTTAAAAGAAACAAATGAGGTTGGGGTGAATAGCCCGATTTGGACTTAGATTAAACTCAAGTCGAGCCGGATTCACGTCCTGCAAAATTTAAGAAAAAAGCATCGATTTTCGTGTCGTTCCCGTGCTCTCGGAACCACGGGCAATATGGGTATGCTTCCAGCTAAAGTCGACGTCCGGACGCATCCGGTGTGGTCCGTTTCGTCATCTGGGGTCGTCCGGACAAGTTTGCCGACGATCGGGCTAAAAAAGTGTCGAATTGGTGCGCGCGAGTCGAACGTCATTGAGGGTTCACTAGGCGCGTCTGCACATGGGAACTCATTTTCGAGCCTCTCTACGTGTTAGTCCTAGCCCTTGCAACAAAGAGTCGAGTGCTTGGGACTACTCATGCGAGGTCTTACAAAATGAGTCAGAAGTCGGTTCGAAGCTACATGTAAGGTGGGTTCGTGACTAGTCCGCTAGGATGGTCGAGTAAGGAACTCCTAAAGCTAGATCTGCAGGTGCTAGAGAAAAGCATAAGACGCTCGTAAAAATGAGGTCGACAAAGGACCCCAATAGGTGTGGTGTGCAGAACATGCACACCGCGCGTATTGGTGTTGACCGAAGCGATCAACACTACCAGAAGACTGTGTAAGCATGTCACACTCAGAACAAATTGACTCAGAGTCAGGGTGAATTTGAGTTAGGGCTTTCCACTGGGGAGTTCCAACCCAAAGACGAGCAATTGAAGATCCTTAAAAGTTTCTGTGCAGGGATGATGAAAGGATTGCAACATGATGTGTTGTTTGGTTGTTTTGTCGAAAGTTTTGTTTGAGTGATGTAAATTTGATTAAATGAGGAAATCGATTTAGGCGAGAAAAGTACTGAGACCACTAACACGAGATTTATGCTGAAAACGATCACTTAAAGAAGAGTTCTACGCTAAAGAGAGCCATCAACTAGGAATTCACGCAAAAGAGATACCATATGTGAGTTCATGTTAAAGAAGGCCATCATTACGAATTCTGTAAAAGAGCCATCACTAGGATTTCGTCAAAAGATAATACCAGCTAGAATACTGTTAGAAGGCCACCATGTAGAGATTACTGTAAAAGAGATAACTACCATCTAGGATTCACGCTAAAGAAGGCCACCAATTAGAATTCTGTCAAAAGAGACCACCACCTGGGATTTACGTCAAAAGATAATACCATAACTAGAGATTCTCGCTAAAGAAAGCCACCGTAGAGATTCTAGTCAAAAAGACCATCACCTAGGATTACGTCAAAAGAGATAGTACCAACTAAGGATTCTGTTAAAGAAGGCCATCAACTAGGATTACGTCAAAAGAGATACCATCAACTGAGATTACTGCTGAAAAATGCCACCAATAGGAATTCATGGCAAAAAGACCATCACCTAGGATTTACGTCGAAATAGACCACTGCCTGAGATTTACGTCAAAAGAGATAGCCACGCAACTAGGGATTCTACGCTAAAGGAAGGCCACCGACTAGGGATTCACGTCAAAAGAGACCATCACTAGGGATTTACGTCAAAAGAGATAGAAAGCGAGAAGAGTGCGGTTACATGCGAAGTAAAACCAGCTAAACTCTTCTACCGGGAATTGAGGACCCGGTGTTTCGTGGAATGAGACTTCGTGCCGAGAAAAGAGACAACGATACCGACAGATTGAGAAGATTCAAACCAGCCGGGTCGAGATTTGGATTTGAAATGGTTGATTTTGATCATTTTGATTTCAAATGCTATTTAATTTCAATTGTTTTATGGTGAAGTTAGATTATTGTTTCGTTCGTCGAGTTTTATCACCGTTTCAATTTAAAATTGTGGAGTTTATTTAATTTCATGTTGTTTTCGTATCGTTCCTGGTTCGTTAGTATTGTGAAGCTGAATCAAGGATTCAACTTAACGGCATTAAACCAATCGCACGACGTAGCAAAAGCAAACTTTATTAATACTCCGGAATCGGATACAACAAAATATAGTCTGAATACGCAACGTCGATGAATATAAAGAGATACATATGAGTAACATACGTACGTAGAATGCAATCTTCGATCATAAGCTATCGGTGATTTCTTACGTCAAGTCTCTTTCGAGCCATGCTGGAATTGTGTAGAGACTAACCCTCCTCTCAAGACGTACTTCGAGACGAAAGTCCCTCGTACACTCTTAGAGGTGTCTTTGTCTCACAACTGCTAGAGGCTGCGACCCTTCGAGGTCCGGGTCGGGGCGGTATCCGAATGGTGCTTTCTGTCGTCCATTTTCACGAAAGTGATGGACACTCTCCTTTGCGGTACTCCGGAACGCGGTGCTTTGCCGGATCGGCTCCATTTCCTTTAAGCACAAGAACGATCCAGCTGGAAGAGGGATCTTTCTTGGCCACTGAATTCACACAGGCCGACGACCCGCAACTCTCTCCCAAACATAATATCACACCTGCTGAGGAAGGAGGCTCGTGCGGAATGGTCTCGGAAAGTCATGATGATGCTATATGGGGTGGAATGCGGTCCCTCTTTGTAGATATTTATAATGCAACTATTCGGCACACAATCCGTCGGCGAGGATGTGCTAGAAACCATCCTTTTAATCATACTCTTTAATATCGAGGGCATCGGGTCTACCTTGTCGTGTCTTATGATGCCGGCGGATTCCTTTCTTTGTCATGGGCGTAGTTGTAGCAACAACCAAGCCGAATAGTAGCTCGTCCCTTGCCTCGCATCCATCTTCGAGGTTCGAATACGTCTTCTTCCTTAAACGGCCTGCCGCGCCTAAGTCCACGAGGTAAAAGACATAATCGATTATGCCCTCTGTTCGCTACCTGAGAACACATCTGTATGCAATTCCAGCCCTTCCAGAATGTTAACATATTTCCCCCGAATTCTTTCAAAGTGCTCAAAATTTTGTTTTCGAACCCTTTGAAATTTCTCTGGTTCATCCTCTGAAATTGTCGCGAGTAGCTTTGATTTAACGAGTTTGTGAAATGTAAGGCACGATTTCTGTTGATTTTCATGACTTTGAGTCGGCGAGACTATGATGTGATCCTCGTGGGATTCAACGGCACGTTTTACGTAAGGAAGGCTTTGCGGTGGCTTAGTCTTTCTCTTCTTTATCGAAGGTCGGGGAATGACGTCCCTACCGATTCGGTTACGCACTGTTCTTTCCCCTGTGCTACTGGGACATCTGCTGCAGCTAACTCTCGGGCTACCCTTTTCTCCAAGCGGTCCTGCATCAGGAGTTCGCGGCGCTTCAAATTACGGCGTTGTGTGCGTGAAAGTGGAATCTTCCTAGATGCACCTGCTGTGGTACCACTCGTAATGGAACACCGGTGGGGTTCCCCTGTATGGCATTCACAATCGGGACATCGGCTCCTTGTATCTCTTCTTTGTCATCCTCGAACTTTCTCTTATTTATCGGCTGCGGTGTGTTCTCTCGCTCTTGAAGCTGAAGTACTTGTCTTCGGGTTTTCGTTTCATACGGATTGACTACCTTTAGCATGTGACCCTCATAATCCATCTTTACTGTTCGAAGTCCGGGTCGAATTCTATGACGGCGCCTGTGCCACCTCTTCCTCGTTGAGTGCGAGTTTGATACCGATTTTTAAATGAGAAAATCGGCCTCTTGCTCGACATTTTCTGCAAAAAGACGGGAAAAACGTCGACGTGCTAAAATTCAAGCCGAACAGGGAACAATACTAGTTTATTATTGAATATGTTTTACAAAGTGATGTTTCTATTTCATTTCATGCATGTAAATTTATGAAAGAATGTGGAATTTGTGGCATTTCAGATTTCAACATGAAAGAAATGTAATTTTATTCAGGAGAAGTCAACTTATCATTTTCATTACAGACACATTTTTTTTATTTCATTTATTGGACCCGAGTTACGGACGATTGTCACATCGGCATATCTTAGGACTCGCAATCGAGCCGCCTCGAAACGTCACGATGCATAGTACTTTTCGAATATCGCCCATTAATTGGTAGCATGGGCACTTTCGCCACGACAATCTATCAGTTGGTAGGATCCTCCGGAGTAGACTTTTTCGACCACGAACGGTCCCTCCCAAGTCGGTTCAAATTTTCCTCCCATCTTACGGTGCGCGAGAATGGGCGCTTCGAAATACGAGGACTAAGTCACCAACTTTAAACGTTCTTGGGCGGACCAGCTTGTCGTGGGCTTGCGTCATCCTCGCTTGGTATAATTCAAGGTTCTGCTGTGCTACGAGTCGCTTTCCTTCGAGACTTTCTAGCTCTTCAAGCCGGAGCTTGGCATTCTCCTCTGTCGTGATTTTGTTAGCTACGGCAATTCTGAGGGATGGTAATTGCACTTCCAAAGGAAGCACAGCCTCGGACCCATACACCAAGGCGTAAGGTGTAGATTGAGTTGGGGTTCTGAACGTCGTCCTGTACGCCCATGACTGCCTCGAATAGCTTGCTCGTGCCACCCTCTTTTATTATTGTCTAATGTCTTTTCGGAATGCGCATGAGGGTCTTATTGAAGGCCTCCGCTAGACCGTTCGCTTTCGGGTAGTAGATCGTAGAATATCTCCAATCTATCCCATGTCGTTTGACGAAACTGTTGATTTTAGTACTTTTGAATGCTGTACCGTTATCTGAAATAACCCTGCGGGGAACACCAAAGCGGTAGACAATTTGGGTTTTGAAAAACTGAAGAACATGATGTGCTGTGACTTCCTTCAACGGCACTGCCTCTGCCCATTTTGAAAAGTAGTCTGCCATTGCTTAGTATGAGCCGGTGTCCTTTAGATGACGGAGGGTCTATCGGACCCACTATATACGTGCCCCGACACTCGAATGGCCACGACGCAATTGTTGGGTGTAGCACATTCGGCGGTTGATGTAAGACCACTCCGTGCACCGACAACGATGGCGGCTTCGGCAATTTCCATGCGGTCATCCAACATTGATGGCCGATAGTACCCCATTCTCTTGATCTTCATTTTCATTTTCGGACTGGCTGGTGGGCACGCACATAGTCACGCATGTACTTCCTTTACAATATTATACGCTTCGCCTCGCTTAGACATCTTAACCACATATGGTCGAAGGATCTTTTGTATAACACGTTGTCAACTAGGGCGTATGACAATGCCCTCCTCTTAATACGATGTCTTCGTTGATGCGTCTTCGGCGGTGTCCCGGTCTGCAGGTATTCGACAAAAGGTCGACGCCAATCGTTCTCATCTTCAGCTACTGCAGCAACTGTGTTCTCACTTCCTTGCTTATGCACGGTATCCATGTCGATTTGAGATAAGACTTGACATCCTTGTATCGTAACGTCGATAGAATCTTCCGGCGGGCATGCAAACTCCTTAGCTAATTTGGCCAAAGCATCTGCATGAGAATTGTCACCTCGGGGAATTCTATACAACGTCACATTGGGAATCTGTTCTAACAACTTCATCGCGTAGCGGTGGTACTGTTCTAACCTAGGTTTCAAGATCTTGTACTGTCCGGCTACCTGTTGGATAACAAGTTGAGAATCTCCGTAAATAGCGAGGTCTGTTATTTCCATTAAAATTGCTAAACCTAACCCTGTTATTAGGGCCTCATATTACTGCCTCGTTATTTGTACACGACTCGGTCGAGTGGTAAGAGTATCTTAACATCCTCGATCCGGTGTAATGAAAATTAGGCCGATTCCTGCTCTCACGGGAATTATTGTTTGCGAATCTTTATCTCTTCTGGTGACGAAGCTCCGTCGAAGTACATCTCCCGACGTTGAGCATTGGGATGTCCTACGTTCATTACTTGTTCGTCGAGCAAGTCATCGTTGAGGGGAGAACCGAGTGGCAACGGGTGTCTTTGCGAGAAAGTCCGCTAAAATTTGTCCTTTGACGGCGCGAAGAGGTACGAAAGTTATATCGAATTGCAACAATATCATTGACCATCGCGCCAATCTACCAGAAAGGGTCGGCCGGGTCATCAGATATTGCAACGGATTAACTTTCGAGATTAGGTTGACCTTATGAGCTAGCATATAGTGTCTCAGCTTTTGGGCTGCGAAAATTAGAGCTAGACAATGCTTCTCAATTGGAGGATACTTCACCTCCGCAGGTATTAGACGACGACTAAGGTAATAAAGGGCGTATTCTTTACCCTCTTCATTGACTACGAGCTAGCGAGGCTCGAGGAGTCGTCTAAGCCGCGGTATAAAGTATCAACGGTCGGCTTGAGGCCAGAGCTGCTTAAAACCGGAGGTGTCATTAAGTATTGTTTAATACTTTCAAAGGCCGTTGACATTTTTCATCCCAGTAAACTTGGCATCTTTTTTTATTAACGCGAAAGAGTGACGACACGATCCGACAGATTAGATATAAAGCGTCGTAGATATGCCAATTTCCTTGAAATGATCGTAGGCTGCTTTAAGGTTTTAGGGGGTGGCATTTCCAAGATGGCTTTAATCTTCTACGGATCGATTTCGATTCCTCGGTGTCGGACAACAAATCCTAAAAATTTTCGGAGGTGACATCGAAGGCGCACTTTAAGGGATTCGTTTTAAGGTTAAATTGCCGCAACCGTTCAAAGACAATCCTCAAATCGTACGAGTGGTCTTCCTTTGTTTGCTCTTGATGACCCAATCATGCACGTAGCATTCAACTTAGTTATGGATGAGGTCGTCAAAGATCGTTGTCATGGATCGTTGGTATGTTGCTCCGGCGTTCTTGACCCGAATGGCATTCTTGTATAGCAATAAATTCCGATCGGTGTTCGAAAGCGATAAGTGTCGCGTCTTCGGCGCCATCTTAATCCGATTATATCACGAAGATCCGTCCATGAATGAGAAAATTTCGTGTGAAGATGCGATATCCACCATTAGTTCAGGATGGGTAATGGAAATTCATCCTTCGGGCAAGCCTTGTTTAAATCTCTGAAATCGACACAAATTCGAATTTGTCCATTCTTCTTTCTAACTGGCACAATATTAGCCAACCATGTTGGGTATTGTTCTTCTCTTACAAAATTGGCATCTATTAACTTCTTCACTTCGTAGATGACTTGTTGCTCTATTTCAAGACGCATCCTTCGGGGGGCTTGCTTAACCGGGGTCATGGTCGGGTCTACTCCAAGTCTGTGGACCGCGACTTCCGGTGCTAATCCGGGCATCTCGTTGTAGCTCCATGCAAAACAATCTCTGAACTCTGACAATAGTTCGATTAAATCTGAAGACTCCTCATCACTTAGTAGTGAGCTAATGAAAGTAGGTCTAGGGGCATCTTCAGTCCCTAGGTTGATCTCCTTCAATTCATCAGCTTGTAGATTTGATTTCCTCTTGAACTCCGTGGGGCATCCTCTATTGAGTTTCTTCGAGTTCTCTTCCACTTGAAGGCAATTTTCACTCTAGCGGCTAGTAACGACCAAGCAAAATTCGGTGTCATAGGCCGGCCCTACGCGTGCCGAATCCAACGCCCTCTTTCGATTTAGAGGCTCGATTTTTATTATTCCACAATTCCTCGAAGAGGTGCATCCTTTCTTTTGATAATTTACCGGGTACAAAACCACGTTGAATTAATCTTTGCACATAAGGAGAGTAATAATCGAAGGCAATTCCATTAATTCATTAAAAGTATTTTCTTCCAATTTTACATTGTTTTCGAAGCTGGAAGAAGAAGAACCACGGTAAAATTTTATCGAGCTTCATGCCAACACTCTGTACTTCCTTAACCTCCAACCCCTCGACTTTATTGGAATGAATCGGGGTTAAGGTTATGGCTATGTACATAGTGGTTAATCCGATCATACATTGATTCATATTCTTTTTCTTTTCTTCTTCAAGAAATCTCAAGGCGAGGTATCTTTTGATTTCTTGTTCTCGCTATTTTTGTCATCTTTTCATCCTCGGAGCTGTCTTCCAATTCAATGTTGATGACCGGATCTCTCCGTTCAACAATCTTGTTAACTCTTCCTCGCCCTCGTCCCCGGCCTTGATCTCGAAAACGGGGGCTAAAAGAGATGCCACCATCTCGGCTGTAAAGGAGTGATGGGAGATCGGCCGAATCGGAGCCGGCCGGTCTCGTTCTTGCAATCCCTTTGACTCTTGAATTTCTTTGGAATGACGTCTGCGGAAAAGCTGTCTTCTTTGGTGGCGCGTAGTAGGCGGCATCTTCATGAAGGCCTATCTCATGTACTGCAAAAGGTTGTAGATCTCCCTTGATGCACCATTCCTGACCTCCTTCATAGTATTTTATGCACTGGTGTAGGGACGATGGAACCATTTTGTACTCATGGATCCAGGGTCGACCCAGTAGGGCATTGAACGAAGTCTCTGAATCTATGATGTGGAATTTTGCGGTCGTTACTAGTTCACCGATCCTCAGTGACAGTGTTATTGATCAGAGAGCCCTTTCTCCTTTACGGTTGAAGCCTCTTAACATCATTTTGTCGATAGAAAGCTGCGGGTGTCGATGTCTAAGTAGGCTAACGTCCGTAGATTCGTTATGTTAATTGATGCTCCGGATCAACCAATACCTGGAGAGTGTGAATCTGTCGATGTTCACGGAAATGTATAGGGGTCGGTTGTGATCGATACATGCCAAGCAACAAGTCATCATCCGTGAAAGTGATACCGAGCTGTTCCTTTAACGAACAAACCTCGTCTACTGAGCTGCTGGCCAAATGAGCTAAGCAAATCTCTGGGTCGAGCAAAGCCTTAACCAGAGCCTCTCTCATCTCTTTTGACAGTATCAGGGCGTCGAGGATGCTTAGTTTGGCTGGCAACTTTCGTAGATGGGCTAGAACGTTATACTCCACTTTGTTATTCGAGCTCCCCGATTCCTCTTGAACATGTGTCTCTTCCGTCAGTGGGATTGGTTCTGCAGAGGTAGGTGTATGTTTTTCCTTTACTGCTGGACCCGTTGTTGGGGGTAACACCTTTCCTCTTCTCAAATACACCTCCGTTATTTCTTCTGTCATTTGGGTTGGACCCAGAGGCTTGTCTTCTGGAGTGCTGGTTGGCTCTTTCAGTGTTGTCTCCGAATCTGACAATTCTAATTCAATCGTAACTGGCGTTCCTTGAAACTCAAAAACGGGCGCTTCACTATCCGAACTGTCGTACCCTGTGTTGTTAATATCTTCTTTGGTCATGTTAATAAATTCATCGGGATTTTGTACGATTTGAGGATCATCGATGAAATTGAAATTCGTATTAGATTGGTTGTTAGCTATGCGATCACCGAAACTGATAAAAACGTAGCCAAAATCGAATTCTCTGCATTGCGTGACCACGGAGGGACAAAGAAATCATACAAGGTGAATGGTTCGAGGAATTTCTCCCCGAATACGAAACAGCCGATCGTGAAAAAGCGGCCCCTGGTCTACCCTTCGCGCTATCATTCTTTACATCTTTGACACTTCCATCATTTATCTCCTGTGGTGATGACTTCCCCGGCGTGCTCGACAGTGCTGGCCAAGTGGACTGTAAGCTTTGAGCAGAGGCTTGTGCTGAGGCTGCACGTGTCTGATCCAAAATTTTCTGAGATGATCTAGTCCAGCTCGTGTTCCATCCAGCTTCTGTTACATAGGGGTCGATTGAAACTATGGGCCCAGTCGAAATCACATTGACCGAACCTTTTCGAGTTCTTTCAAATATTCCTTTGGAATTGTGATATTCCGAGCACTGTAGTTCCTTTCAAGCCGACCTTCGAAGCTGAAGCAATCCTCATTGTGTGCCGAGCATTCGTGATATGGGCGATACATGGGAGTGATCCGTCTTATCGACCTCATCCGGTTTCTTTGGCTCAGCAACCTCGAACTCGGGCTTCTTGATCAAATTTACGAACATCTTTCCCATTGCCTCATCCTTGAAGGAGTAAACTCTGTTCGGTTGTCGGCCATGGTTGGACCTGCCCTCTGTCCGTGCGGTAAGTTCCTTGCTGAGTACGTGGTCGATGGTGCTTGCTTGGTTGTCTTCTTGCTAGCTGTTGGGTGTGTTGCGGACGCTGATATGTCTGTCGAGGCTGTTCAACCTGAATCCGTGGTATCGTTTGCCTTTGTCGACTGCTGCCACTGTTCCAGATCTCTTCTCGAATGTCTTTACTGGCTTTGGCTTGTCAGCTTTCTCCAGGAATCCGAGTTGCTTAGCCTCCTCTTGCAGGCTCGCAGCTTTACTAAGTAGCTTTTCAAAGGTTTTGATTGTAAATCCTTTGAGTAGAAAAGCCTCTTGGACCATGAATGCTCTTGAGTAAGATCTCGATAGCATGTTGTTCACTGCAATTGTGGCTCACACTTCATACTTAGATTCCTCCACGTAGAATGTACTCCACTAGAGTTTACGTAGACACTCGTCTTCTACCTGCAAGATCACCCACGGTGATATGATGCTGAGCTCCAGCGAACCTCTTAACGAACATGTTCTCCAGCTTCGTGAATGTCTTTATTGACCCATTCGGTAATCCCGCATACCGATCGAATGCGACCCGGAGAGGCTAGCTCATAGCTGACGGAATAAGAGTGCTTCGCTACCCCAGCGTTGCGGCAACTTGCCGGAAGTGTGCAACATGCCGACGGATTTCTGTTCCATCAAACGTTTTGAAGGTAGGTGGCACAAAGCCCTTCGGGTAGAGCACTTGCATCGAATTCCTCCGGATATGGTCTACCCTTTGGAATCGATGCTCCTCCTTTGGATTGGGCTAAGGCCTCCTTTACTTGTTGTTCAACTATCCGTTTGATGTCCTTTCCGGTATAGTGTTTTGAGTCGAACCATTCATTTCATCTGCGACATGAATGATCTCTGGCGGTTTATTTACGGAGAGGCTGCTCTCGGAGATTGAGGTTGACTCTGAAACGAGGCTATAACGGCCGCCATCTCCTCCATCCTTTTTTCCATGCGAATGATAAGCTCATCCCTCCGTCGGATGGCCCTGCGCGACTCATCCTCGGTGTTCTCCTCGGTAGACAAAGGAGCACCACGCGATGACGCGGAGGCTCTAGTCTCGACCATAAAGATCTCTGCAAAATCTTCATCCATATGAAATGACAAATCGTGTTTTTCATCATTGATGCTTCCACTTTGTTCTTTTGACGGTTCGGCGATGTACGCACGAGCTTCTCTAATCTTTCCTCAATTAACTTCCCTTTAATGATCTTGAGATCGACTGGGGACTGTTGTTGTACACCTTCCATCAACACTGATTTCGGCGTGGCCGGAACACTAATGATTGGAGCATTAGACTTGGAATCCTTTGCGGGGAGACGACTTTTTGATCTATGTTGAGGCACCGGTCCAGCGACCTTAGGACTCCGCAACTTCTCCTTCGGAACCAAGGCCCGGAGACTAGACGTCTCTTTGGGGGCCTCGGCTCTCCTGGATAAATCGTGGTCCCTAATACGCGGTCCGGATGCAGTAACTAGTGATCCTTTGTGGGAATCTCCCCTCGTGGTGGCAAACTGTGTTCTCGGACCCGATCGAGGCCGGATCGGTCGGCGCTGCGGAGTTTACGAGAGGCGACGGCGATAGCGCTCGTATGGTTAGCACCAGTATCTACACGTTCTCCCAGACGAAGCTTAACGGGAATACGAGACTGCAGTGCTCTTCTCTCCTGGGTAGATCCATGAAATTGGCTAGCGATTTCATCCTTTTTCAAAATTTCTGCTCGGACTCGGGGCGACACAGCACACCCCATCCTTCTTATTATCTCAGCAACGGAGCAACGCTCCTCTCGAGCCAATTTTTCAAACACCCAATGAACATGAGGAAGGGGCTCAGGCCTCTTTCTCTTTTCAACCTGACGACGAGGCGAGAGCGGTAATTTAGCGACAACCCGCGAGCACTCTCTTCTCCGAGAGCGGCGGACAATGGGTGAAACTCGCTTCCTCTACAGGAGAGGTGCGGTCTCGGCCCATCCAGTTTCTTCTTGTTGAGGAATCTCTTTGGTCGGAACAGTTTTCAAGGTGTTTGCCCATTTGGCCTTTAAGATCTTGCGATTTCTATTCCTTCGTTGCGTTCGGGTAAGCTTACCGGACTTTGAGCTAGATCCAATCTCAAACACAGATGGTAACAGGGTAAGGGCATGAGCTGACTTGTCCTCATATAAAATTCCCTTTCCTTTCGACATCGGCGGAGCAGCAGGCGTGGTAACAGTAAGTCCAAGGGGAGTAGATAAAGCTTTAGCAGTAACAGGAGCAGCAGACTTCATGAGGGCAGTGGTGACCTTCGCCTTCTTGAGGGAAGGGAAGTCTCGGTCACAGTTCAAGTTGAATTCAGCGGACGGCTCCTGGACATCTGGGCCAGCGACTTTCTTCACGAAGAACGGGGTCTTTCCGAGTGTTCCTTCAAATTCGTCAAAACCGGATCCAAATTTAATCTTGGACCCCACCGGCGGGCATCCCCGTCGGTAAGCAAGTCGCACGAGAATGTCAAAGTTGGGGACGACATCTTTCTTTCCTGTCAGTTGAAAAAAGTTGTTGGGCGTTAGAGGAATCCCACACTCAATTTCTGGGTAAAAAAATTACTTTATTGCAAGTACAAAAGTTGACGAAAATGTCAAACTGGGCGTTTCTTTCGAAACTTATCCAAATGATTTTGAATTAAATATGTTTTCATTGTTGCTTTTGTTGTGAATGTTATGTTTCGGTATGAAGTCATGAAGTTTGATATTACCGAGGAAATTTTCAGGGAGATAATTTGATGTGATTTGCAAAAAGAACAAGTCAAACTTGGGAAAGGGATGAAGCGACCACGAGGTAAAGGACCCAGTCCGAAATTAGAAAGGACTCATTCCACACCGAACGTACTCCTACCCTAACCTACCACACCTATTGGGGTCCACCCTACTAAACTACAGGATTCTCGAACCACCCTGTTTAAGGATATGATTAAACGAGCGGTTCTCGGAATCCGAGAAGAGTTGACTATACGGCTCAGGAAGAAATGAGCACGGTATGTCAGCAGAAGAACAACGATCGACTTACGAGAGACATGGACACACCGCCGATGTATGAAGACAAAACCACTCGATCAAAATGGAGAGAGGACTAGTCACGTGAGTGCCTGAATTTGTCGACCGACATTTTTTTGCTTTAAAAGAATTTAAAATTTTTAGTGATTTAGTTTAGTATAAAAATGTATATGATTTTGAAAATAGTTTTGAAAATAGTTTATTTTAATTTTGAAAAATGAGACCGCACTGGATCTCATTTGTTCGATAATTTGCATAATCGTGCTCGATGTCACAAATGATACGCGTTCTCGAAAGAGTAATGTATCTTACGACGGTAGACCCAATCATACGAATTAAAGGACTCGTGACATCCGTTTGATCCGCGAACGCTTTATGTGTGACCAGACGAGTTCCTCTACCAATAGAAAATTCAGGTAGGGTTTATTTCTCGAGTTCGAAGCTCACTATAGAAATGAGCACTTATAGTTAATTACATCCCGAATAGTAGTGTCACTTGAGAAAACTCTCGATAATGATAGATGGTTACGTCTTGAGAATTCGAGGGTTTAGGCTTTCACGGTAGGACGTGGAAAAACAAGTGAGAGTGGCTCAAATTGGAACGGTTATTTCCAGGAGTCCAAAGGGAAGAAAAGGTAGGGGATGTCACAGATCTGAGGCGAGCCCCAGTGACTTCCCAACTATCCTATGGTGCGGCTGCGTTTTCGAAATGATGTTATTTAATTGTTTAATCCTGCCAATTTTATTATTTGGGACTTACACTTGCATAACACTCAATTATGCAAATAACCCACAAAGATATGAGGGTTTACGTCGTACCATACGACAACCTCGAACACTAAAGCGAGTTAGGACTGCATGTGCCATGAGACGGTTGCACAGAAGCCTAAAGAGGAAAGCGAGGGTTTATGTCGCGCTGGGCGAACTACCTCGAAGTCCTATAGGTTGTTATTTAAACTAGGAAGAGTTTCTTGTTGAAGATCCTCTTCTCGATCCAAGCTCACCGTTGTCTTGTCACTGCGGTGTATGCTCCGAGCTTATTGTTGAAGTAGCAATCCTAAAGTCTGAGGTTCAAACGGTTTGTCGAGTGTGTTCCGATGTTTCGGGTTGTGTTGTTGTTTCGGTTTTGCATGCGAAGTAAAGTAAATTCATTGCGAATAAAAGTCTTGGAAAGTAAAGTGCGATAAAGTAGACAAATGAAATTGCAGATCTTAAAATGTAAATGTGTACCAGGCATCCGCCATCGATGCATAATTTGTATTACGAAGCATAGTATGACTTACGATGAACTTAAATAAACTCACGAGACGAAGTAAGCAAGCGAGAAACCGGACACGAAAGTCGGAAAATAAAGAAAACGAGTCGTAGAAATCGCAAACAAAACTCGTAGTCACATATGGAAGATCGAGTCGAGTATAAGACATCGAGTAGAGGTGGGGGCTCGTAGGCCCGATGTGCTTCCCGACCTCGGATAAGAGGTGCCAACCCGACGATCTAAGAAGGATAATCCTTAACCCAATCAAGTGATTAGCAATGGACCTTTATATATTTTATAAGGAAATTTTCGATTTTCATGCAAAAGTTGTATTTTAAGTTTTCATATAGTAGCTTCTTTCTTTAATGACGAAAAGAGATTTTTATTTTTGTTTTTGTAAATATTTTGTAAAATAAGTATAGTCACGACGTTAGTCACTCTAATCGTCTTGAGACTACTCGACGACTTAAGATCACGTGGAAACACTCTAGCCGAGAGTCGGCGAATAGTACCATCCGGTCCTTTCCTCTCCCCTATGGAGGGTCATCGAGGTAGGAGATACTTATTCTAATTATCCCTCGTATCCCTCGTATAAGCACACATAAACGATTATTATCATCGCCTCGCCACCTAGACCTCGAACTTATACTGAGTCAGATGATCCATATGTGACAAAACAAATGTCCCGATCGCGGGAGGATGCGAGTGTAATGCTCGAGCTCGAATCCGGAAGCGTTGGGTTTCAATATTGGTTAAGTCTTTTTAGGGAATTCACAGTTGATTTAATTGAGGAAGGGTGAACCAGCCTCGGTGCGTTCTTCAGTATGGTGTCTCGATCGACTATGAATTAGGGTCGGATGCCTAGTTTCGCTGTGCATTTGAAGGTCGGGTGGATGGGTCCTCACCTAGAGTGTGCTCACTGGGTTTAGGAAGTACGCGATTAAGGTTAGGTAGGTGACTCACACAAGGCGTGCACCTAAGGTTGAGGAAGTTTATGTTGTGGGTTAGGTAAAGAAGGTTTCACACTAAGGCGTGCACTAAGGTTTATGAAGTTTATGTTGTGGTTTAGGTAAAGGAGGTTTCGCCTAAGGCGTACACACAGGTTTAGGAAGTTTATGTTGTGGTTTAGGTAAAGGAGGTTTCACTCAGGCGTGCACCTGAGGTTTAGGAAGTTTACGTTCTAACTTGTGCTTGAAGTGGCTAAGAGTGACTTATCCTTCCTCAAATTAAATCAGAAATTCCCCTTTTTTTTGTGACTTAACCGTTTAAAAGCAAAAAAAAAAAAAAAAAAAAAAAAAGGAGGTCGGCCCACTTGTAAAGAGAAATCAGCAAATCAAAGAAGTGAATCGGCCTAAATGCTTTTAAATTCTTTCAAAATAGTGATCAAATCAACTCCCAAAACATCAAGCAAATTGGACTCAAGGAAAGCATTTCAAAATGAAGTCCAATATAAGCATTTGAATACCACCTTCAAAAATCAGTGAAATAAAGAGCAAGGAAAAGCTCCAAAAAAAGAGCAAGAGAAGCTCCCACTCAATTTCTATACATTTACGTATCCAACACCTCCAATATCGGTGGGATTAAAGGAGATCAGCCATGTAAGATTTAAGTACTGCAAGTGTAAGTGTACATATATCGAGAAACTTCACATGTACATGTTATACTTTGAATGTTGAGTATAAATAGTTTAAAATTTAAGTGAAAAACTGCATGCATACACTACGAACAACTTAAGGTTTTGGAGTTTTCATAAATAAAACCGTCACATATTCAGATTTATATATTTTTTTTAATTGCATAAATGCTATCCGAAATAGCAGGCTCATAGGAAGAATTGCATACATATACCTAATTCCTATGTTTCCTGCACATGTAACACCTACATTTTATACATATATTTTCTTTACATTTATAACACCCACACTCTTTCATATCGCACCAAAATATAACCATTCAAGCTCTCAAAATGAAACCCAGCTTTCATGCATAGGGTCAAGTGGTATCTACGTAAGAAGAAAAAAAAAAAAAAAAAAAAGAATTTTGTGTGTGAGATATATGCATGCAAAAGAATTTTGTGGAGTGTATGTAAATCCCCTTTGAAGAACAAATGGATAAAGTTGAGTGCTGGGTTTGTACATGACAAACTTCAAGTAATCCATATGTAATTAACGAAAATATAAAGATCAAGCTTTAGGTGTTAGATGTGCGAATTCATAGAAATTGAATGTTATACATGTAAATCTTCCATATACTGTACTAGAAATTTTAAAAGGAATTAATAAATGCAGGAGTTACCAATTATTGTGTAATTCAGTCAATTCGTTGCGGTTTAGAAGCAGTCCGCATATCTAGAGCTCCTTTATATTTAAATGGATTAGCACCAAATAAAGGGTGCACAAAAGTACAAAATAAAATAAAATAGACTTGTAATTTTAACAGAAATGTTGAACAGGTTCAAGAAGAAACAGAAATGAGAGAAGAAGAAGGTACCTCGCTTTTCTGTTCAAGAAAAACAGAGAAGATCAAACACCCAGTAAACTAGGGAAGAACCACCCAGAATCTAGGCAACACCTCCCCCTTCTCACAAAATTTCGGCCAGCTATAACCACTCCCAACTAGGGTTTTATAGACAAGAAAGAGAGCAGCAGCCACCAACCACAAGTGGGGAGCTGTTCGGTCGAGCGGGCCTCAAGGTCGAGCCAGGTGGATTTGAGCGAGGTTGCTTTTACGTGAGGAAGAAAGAGGCGGGATCGAGCGGTTTCTTGGGCGCGCGAGAGAGAGAGAGGTGGGCGAACGGCTTGTCGAGCGAGGAAGCTAGGTTTCGTTGCAGAGAGAGAGCTGAGCGGTCTAGCGGGAGAGGAAATTGAGTGAGAAGGGAAGTCGAGCGTGAGGCGAAGGCTTCGGTCGCGAGCGGGAGAGGCGCTTCGATCGTGAGCAGGAGAGGGGCTTCGGTCGCGAGCGGGAGCGTTGAGGTTCTTCGGTGCGGGCGAGTGCGGGCGAGGGCTTTAGTTATCGGGCGAGCGGGTGCGGGATCGAGAGGAGCAGGCAGAGACGAGGGCTTCGATCGCGAGCATGAGAGGATTCTGTCGCGAACGGCTTCGGTTCGCAGAGGGGAGGGGAGGCGATCTTGATCTTGGTGCTCGAACAGGCGATCTTGATCTTGGTGCTCGACGAGGGAGGAGAACTGATCTGCGAATGGGGAGGAGAACTCATGTATTTATTGACGCATTTGGGCGCCAAAATTAATTCCCCCCTAATTAATTAACATTAAATTAATTTAAAAAATTGAGTTTAAAAGAAACAAATGGGCTGGGGTGAATAGCCCAATTTGGACTTAGATTAAACCCAAGTCGAGCCCGGATTCACGTCCCGCCAAAATTTAAGAAAAAAGCATCGATTTTCGTGTCGTTCCCGTGCTCTCGGAACCACAGGCAATATGGGTATGCTTCCTAGCTAAAGTCGACGTCCCGGACGCATCCGTGTGGTCCGTTTCGTCATCCGAGGTCGTCCGGACAAGTTTGCCGACAGTCGGGCTAAAAAATGTCAAATTGGTGCGCGCGAGTCGAACGTCGTTAAGGGTTCACTAGGGCCGTGCTGCCTATGGGAACTCATTTTCGAGCCCTCTACGTGTTAGTCCTAGCACTTCGCAGCAAAGAGTCGAGTCTTGGACTACTCATACGCGAGTGCTTACAAAATGAGTCTAGAAGTGGTTCGAAGCTCTATGTAAGGTGGATTCCGTGACTAGTCCGCTAGGATGGTCAGTAAAGAACTCCTAAAGCTAGATCCTAGGGTCTAAAGAGAAAAGCCTAAGACCTCATAAAAATGAGGTCAACAATACCAGAGCAGTGACTTGTAAATTTCCTCCACCAAATTTAGCTTTAAGCCTGTATCATATACTTGTTTCGTTCACTTTGATGTTTATTATTCAGATACCACTCGAGGGACCTAATTCTGTTGTTGGAAGAGCATTTGTAGTTCATGAGCTCGAGGATGATCTTGGAAAGGGTAATGCTTAGCACATCCATTTTCTATCAAAATTCCTGTTGATTAGAATCCTTCCGTGAATTTCTTCATTGACTATTTTTATCCTCACCTCCATTTTGATTTTGAGTATGATGCTGATATGAATTTTGTTTTTCGTCCTCATTTTTCTAGGAGGACATGAACTTAGCCTTACAACTGGAAATGCAGGTGGCAGATTAGCTTGTGGTAAGTATTAGCCATCCACAGTTCTTTTCATCATGACACACGTACAGTTAATTGTTACTAATCTCGCATTTAAAATAGGAAGATTTACATACATACTACTTAATTCCTATGTATTTACATATCTAACACCTAAACTTCAATTTTTACATACATGCCACCATATCTATTCATGAAAAGCTGTATTTCTTTTTTTAAAAGTTAAAACGTTGGTATTTTTTATATGATATGAATGAGTTGGGTGGTATAAATGTAAAAAATAAAGTTTAGATGTTAGATATGTAAATACATAATTGTGTGGTATGTGTGTAGATGGTCCTTTAAGATATACATGCATGTTGAACCTAGTTTGTGTATGGTTTGTACTCGAAGTTTTAAAAGTATGATAAATTATACTTAAGGCAATTGTTGCCATCAGTGCCATCATCATCATCGTCATTGATGTCATCCCAAATCTTTATGATTGGCTTAATGTATTCCCATTTTCATTCATTCTTACTTAGTTTAGCATGGGACGAGAAACTTATTCTATGCAAATTGTTTTGAATAGTTTCTATTGGTGTCATTATGGATATAATCTTTTTTATTCTTAATATTTTGGTATTAGTTTTATCCACTAACCTAGCCGGTGTATTTTCTACCTTTCATTGTACATGCATAAAGCACCTTACGTTTAATTGCAACTACTTCATCTTCAATAGATGCTACTTTCATCATCCCTTTAGTATATTTATTTTTCAATTTATTCTTCTTAGTTTTGTGCATATTCATTAAATCATTTTAATTTTCATTATGGTTAAATTTGATTTTATTTTGCTTGTCAATGCTTAAATTCACACAAAATAATCAGCATAGTTGCATTTAATGAAATTCATTTTTCATGTTTTCATGACATCCTTTTATAACATAATATTTTTGAGGCACTACTCCATTTTTGCTATATAATGTTAACTATAGAATTTATATCCTCATGTAATTTTATTATTCTACATAATGGCTAATTACTTAATTCTATGATATCTGGATATCATTTTATCATTTAATAATATTGATTAATAATTTTTAAGGCCACACATATTAATCGTATGTCATATGTAATATTTGTTCTATTAATTTTAAGCCTTTTATTTTTGAGATATATTGTTTATTATTCTAGCACATTTTGAGCCGATAAGGCTTCTTACTTTGAATATCTACTATAATCATATTTATAATTAATATAAATACATTAGTGCATAATAGCCAGTGCTATTGGATCTCTTATATGTTTATCTCTATGCTAGTGTTCATTTAGTTTTTTTGCATGCTTTAATATCCCTTGTGTTAAATATGCAATAACAACACGAAGCATGCCTTATTGGGCGAAGTTATTTTTCAAATGTATCAAAGTCCTTGTTCTATATCAAAGGCGAGTGAGGACTGCGCAAAATAACTACTAATGATTGAATATACCTGATTTTCTTTTTCTTATGTCTTCTCTATTTTGAACTCTTTGTGCATTTCTCATATTAGAATGCCGATGGGTATTCATGCAGTGGAGGGAATGACTCTTCTCCTCATTATATTGTTATCAAGATCAATATAAATATTATGATCAGTATATTTGGCATGCTTTTTGATTGTGTTGATGCCCACAATCCTCACGTGATAATATGATTATGATGCCTATTGTGTTAATTGATAACATAGGCTTAAGCATAATGATGATTGATGTGCGTGATCTTTATTTTACCCATGGTCTAAAGAGCCATGCACTAAGTATGATGATTATGGATCTCCAGCGTATTGATATTAATATCAATAAACTTTTAGTGTATTTATACATTAAGGATGTAGCATGTAATTGTAGTAAGAAATGCAAGAGTTGAGGTTCTAACAAGATAAAAGCATCAGAACCAACACATCATTCAAATACTTGGAAGAATTAGATTGGACCCAATCGTAGATGCATATGACTATAGTTTTTTAGATGCTGTTGCTTTTGTTTGTCCAAGCCATCTGACTATTGTATTATTTCTTCAAAGTGTTGTCGCTCGAGTCTTTTCGGGTTTCCTTGCTTGATACCACAGTTTCCGCTCCTCATAATGTTATGCCACTGCCTCATGTCATGCAAATTATTTTGGTTGTTGCTGCTAGAGTTTGTTCCCGACATCCTCTCTCAACTCCTGGTGGGTAGAGATAGTTTTGTGTGAAACTCCACTATCTTCTTTATCATTTATTGCATTTCCTTCATGCTCTCCAATCAGTCCTCCATTCAGCTCGCTATAGAAGAAAACCTATTTTCTATGGCGACCATCTAAGATTTGATTTGGTTGATCTCTTCCTCCAACTTTTTCTCTAAATTGTCTATTTTTTTTGCTGTCATCACTCACAAAAAAGTTTTTTATCACAAAGAATGAAAACACCTGCAAACTGAAATCTCGTCGTCGTTGATTTGAATCACGTCGATACAATTAAGCTGAAATACAGTAGCTTTGTACATGAAATGACCTCTATAAGTTGAAATTAGTAGCAAAAATTCTCTTCGTTGAAATAAAACATTGAGCCGCGATCCAGTCATAAGGCGTGGTCCTTGTGAGAACAGGAGAAACCAGAGTTCGGGTCTCTGTACGCCGCTTCCCCGTCGCTCCCTTCCTAGCTAGTTGTAATCGCGACGAGAACACGTAGACAGTGCGAGAGGAAGAGAGCGGGGGAGCTTAGAATCTCCGTATGACGCTTCCTAGCTTTGCCTTCCACGTGACGGTTCGCAAAGAGATTGTCACCTAGTAAGATCACGAGTATGTCATTTCCTTCATTTGTAAGTCGCAAGCCCGTTGTTGCCTTCCCAAATCGCTGCAATCGTGATTGTATCGCTTCCTTGGTCGTGCTGATCGCGACTCTATGGGTATAGACAACACAGAAACAATGTATTGGGTCTCCGTAAGCCGCGATCACTTCGGGTCTCAGAAACGCCACTGCATGCGATCTCTTGCTGCAATCCGCTGTTGATAAAGACCTAAACGCCACATCTGGCCATGGTTTCTGGAAATCAATGTCTCTGCTACCAATTTGATAAGATTCAACCTCAATCGGCACGTTTTCTAGAAAATTTAGGTTAAACACAATATTTCTTCAATAAATCAAACAACTCAACAAGAATATAAAGATAAACACCTAAAATTTGGGAGGTAGACGATCTCTCCCAATTCTTACAATTCAAGAGGTAGAAAATCTCTCCCAAACCTTAAACCTAAGATTCACAACTCAATCTCATGCTTAAACATAACCCTAGACATAACAAATTTATTTATATCCAAAAATAATAATAATAGTAAACTAAATTTCCCTCAGGCATACCAAGGACAAATTTGCCCTTAGACTAGGCATAGACGTAATAAATATATTAGATGATTATTTTTTTACTAGGAGAGATTGAGAATGTACATTGTTCTAAAAAGACTAGAGTTAATGCCTATACCTAATGTTGTATCTCAATTACTTACTAGACTTAATATACTGAGAAATATTGATGTAATTGATGAGTTTGAGCTTGAATGGAGACTGAACCAAGTAATTATGTCGTAGATTGGTACATCACCTAAGTCTAAAAAACCTTTTATTACTATTTTGCTCGTTAGCCCTTTTAAATAAATATGTAGCTTATTCTCTGTCCCATATGCTATTGTCCAACCCATCATCAATTGGTTGACATTTTTTTTTCATTGCTTCCAAGTCATATAAGCACTCATACATAGTGGAATAATGTATAAAAATGTTTGGTTCCTCCACTGATTGTTAAGATTCTTCAATAGGATAATACTTAGCTTTTTATATTACCACATATTATAATATAATATATTGTCTTGAATTATATAATATTATGGATCATTCTAGAAAAAAAAAAAACAAAATCCAATTTGACATAAAAAAACAAAGGTCGGGTCATTTTCGGGTCGGATCCGAACCCGCCCGATGTCCTAAATTGACACCCTTAAGTTTATGGTGTGAGGGGAAAGCAGTGAAGAAGGGGCTTCGTGTGGTGTTTCTGTGCGACCCTAATAGGAGAGCGGCGGACGGTTTGAACTATCTGCGTGAGTAGAGACATGCAATCACTTTTGTGTGGTGTGCGATCAACAAAGTTGTGCGAGGAAAGAAGGCAAAGCTTCGGTTGGATTGTCGCGTGAGAACGACAACTACGGCTTTTTGCAGAAGTGTTAAAGGGGCGTGATTGGCTCTTGGGTTGTGCGAAGGGTTTTTGATGTTAGGGAAGAATGACGAGGAATTGATTGCATCGAGCTCATGTATGACAGGTGCTCAGGGGGAGACACACGGGTGCTACAAGTGTGGAGAAGTGGGACACCTGAGAAAGGTTTTTCCAAAACCACCCAAGGAGAGAGACAGGTGTACGTGGATCGTCTAGAGGGGGCTACCGAGCAAATCTGATGGTAGCAAAGAATAAGGGAAAGACAATGGTGGTCTTTACCGATGAGGATCACAAGTTTCTGGAGATGTTGAAGAGGAAGCAGAGAACGACATATGATGTCACTGAGAATGTATCTACCTTATCGACATCTAAGGGGAACATTGCTAGTTATGCTCACTCAGCTAAAGATACTCGTGATATACATGTTCTCATCTTAATATCCACCACAAGTTCATAGTGGATAATAGATTCTGGTGCATCTCGACTTGTGATTAGTATCGCTAGTGAGTTCTCCTATACCCAACTAACAGTTCCAGAGAGCATTAAGACCGTTTATGGGGCAACACAGTATGTGGTTGGTAAGAGTACAGTTAGGTTTTCCAATTTTATGATTTTGTCCAATATTTTGCATGTTCCTTCCTTTCCAGTGAACATTTTATTCATTAGTGTCATTATATTTCAACTAAAATGTGTTGTTTCACTTGATATTCCAAAGATGATCTTTCAAGAGAAGGAGATTGGTCAGAAACATGAGATTGACACGTGGTATAGTGGACTCTGGTACTGAGGCATGGACTCAGTCTTGGCATCCATAGTTGAGAATGTTGGAGCAAGAGGATCTGAGGGGAGTGGAGGATGTATTGTTGCTACATTACAAGCGCATGAGACACTATTCGTTTAGTCTATTGAGTCATTTGTACCCATCATTGTATGAAAAATTAAATAAACAAAGTACTTTTTTGTGATGCGTTTGAGTTTGGCAAGTATACCAGAAGCTCTTGTGTTATTTTTGTAAAATGAGTTTTCATATTTTTGATTTGGTGCATTCAGATGTATGGGGATCTTATTTTACAACTTCGATAGATAACTAGCGGTATTTTGAGACTTTCATTGATTGTGTTTCTCCAATTACTTGGTTATATCTTATGAGAAATAAAAATGACGTGCTTGCCTGCTTTAAAAAATTTCACAGGGTGATTCAAACTCAATACGGTGCTGTAGTAAATGTATTAAGGTTTGATAATGGGACATAGTATACGAACAAAACGTATAGAGAATACTTGTTAGCTAAAAGTATACATTATCAAACATTTTCATACACACTGACATAAAACAAAGTGACACAAAGAAAGAATAGGCATTTTTAGAGGTAGCTCGAAGCATGATGATCATGATGAATGTCCCAAAGCACTTGTGGGGACAAACAGTTTTGACAGCAACTCAATTAATCAACAAAATGCCCTCAAGAGTGTTGGACTAGAAGTCTTCAGGTCAGATGTTGAAAGATGATAATAGTGAGAACCTTCCATTGAAGGTATTTGGATGTGTATACTTTGTGAAAGACAACAAATCATCTGTATGGAAGTTGGATCCCGAAGTTGTGAAATGTGTGTTCGTGGGGTATTTTGCTACTTAGAGTTTATGTATGTTGGAGTCTGATCCAGAAGAGACTTTTTGTGAATATGGATGTGTCATTCAGATAGTTTGAACCATACTATACTTTGGAAGTGAATTCACCCTTCAGTGAGTCAGCAACCATTGAAGATATGAGGTAGGAGAGATTGTGTAGTAAAAGTGATGAAGTAGTGCAAGTGGGAGAAATATCATATCTTGTGATGTGGGATGAATCAACTAAAGTGATGAAAATCGAGGAGATCAGCTCTAATGGTGATGGGTTCAGACTGAAGGTGAGCTAAGGGCGTATATGCGGAGGAAGAAACAAATTTAGGTAACATATCCTGCAGTGCCAATAAGTTCTTTGTCTGGTCTTCCCCAACTCTTGAGACATCTTCTTGAGACACCTACACCATCCACCTTTAATTCAAAACTCTAAGGTTGTATTTCCTCCAACGTTAAGGAGGACCTCCTGCAGCAATGCGGGATATCCTCCTAATTGTTTTGGGTGGAAACTTGACATTGCAAACTTTATTTATTATTCTAACATCTTACTTTTGCATGGAGCATTCATTGCATCATTGAACGCTGTCTCTATACCCAAGTATTCGCAAGTTGCTAAAGAGGATCTCAAGTGAAAAGCAGCGATGCTTGAAGAGCTTGTAGCTCTTCATAAAATCGAACATGAGAAATTGTACCACTACCAGCAGGGAAGAAGACAGTTGGATGCAAGTGGATCTTCACGGTAAAACAAACTCCAGAATGGGAGGTGGAGAGGTACAAAACACAACTAGTGGTAAAAGGGTGCAGTCAAATGTATGACATTGACTACGATGAATCATTTGCACCAGTAGCAAAGATGGGCACGGTGAAGACACTGGCTTCTCTATCAGTGAATGGTGGATGGAGACTCCACCAACTGGATTTGAAGAATGTCTTTCTTCATAGGGAGCTATTGGAGGAGGTATATATGGAGAAACCACCAGTAATCAATACATCGCAGACAATGGGCAAGGTGCGAAGGCTCAAGAAGTCACTATATAGATTGAAGCAATCACCTCGAGCCTGGTTTGACAAGTTTAGAATGAAGATGGTTAGCATGGGATACTAGTAGATCTATGCAAACCATATAGTTTTCTTTCGACAATATCTATGTCAATCTACCATACTTCTTGTGTCTGTGGATGACACGATTATCACTGGTGATGATGAGACAGAGATTGTTCAACTGAAGGGAAGCTTAGGGAGGCAATTTGACGTAAAGGATCAGGGACAACTTGGATACTTTCTTGCGATTGAAGACCCATGGACTTGAGTTGATGATATTATCCCAAAGAAAGTATGTACTAGATTTTCTCACGGATATGTATGCGGGGATGCAAACCTGCAATCTCTCCAATTGATCAGAAGGTTAAGCTCAGTATAGAGATTGGTGAATCAGTTGATCGTGAGAGGTATCAGAGATTGTTGGGACGCCTGAGCTATCTATGTCACACTCGAATCGATATTTCTTTTGTAGTAAGTGTGGTGATAGTCCGATACATGCATGATCCAATGAAGGGTCATATGGATGCAGTATATCAGATTCTGATGTATCTGAAGAATGCATTAGGAAAATTGTTGATATTCCGGAAGAATGAGCATGTAGATATTGAAGGCTTTTGTGATTATGACGGGGATATTGCATGTTTTAGGTGGCAAATTAGTCTCGTGAAAGAGCAAGAATCAGTCAGTTGTAGCAAGATCAACATCATAGGCAGAATACAGGGCCATGACATTGAGAGTTGCTTAGATGATGTGGTTGAAAGTCTTGTTGGTTGAACACAAAGTGGATAAGGAAAACTCAAATGAAGTTGTGGTGTGACAACAATTCGACAATCAACATTGCTAACAACTCAGTGTAACACGATAGAACTAAACATGTGGAGATTGATAGATTCTTCACCAAGGAGAAGCTAAATAACAGATTGTTGGAATTAAGTTTTGTAGCTACTAGAGAGCAGATGACTGGCTCCCTCACTAAAAGACTCAGCTTAGTGGAGTCTACTACATTATGTGACACAATGGGCTTAGTGAATATTTTCCACCCATCTTGAGGGGGTGTCTTGAGATTTGTATCTAATGTAGGGTTCTATTTGTAAATAGAAATTAAGAGATTTTTTTTTGTAAATGTTGTATGGCTTTATATAAATCAAAATGTTAATGAAATGAGTAAATTTAATTATAAAATAATTCCAATTATTTCTACTCGTCCAATTTTGAAAATATTGTCTTTTTTTTTTTTTAGCAAAATGTTTTCTAGATCAATAATTTTCTACATTAAATAGGACGCAGTGGAGAAAAAAGTATTCATGTAGCCAGACTCCACTTAGTGGTTGTTTAACACCATTTATTTTTGTGATTCGCATGTGCAGTTTTCTGCTTTGTCAAGGCATCCATTCTGTTCTCACTGCCACCCTGACACTTTTATAATTGATTTGAGCATTTACGTACCATTCAATTCTTTTTGTGTTTACATATCTAACACCTAAATATGAAATATTAACATGCATAGCACCTTTAATATTTAACATCACGTGAAAATACCTCTATTATTAACTTTTTAGATGTGTAATACATTTTTTCATCATAGTTTTATGGCACTGAATTGTTATGAATATAAGGCCCATTTACATAAATACCACCCGGTTATATTTTTACATATCTAACACTTAAACTTTGCCTTTTTTTTCATTTGTTCCACCAAAATCTTTCATATCACATCAAAAGTACAGTTAAAATCCCCTCCAGTGAAATACACATTTTCATGCAAAGTTTAGAAGTTTGATATGTAAATATATAAGAATCGAGTGGTATGCATTTAAATCTCACTAAATATAACAATAGAGTTTGGATGTAAGATATGTAAATACATAGGAATTGTGCTGTATGCATGTAAATTTCCCTTGATTTTCTTACTAATGAACCATAATATAACATGAAAATTCCTCTCTCCATTCAGGTGTGGTTGGTTTGACTCCCCTTAGTAATTAATATGGATCATCCACCAGTGCTGGTGAAATTTTGTGTGGCAAACAAGCTGCTGAGAGGATTTTAGATTTCTTTATGAGAATTATATTCAGACAGCTTCAAAGTAAAAAAAAAATGGAGCTTTCATTATCTTCATACAGTAATGATAGCATTTTGTTCTTCACTATGTCTTCATGTGTTTGTGTTGTCTCAGTCTCGTTAGCAGCTTCGGAGATGCTTATATTCTATTATTTGTTTTATACTTTATTTGTGCTTTCTTGAGTCTTTTAATTTATTTTTAATAAAGATTGCTTGGGTTAAGTGTTGTTTAGAATACAGAGTTGTGAATAGGGCTGTCAAAAAAGCTCGTTGTTCGCGAACAGTTCGTGTTCGGTTCGCCAAAAAGTTCGTGTTCGATTCGTTCGATAAGCAAACGAGACAAATATGAACAATTTTTTTCGTTCGATTTGTTAAACGAACCAAACACGAACAGTGATGTGTTCGTTCGTATTCGGTTCGTAATTGTTCGAAATATAAAATAATTTAAAATAATTATATATAAAAAATTTATGATATTTTAAAAATAATTATAAATTATTAATAACAATAATAATATTATAGTATTAATTATATTAATATAAATATTATAATATTATAATTAATATACTATACTATATATTAAAATAAAATCCTAATATACTATCCTTATTCGGTTTGCTTCATTTTGAGAAAGTATCTTATCAAAGTTAGGGCTGTCGAAAAATCTCGTTGTTCGCGAACAGTTCGTGTTCGGTTCGTTTACACCCCTAGTTGTGAAGATATTAACATTAATATTTATCAATACTATCTATTAAATATTTTGTTTAATTTAATCTTTTTAATTTAAAAAATTATTTTTATTATATTTTTGTATTTATCAATAATGAGATATTTTAGAATAAGTATGTACTTTATTCTATTATCATTTTTAATTATTTTAATTCACTTTTATTTTGTATTTTTATTTTATTTATGTGTTCATTTAAAATAATTATTTAAAAGAAAAGGAAGATTTACATACATAACACTAAATTCCAATGCATTTACAATTTTACATGTCAAACACCTAGACTTGAGGTTTTCATGGCAGCCGGTTCAATATTTGATTTTTTTATTATTATTATTATTTAATTAAACGATTAAAAATAGAGAAAATAAGTAAAAAAATATCATATCTCAAGATTTTAATTTTAATTTATATTCAATTCATACACAAGCGAAAGTGTTAATATTATATATTAAATTTATAAAAATATCATGTTATATAGTTTCATTCCGGTGTAACTAAACCTTAAACCTCTCCTTCATCCAATTTAAATGTCCACACTTCTATCATGAGTTGATTTTGAATCAAGAGTAGATGGCTGATGAAAGCCCACAAAATGTTAACTTCATCTGAATTTCAAAAACAAAACCATCCCATATGGTTGTAAAAGAAACGAGCTCGATCGAGCTCAAGCTCGACTTATGTTTGACTCGTTGAAATTATGTTTGAAACTGACTCGCGATTGAAATTTCTCATGAAAAGTGCGTTCGTGTTAGAATTAATTTATATATTATTGCTTGTGTTTAGCTCGAAACCGGCTTATTTAAATTAATTGGAAAAATAGATATAGGGTGTTGGATTTCAAACATGCAGCATTCCATGCACTAAAAACTCAGAACCACATAATCACACGGAACTATTGTGATTGTGATTTAAAAAGAGATATAAATATGTATAATATATTATTATATGAATAATATATTTTTTTTTCTTTATTTCAAGCTAAAATAAACCGAAAACGATATAATAAAAAGTTTTTCGTGCTCGGATCGCTTACTTAACGAATGATTCAACACATGCTACTTAACGAGTCGAATAAAAACTGTTAGCGAACAATGAGCTCTTTTTACAATGCTACCATCAAACATGTTACTTCAAAGTTAGATGAAATATAAAGTTCTTACTTTTGAATTATCTATAAGTAAATAGCCTTAAAAACAAACTAGAGAGGAAAAGAGAAGCACTGTGATCTTAGAAAACATACAATGGCTAGCAAAGGTGTGATCACCACTAAATCCTAGAATCAATGGCAGCTAATAAATACACTAAAGTTTTCTGTGAACTAATAAGCAGGTTGGAATCTTAGGCCTTTACGAGCAAAACCTAAATTAATGTTCGACATTATTGCGACTCAATCAGATATTGTTCAATTTCATTTGCTCACTATGGACCTTGTTACTCCTCATCACTGATCTTTTGGACTTTAGAGGGTTGCTGCGGCACCCAACTGCTGTATTATGAGCTGGCTGTCCGTCTGGTTTTGTGACTGGAGAAGCCCAGTTGGAGTGTTATACGAAAAACAAATGCGGAAGATGTAAGTGGTTCGCCATTAAGCTGATTCGTCTACATCCACGAGGAGGGAGATTTCACTAGCACCGGATGCGGAGAAAGAAAAATGACTTGGGATTACAACTCTTACTTCTCACCGTACAACACTCAAAAAGCCCTTAAATCTCTTTTATAAAGGAGAGGAGGACTAAGGAATAAAAATAAATAAAACTAAAAGATCAAATTACCCCTAATACAATCAAAGCCATAAATACAACATGGAGATTCTCTTTCTTTTCTCTGAGACTAATTTGATTTTTTTTTTTTTGTTTATTACCTTCTGTTACTCAAGCATATGGATCTCATAGCTCAATTGTTTGGTCAGTTATCTATATTTTTTCGTCTTTGTTGTTCCTTCATATTTATAGATCGTCTATTTTTATTCTTCTTTGCACAACTCTTTAATCACAATTACTTGTATGTATTTTTTTCTATTAATGAAAGCTGGGTGTGACCCTCAAATTTATCTTAAAAAATTATGTTTGGAGGAGGGACAGACGAGATATAGGAACCGGAGTTTCTAATACCTTTTCATTTCAAATATGACCTTGGATGCCATTATGCTCTAGACATCACAAGAATATTGCTTCAGTAAATTTTAAGAAGGCTAATCTGTTTTCTTTATACACTTGTGTAGATTCACGCATGGCACAAACAAGCTTTGCTTGGAAGATTTTTGTTTTTTTTCTTAAATATAACATGCATATTTAATTTCAGGGAAATTTACATACATACCAGACAATTTTTATGTATTTACATAGCTAAAACCTAAAGTTTGACCTTTACATTTATAACAATTTGGTGTTATAAACAAATGTATGAAAAAGGTGTATTTCACTTGAAAAAATTAGTGACTGTGATTCTTTTGATATGATGTTAAAATTTTCAGTGTTATGCATGTAAATATGAGAATTTATGTGTTAAGATATGTTAATGCATAAGAATTGTGTGGTATGCATGTACATGCCTCTTAATTTTGTTACATTTGTATTTTCTTCTTGAATGTGTTTACATCTAGATAATGATGAAAGTAAGGATATGGATCAAGCTTTAACATTCTTTTGGTCTATAAAATAACTCCTAAACATAGGTTTGTGGGATAGAACAGAATTTGAATCCCCCGTCCTTATTATCTCTCCCTTATTGACTCCACAACAAAATCCTCTCCTCCTCTCCCAATACTTTTCCTTCTCTACATTCAACACCAACTAGTTTCATGATGATAATAATAATAGATGACTACGGCTGCCTCCTCGCCTGCCCGCCTGCCCGCCCCGCAGACATGCTCACAAACACACATTAGGTTTTGTGGAGATCTATATTTGTTTTACAGTTTCATGGGACGTTATGTAATGTGAGCCGCAACTCTCAACTCGTAATCCTCTTTCTTCTTTTTCGATGTAGTGAATTCTTCTACTCTGCTTTTGTCTAGGGTTTTTGACATAAATCTATATTATTCTCCTTGATACTTCTAATAATCATAGCATCAATTTCATAACATTAAAGATATTTGTTCTTTTCATCTGCATCTTAATTCATACCAATTTCCCATGTATCTTTCTGCCGTTATAGTTATAATAAAATAGTAACAGACATACAAGTCCCAGACTAACTAAACATTAAGATTCTAGTGATGGTGAACATGAAAATTGCGGCCTGACAAATTATTTGAGTTCTTCCCTCAACTTCCCAAATCTTTCAGCACAAAAGATGAACATTTTGATGAACCTAAGAAGATAAACCTAAAAAAAATTTGTGTAAATTATACAAATTTGAGCCTCAACAACAACAGATAAGTCAATAACAAACATACAAAGTTAATAAATTCTACGCAGAACAGAGTACAATGGAGCAATAAATATGCGGAAAGAGCTTAAAATACCAGTTATTTCATGATGTAAATCATGACTCAAGATGCAGTTCGACAGGTATTGATTCCATCCTTGCAGTCATTTGTGAGATCATTGAAGGTCTCAATCTGTTTCTTGCCTCGCAAAAACACCTCTGTGTCCACCTCCACCCTCATGTACCGATCAAACTCAACAGGAACTCCACCGTTTAGAGTCTTCGTCTCCAGATACCACTCACTGTTTTCATCCCACAGGTCTTTGAAATCATCGAGAAAATGGGTGGTGTACTTATCTTTCAGCGGGTCAAAGAAAGAAGTTTTAGGCTCATTGGTAGCGACGTACAGGTGCCTTCCGTCATCAATCTTGTCTCGAAGAGAAGAGAGTAAAGCATCAGGCGAGGTGTCGGCGGCGAGGTTAGGCCAGAGTTCAGTATTCTTTGCCTTCTCCCCTCGTACTACATGAACTGCGTCGTAATCCCAATTCAATCTCGAAGCTATACCGGAAACAATGTCCATTAACCTCCTGGATTTCCAAAGCAGATGCCATGGCCGCTGGATCACAGACTCCGTCTCTCCCTCGCAAACTCTGTACCAGTAGTTATCAGGCTCCACCGTCCCAAACTTCCTCATTATTAAAGCATCATTCACGTTAGCCAGGCTCATGGGCGTGGTCTTGAAATCCTCCACGAGGTGAAGCTTTAGCTTATCCTTCTTCTCCCACTTATTCCAATCCTCCCAAAACTGCTGCTGGTCGAGGACAGAGGCCGAGTCCCTTAGATGCTCGAAATCAAAGTAGAATCTGAAGTCCTTCCCCTCCTCGTCCTGATTGCTCAAACTATATATGGAATTGAGGCAAATGCTGAGATCCATTACCAGCGTTCGGTTTAAGTACTGAGCTTCTCCGAGCGCGCAGAGGAAGCTCCAGAGGTAATGGTTCATGCTCTTGCACCGCTCTCCACCGCCAGTGTAGATCAAGTACTTCCCGCTTCTGAACTTGCTCTCAGACTCCACTACCGGAAGGGAGTCGTTCACCGTCTCACCCACCACCGGAACCACTACTTCGGAAAGTAACTCCGGCGCACCCTTTCGTTTGAACTCGCCGCCTTTGGCCGACTTTCGCTTCTTCCGGGCGTTCGTGCCAGAGTGATAGTCGCCGATCTTGACGACGGAGTAGGTGCAGTTGGCCGATCGTGCAATCTCGAAGCGCCGGTAGTCTTTATAGAATCCCGTCCGCTTCGCATTCTTAGGGCGAAAACGCCAAGCCATGTCGCAAGAACTGCCGTCGTCACTTCCTCGCACCGACTTACCGAAGCGGTAGAAGTGGATGTCACGGAACGTCTCGATGGCAGTGCGCATCATGGTTTGAAAGATCTCCGGATCGGCGCACCTAATCGGTCCGTCGGTGCAAACCTCGAGCGGTACGGACACTGCCGCCTCATCGCCGTCGGTGGCTGCGGAGGTCGAGTTACCATCAACAGATAATATGATGTCGGAGAGGTTAATGACTGAAGAGGCGTCGGAGGTGAAATTGGGAGTCAGGAAGTCGTCGCCGGTGTGGGCGGTGGAATCGTCGGAGCGGAACGTGGCGTTGGAAGTGGAGATAAGGAAGGATGTGAGTTTGGTGGAGGGGTGGAGGAGGGGGTCCTCAGGCTGGTAAGTGGCGGCGATAATGGTGAAGGCGAGGACGCCGAGGACGAAGAGGGCGAAGCAGAGGTTGCCGATGAGTTGTAGGGCGTTGGGGCCGAGATTCTCAGGCCGGAAGCTCGCCGAACGAGAGAGGAGAACTCGGCCTTGCATTGGTTGGAATTTCTCCGGCCGGCGATCTAGAGATCTGGTGGTGGAGAGTGGAGAACGAGGGTTTTGGCCGTCGGAGGCCACAACTGGTGGATCTGGATCTGGGGTTTTTCCACGAACTTCATTTATAAGTAACACATATTTTCTTTTTCTTTTTTTTTTTTCTAGCAAATCTTTTTTATTATATTTTTAAATTTAGCATTATAGTTTTATATTATTGATATTAATTTTACTTGAAGAAAAAAAAAATTAAATGCTATTTCTTAAGTCACAATATTTAAAGTTTTATAAAAAAATCTCATAAATTTCATAAATATTCTAATATTATTCTAATTATTGTGAACTTAAAAAAAACTAATGCCTTCAATTTGTAACATGAATATTTTTCACTTAACTAAATAAATGAAAAGAGCATATAAGACATTAAAAAAGAAAACCTAAAAAAATAATAATAATTCATTCTGTGTATTAGGATATAAAATTAACATCATTTAATTGGCCTGGTGTTAGAAGTTGATGCGTGCTAGAAAATTCGCGGCGGTAGAGAAATGAATTATTGTCTTAGCGTTGTACGAAAATTCAGCACACACAGAGATGAAAGATAAGTGGTGACGACTCCAAAAGTTTTTCCGTGGAAAAACCCGTAAAGGGAAAACCATGGGGTCTGACCCAGTTGTGAAAATCCACTATTGATTGATGATTACAGAAATCTCTTGTCCATAGACAGGAAAGGGTAACTATATTTTTCAGACTACAATGTCGACCAACGGCTTCTAATTTGTGGTGATTGACAATGATTGATAGAAGTCGGTGGTAGTCGACGACGGTAGGCAGTGGTCGACGCGATGTCGAGGGTGACGGAGGTCAATAGTAGTCGACGGTGGTGCTAAGTTGTAGCTTATCAAGACCTCAGACTCTCTCCCTAGGCCTCCTCCCCCCTCATGTGAGGGTTGGGGGTCTATTTATAGTGTTTTGGGTGCAATTAATGCAGCCATTTTGATCAGACGGTATAGAAGACTTACCTTGATCAGACGGCGTTTAAGGGGCATTTGATGGCCTTAATGATGTTGGAATTGAGTGATATTGGGCACTTTGGATTCGTCTTGTCGAGATGCTCGATTCGAGTATAGGCTTGCTAGTGTCGGCATCTGTTTGACATTCCAAATATGTCTAAAAATCTTCTAATAGTGGATTAATGACTTGATCTGAGCTTGATATAACTCAGATTAGACTAGTTTTAATATCATTAGGTTCGTCTTATCGAGCCGGTCAATTTAACTATATGTTTTCTGAAATTGGAGCTCTGGATGACTTTTCATCAAAATTTGAATGTTTCTTGCTCCAAAATATTTTCTTAAGAACCTTGTCATGCCTCAAGATTCATGCTGAATGATTAAAATTTGTTGGTGGCGTATTAGAAGTAGTGCAAGATAACAAAGAAAATCAAGTAAAAATAATCGACTTATAGTTGTTAGAAAATGACGAACAGGACATAGTAGTCGAACAATAACAATTTGGAGATATCAATTAGGCAATTACAGTAAGGAGACTATAGTTGGGCGACAATGATTGGATGATGACAATTGATTAATGGGCAAAAGTGTTTGGAGTACAATAATCGAGCGATAATAGGTAGATGATAATGATTACTAGTAGTAGTGGTCATCGAACATAACTCTAATTTTTTTAGATCTCCAAGCCCCATTGTAAGTCCAAGCACCATTAATATAAAAGAATTTGGTCTATTGAATATAATTGATAGTTGCATTTTGATCAATTTAAAGTCTTGAAACATGTTTGTGACTAATGTTATTTCTTTTCATCATAGATCATTTATTCAACATTTAAGCGCCTTAATCATTGGATTTCTCTTATGGAAAATTTAGTTCAACTAAAAGCATGTTAAATTCATAGATTGAACATTTATTTAAAATTTTAACAATATTATATTACTTGATTTGTGTTTATTTGAATTGGTAATCGACTTACTTTTGCTGTCTTTAAGTTTGTATCATTGAGATGTTCAACATTGCTATAAGTTTATTGGAATTGAAGTTCAAATAATTTTGATTGTAATTCAAGATGTTTTCAATTCAAATGTGACATTGAGATTCTTGTTTGATCAAATGATTTATGATAATATATTGCCCCCTTACTTTCATATGTTAAATTCCAAGTTGAAAAAAATAATAACAAACTTAATTACTTGTCAAACTACCATTAAAAAAATTTACAACATTTTATGTAATTATTAATAATATCTTTGTCATATTTTATAATTTTTTTTTTCATATTAGAATATAATAATTTGATAGAGTATTGTACTTGATAATTGGCCACCATGGGCCTAGAAGAGAATAAATAGGTTTTCTTGGATCGATTCTAACTAATGAACATCTAAGAGTTGCATAGCCTGGCGAATTGATCTGACGGATTGAAGTTCTGAATATTACTTTCGCGGGAGCTGATACATTCGTGGGACATGTCTGTGTAGTTTGCCCTGGCTAATGATCCCCTGGAATGACAAACAACTAAAGTAAGGATTAGCAATAAATGGATTAACAAATGCTCCCTCATTATTGATGAGCTACCTGATCTATGTCGCAATCTTTTCAGCAAGACACATCAGATATGTTCTGTACCAAATGGTTCATAATTTTATATTATTTTCCACTTATGTACTTAGGGAGGAGAGGGGCAAACAATAGGGACGATGATCCATCCTAGGAACTCTCTCACTCTCTCCAATCTTCTCTGGTTTCTTGTGAGAAATTAGATCATTTGCTCCAACCCGTCTTAGGAGATTCATCAGAGAAATAGAGAGTTCGGATTCGAAAAATACTTCCATCCTATACAGGTCTCTCTCGAGTTTTACAAACCTACAAAAGATACAGGACCAAGGTACTAAAAGGATTCAACAAGTAAAAAATTCATGAGCTTATTATTAATTTAGTTATTGATTTCAAGAATTTTATGCAATTTACCCACTTAAGAAAATAAGTTGATGTTTTTCTTAAAAATACTCCCATGGATATGTAATTACACATAATATATATATATATATATATCGAGTCCAAATGAGTCTGCGAATGAACCAAATTTTAAATAATTTAATTGACTACAATGCTACAAAGGTTTATAATCAATTAAAATTACTAATTAATATAGAATAAAAATATATTAAATTATATTTAAATGAATATTTTAATATAAATAACGAGATTTAAATCTCGCCTACTCTTAACATTTTACAACTGTGTAATTCGAGTTATCAAAACAGTTTATTATTCATGAATAACTCGTGTTCGGCTCGAAAAAATCGAGTCAAACACAAACTAATATCTTGAGCTCGATATATTAACAAACCAAATATGAACAATGATATGTTTTAACAAACTGAGTCAGGACTTGCTCAAGCTCAGCTTATTTACACCCCTAATAGTTAAATGCACGACTAAAATTATCAAAATATTTTTTGTTTGCGAAGAGCTCGTATTCGACTCAAACACGGATAATTCTCAAAATATAAACAAAGAATCGAAGAGCAGCTGCGCCTCTTTTACAGAAAAAATTTAGGTCCGGACAGCGTACACAGAGATGTGTCCGGAAAAATGTAGGCGGGAGTTACACGGGGGTTACACTGGAGTTATGCTGGGTTATAATCCTCTTGTAACACCCGTGTAACTCTCGTGTACAAATGGATGAAATAGCAACACAGGATTACAAGCGGGTTACACGGGAGATACAAGAGGGTTATAACCCCCGCATAACTCTCGTGTAATCCCGTGTAACTTCCGCATACATTTTTTCAGACGGATCCCTGTACACTATCCAGAGCCAAATTATTTCCAGCTTTTAGACCCTTAGCGTTCACATTTACTGCTTCACATCAGTATCAAGCCTTCAATTATTACCGCTTTGGAGTCGAAAGTACTTGTACGACGACGGCCATGAGCACGTTAGACGATTCTTCCTTATATTTTCTTCTCACAAAGCGATATCTCAACAACAACAAAAAAATGCGAATATTAAAAAAAAGGGTTATGATTAAAAAACAAAAAAAAAATCATATCTTTAGTTGATTGAATACATAAAGAATATATGAACATAAATTATTCTCAATTATAAAAATATATTACAATAATAAAAACCATAAATTCCTATTATATACCTAACCCCATGTGAAAATATGAATCAAGTAATATCTTTTACCATAGAAAACCCTAACAAATCTAACATATATCATAACACAGACTTAAATCAGGCACTAGTGGGAATTTGCCTGATAAGGCTGACTGAAATTTGGTAGTTGGGATCAGATGGCATCTACTTTAAATTTTATTTTGATATTTTAAGCTTGAATGTGAAAACTGCACTCAATTTCAGGCTAAAAAACGAAACTTTTCATCATCTTCCATCTCCAACTCCTACCAACAAAGAATTTATGTCAAAAAAGAAGAACAAGAAACAACCTTTGTACTTTATAAACTAATCTTCCTATCAAAATGGTCCAAACGGTACAATTTGCCCTAAATTCTCCCGTCTTCAAGCTCAGTTATTTGACTTATGGCAGAAAGATCATCAACCGCGTATCAGCATCTGAAACAGAGCATTGAGCAAAGCATTTCACCAAACATCTGACCGGCATCTGAACCAAACAGTTCCCAATTTGAAATGCCGACAAAAATCTCACCAGATATAAGAGAGTAGCTCAGAAATCAGTGAGTGAAGGCGTAAAAGATGGTGGAGATATAAACAGCAAGAGCAGTGCAAACGAGGGTGAGAAGAGCCGCAACAGCTCGAACGGCCGCGTTGCTGCCGCAAGAAAGCATACCGAGCCGGATCTGTATCACATTAATCATGGAAAGCAAGAGAAAGATACTGCCCATTACCGATCCGATAGCTGAGCCAAGCATACCCAGGCGAAGCACGCGGGCGTTTATGTGTGCTCTAAAGGTCTCGTCCACATCGTTGCTGTTGAGAAGATTGATGGCGATCTTGAGACCTTGCGCGATAAGGCTCGAGAAGAGGAAGAAGCTGAAGGAAACCACTTCGAAGATGAGGAGGTTGCGGACGACGTCGGGCCCAGCATCGCAGGCCGTGTTGTTCTCCAGGCTCCGCTGGCCGGGGCTTGTTAGGGAGAGACCCACGAAGACGGCGACAGTGAAGAGAGAGTTGACGTTCACCAGGCCATCTAGAGCTGTTACGTGGACGCTCGTCGTTGTTGGAGGAAGTGAGATTCGCCTTGCCGCTCGAATGTCAGATTCCTTGAACTCGGAAACTTCGGATCTGTGGGAAGAAATGGAGTGCATAAGAGATGATTGATGAGATTTTGATTAGGGTGAAAGAAAGGGGGGATGTACTTACAAGTCCATGGAATTAGATTCGAAATGCTCGCCGGGGGAAGATTAGGGTTTACGTGCTTTGGGGAAGGATGGAAAAGGGTGAAGCAAGGAGAAAGGAATGCTGGTCTGTTAGCTTAGTAATTAGGGTATGTTGGGAGGCTGTAAACTAGCTGTAAAATTACTAAATTATTACGAGAAGTTTAATTTTCTTAGAATATGGTAATAATTTTATATATATATATTAAAACTTAGATGATAATTTGTTTTTGGCAGATATCATCTTTTATCTTATTATAAAAATAAGTTTTAATCATAAAAAATTTAAAAGATAAACTAAAATTAAATCAAAACTCATCTGTGATGCTGACTTATGATCTGTTCATGACAGTGACAGCTTATTAAAAAGTAACAGTGAAACTGTTGAAAAGTAATCTAATATTCAAAAAATTATCGTGACTATTATAAATTAAAAAAAAATTAGATCGCAACTAGAAAACTCCCACCACACCTAATCATAATCGGTGAGAAAATGTAGATTTTAGCGGCAGTTTTGACAGCTCATATTTCACTGGCAGTTTTTTGAAAAAGTCATTAAAATGTAGTTTACCTCAAAAAACAAAATTGCGGTGCGGTAACCGCACCGTAATTCTAAACAGACTCTTAATAGTTAAGAGTGGTCTATTATTATTATTATTTTACATATCTAATATTAAAAATCATTCTTTTTTATATAAAACATTTTAAATTTTATATTTATTTATTAACTACTTTGTTCTAAAATAACAAAAATTATCATACTTTTTCACATTTTTATTAATTTTTCTTCATCAAGATAAATTACTCTCAATTTGAGTTTAAATTTGATTAATTAATCAAACTCAGTCTGGACTTGTTCATCTTTGGTTGGTTGTGGAGAGGTTTGAGATTTTGGTTATGTAAATTATGTGCTAGTGCTACTTTAGTAGATTAAATGTATTTTATATAAAATTTATAAATAATATTTTTTACAACAACAACAAAGCCTTAATCCCACTAAGTGGGGTCGGCTACTTGTATCATTTTTCTCCATTGCGTTCTATTTAGAGTCATATTTTCATTTAATGCTAATAAATTAAGATCATTTTTTATACAATAAGCCCATGTGTTCCTAGGTCTATCTCTGCATTTCTTAACATAAGTCAAATCTAAAACATCTACTCTCTTAATCGGATCATCAGATGGTCGACATTTAATGTGACCAAACCATCTAAGGCAACTCTCTCTAATTTTGTCCGTCATTGGAGCTACACCAACCTTATCACGGATATATTCATTTGCATTTTATCTCTAAGTGTAAAGCGACTCATCCACTTAATCATTCTCATCCGGGCAACACTTTACTTGGTATTATGCTTCTCTTTTAAAGGTCAACATTCAGCACCATAGAGCATTGCAGGTCTCACCACCGTCTTATAAAATTTTCCTTTCAGTCTGAGCGGTACTTTTCTATTACACAATAGGCCCGAAACATTCCTCCACTTAAACCAACTTGAATTCTATTATTATCATTTCCATCTATATCACCATCGCTTTGAACAATAGACCCGATATATCTAAATCGTTCACACATTTTAATAATTTGATCACCCAAAGTTACACTTCTATCACCAGAGCTACTATTACTAAAATTACATTTCATGTATTCAGTTTTAGTTCTACTCAAACGAAGGCCTTCAAACTCCAATGTAGACCTCCATAATTCAAGTTTTTCTTGGACTTTTTCTCTCGCCTTATCCACAAGAAGAATATCATAAGCAAAAAGCATATACCAAGGCACCTCCTCTTGTAAATGTCCAGTAAGACCATCCATATCTAAAGCAAAAAGATATGGGCTTAAAGTCGATCCCTGATATAACCCAACAGAAATAGGAAATTATTTGGTATAAATAATATTTTTTTGTTTGAAAAAAAAATTGATTTTATGGAAATTTGAAAGAAATCATTTCTATTGTGCAATTTGGTAACTAAAGCATAATGTCTAATTTTAGAGCAAATTTGTGAAATGATATCTAATCAAAAATGGATCGTACAACAACAACAACGACAACAACAGCGAGAGAAGGGAGGCTGAGGTTAAATTATAATTATAAATTTGAATTAATTAACAAGTGTTAATTAATTGTAATATATATTAGGTTAATTAAATTAATAATATTTATGATTTACTTTGACTAGATAATAACTAAATTTAGATTTATAAATTATTGATTAATGATTAATTAACATATTATGTGAACTAATTTATTGTTTAATTAATGTAATTATAAATGAATAAAGAATAAATCACTGTTAATGATTAATTTTTGTAAATTTAAAAAAATAACTTAATTAAGTTAAAAGTATTTTATTCGAATTGATTAAATATGTTATTATTTAATCAAGCTAACAATTTTTTACTTAATAATGAACAGATTATGTTAACCAAGATTTAATTGTTTGAATACTATTGACATAGGCTAAGCTAATAAGAGATCACAAACAAATAAACTCTTAAATACTAAAATAAGTAGACAAATGAATTTCATGAATATAATAATTTATGTATATAAATATGTGTCTGTGACCCCAACGAGATCTAATGGTTCAAAAGAAAGAAAGTATGATAAAGAAAAGCCCATCGACAGAAGACCATGAGACCCAATTATCCGATCGAACATAGCATTCTGAAACAAAGCCAAAGACGAGCTGAATTAGGAAAAGACAAAAAAAGAACAAAATGATCTAAATATGAACTAATCAGACTAAAGCAAAATAGAGACATACGAGCTAACCACTACAAGAAGGTCGATCAAATGCATTAACTTACCTTCCGATAGATCCGACCTGAGGAAAGTCTCAGTTTCATTATTATCAGTCATCCCACGAACGCTCCTAAGATTTTTGATCAGGAATCGAGATTTGAGAATACATAATAGTATTATAGTCATCACATATGCTTTCTTTGTTGAAGAATGAGCTACATATCGTGTTATGATGATTCAACCTCTAAACGATAACCTTATCTCGCCTCACATACAAGAGCTCCTCATCTAAGGTACGAAGGTTAACAACCAGACTAGATCATTGAGATTAACCAAACTGGTCCTCCCGACCGAAAGCTAAACAAGCTCAGTCGACTGATAACACCTATTCAACATAGCCGATCAAGCCATTTTTATCGAGCAGAAGCAATACTAGCTTAGCTAATTGACAACACCGACTCAGCCTAAACAACCTGACTGGACTTACCGAACTAAATCCATACCAACTTAGTCGACAAAGCTAGCGCAATCGACCAAATCTATATAGATATATATATATATATATATATATATATATATATATATATATATATATATATATATATATAAAATACCTAGATTATCTTGTATAGTCTCCACTAAACTAAGTGAGGAAATATAATATTACTATATTATATTGTCCCACGAGGTCAGAAAAGATAAACAAAACATATTACACACACACTCTCTCTTCTTCCGCTCCATTTATTGGGGGTGTGATTGGCGAATCATTGGAGTGTGATTCACGGACAAATCAGAATTCAACAATATTCAACATCTATTATATCAAAAATAATTTTTTAGATTTAATCTGTGAAAAAATCTACTAAACTCAGCTTTAAAGGATTTACTAAATTTTTCATAGTTAAATCCTTTATGTTGCCAAACGGCACAAAAAGATTCACCAACATTGAAAAACAGCTCTCTTCAATCAAATCCAATACACATCACTTCCTATCTTAGATCATCAAAATCTCACAATTCTCACAATCAACCACTCCTTTAGTTCTGCAATCAACAAACTCCAACAAAAATCCAAACCATTACAAAAAAAGCGCAGCATAAAGCACCAAATATGAATCTCTAACGCTTATTCAGTTCATTCTTTCTTCTCTCTGCCTCATCTGTGGCTTCAACCTGCATCTTTGCCTTCTGCAATTCTGCTTCGCTGGCTTCCTTCTCAGTTCTAGCCGTCAAGCTCATCGCCTGCCACCCACAAATTATATAAATCTAACGCGTCAGGAAGAAAAAGAAGACGACTTTACATTTGCAATTTATACCTGTCCTCTGAAGTAGGCTGCTACATATTGCCAGCCCTTCTTGAGAGAAGAAGCGAATAAAAGTGCTTCTTTTTTAACATCAAAACCTTCCTGCAGCTGAGCCTGATCTTCTGCTTTCTTTCTTTCTCCTTCCATGTTTCAATTTCTAGTTTTGATTTTGCTGGTTTTGTGCTGCAATTACAGCAAGAGGAAGGAGGAGGAGAGTACTAGGGCAGGTGTCTTCCTTGCTACAGATGGCATGTTTCTATGAGGGTGGATGGCTCCACCTGGCAACGGATTAGGATTGATGTTTAATGCTATTAAATTAGATGTAATTATCCACTGAAATAAATAAGATAGACATCCAAATTAAAGAATATCTGTATTTTTTAGATCAAAAGAAAAGGAAACTAATCATTTAAGCGAATATATATTTAAAGATGATGAATTTTTATTATATGTTAGTTGTATATAATTGGAAATTAATGTGCTTTAAATTTTGAAATTGAAGAGAAAATAGAGCATATACGGATAACCACTCAGGAAGAGCGTGTTATCATGTGAATTTATCGTGATTTCATTCTCTTCTGATTGATTGTTTGTACGTAATAATTTCTCGCTTTTTGAATCTAGAAATTCATTTTCATGATTGGTTAGATTAAAAATAGACAATTTGAGTAGTTGAGATTTAATATTTAACTGAATTTATAATAAATTCATGATTATATGCTAATAAAACTATGCTACCGAACACCCCTTTTTATCAAGAACTATAAAACAGGAAGTAGAATATTGTCGAATCAGCTAAAGCCAAACGTGGCAAGACGGTTCTTAAAAAAGGAGGAGTTTTTATAGCCGAGTTTGGTGGAAATATTCAGAAAAGGCAAGCCTTTAGACGGATCGCGTATTCCCTAAATTCTCCAGATTCTCAATCCCTCCTTCGCTCGACTGAATTATTTGTCTTTTCTACCCAATCTCAAAGACCTTACGTCAACCGACTGCCGTTGTGGTGGAAATTTGATGCCGGCGGCCGAATAGGGCGCTTAAGCTTTTGCTCGATCGGGCCAAGGTCTGTATCTTTCCCGAATCTTGGTTCTGTTATTTACTTCTTTGATTAAATGCCATTGTTTTTTTAAGGAGACGTTAATTTAGTTTAATTTGGATTCCTAATTCGCTTATTGTAAAGCGGTTTGAAGGCTGGTTGCTGTTTTCCCGGTATGTTTCTTCAAGGGCTTTTGATATGTTGACGATTCGAAATCTGGAAAATTTTAATTTTTGGGACGGTCGATAGCATATAGGTGGTCATCCGTAGCAAATTCTTGCCTATTTTTTGGATCTCAATGATCTGATTCATAACTTGCATGCAGAATTGATCCAGCAGTGATTCAGGCGTGTTGATGAAGAGCGATGAGATGTATGAAATCTGGTTCACATTTTTCTGAAACTGTTTGGATAGAATTTTTTAGAATTATCACGTTGTTCTACTGCAAATATGTAAAAATTGAAGTTTTGATCTTAGATATGTAAATACATAAGAATTGAGTGATACGTATGTAAATGTTATTTTTCTATATTATAGAAATACTGTTGCATGATATGTTCCATTGATAACCAGTCTTAGATGTATTAGGGTGATGTCCGTGAATGCAAATATTTTATTTTTGAGGATAAATTGCAAAGCATCAATTGAAAAGCAATTTTAATGTGTACAATGATATACCCAAAAGAGAGAGAGAGAGAGGAGATATTCCTTCAAATGGACTTGGATTATTCCTGAAAGATGTGTCCCCATTCCAAAATTTTGTCCTCTTACTTATGTACGTTGGAGTGTCATTCCTTTTGGTGCAATATGTGACAAGGATTAATTGAAAGATGCATAATGGTAGCTCAGTTATGAAACTTTGCCTGGAAATTAGCCCTTGATATTCTGCCTACAAACTTGAAATTCAGCCTTTGGAACTCAGCCTGGAACTCTGCCCATGGAACTCAACCCACTCGACATTTGGAATTCGACTTTTAAAACTTGGCCCTTGGAAGTTGTATCTTAAAACTTGACCAACTCGACACTTGGAATTTGACATTCAGGGGTTGGCCCTTGGAACTCAGTCAAATCAATCCCTTGAACCTGGCCAACTCGACATGACAATTTAGTTGGTCAACTTGGTAGGCCATTTTTGGTATATGTTCTCCAATAATTTTGTATCTTTAAAAAACAATTCTGAAAAAAAGAAGAGAAAAAATTTTGTTCACTGCTGGGTAACGAAGCTCATACCTTACTCATCTTTATGGGATGAGTTCGGTTATCGATTGTTAGCCTAGCTATGCAATAAAAGTACATGAGGGAGGGGAGGAGGTCGGATACCCCAAAGAAAGGGGGATGTTCTCCGAGGGAGTGCTTGGAGACCCCTTGAAAGATGTCATCCTCATCCCAAATTTTGTACCCCTTATTTACAGACCTTGGTGTATCTTTTTTCTTTTTTTGTCCAAAATGTGACAAGAATTAATTTAAATTACATAAATGTAGGAGACATTAATACCCAAGTGGTTAAAATATGGAACAAAGCACTTGGAGTTCCACTTTCAGAACTCAGCCAACTAGGCCGTGACAATTTGGCCTTTGGAACTAGATCTTTGGAACTCAGCTAACTCAACACTTGAAGGCCCTTAGAACTTGGCCAACATGGCACTTAAAATTCGGCCTTTGGAACTCGACCCTTGGAACTCGGCCAACTTGGTCCTTAGAACCTGGTTGACTTGGCAGGCCCCCCTAAGGCGATACATTATTCCTTTTTCCTGAAGATGTCAAAGAAATTTTCTTGGCAGGAACCACCCTAAATGTTTCTTATTTTATTCAAACATAGTTCGCTTTAAGGTTGGCAAAGTTTATAGATATTGCTTTGCCCAAATAATTGCTCTTTTCTTTAGCTCTGTGCTGAGTTTTTAATCAGGATGTTCATTGTTTATCATTGCTGTTTCTTTATCAATTGTTTGATGTTTAACAAGTACACTTTTGTTTTATAGGAGGGAAACTTTTCTCATTGTCTTTATGCTCCAGGTCATGTTTACTGAGTAGAAATATATATGCGGAGCATGCTTCTCATTATCTTTAATTTGTGTACTTATTTTATTGAGGTTATTTAATTAGTGCGTTCCCTTATGATCTAAGCTGCTCTTGCTAATTTTCCTTAAACATTGCAGTATTCACTCAGCTTCTCAGTGGTGAAGTAGTTTTTGTAATGAATTTCTCTTACTATTAGTGCTGATCAAAGTTATGACAACTCTTTGTCTGGACGGTCAAGATTTGCCTGATTTTTCAGTAGATCAGTGCGGCGTATTTAGCAATGGAGGAGAGGGAATTATGTCTGAATCTATTCAGGCACATCCTAATGAAGCTGAGTCGGTTCATAAATCCGATTCTCTGAGTTTCTGCAAAACCTGGTTAGTCCTATGGCTTGCCTTGAGTAACGTTAGTGAAGGATTTTTTGTTTTTTTAGTTGTCTTCTCTTGCTTTTTACTCTCTCAATATCTTGATTTCAAATACAATCTATGCTTTTTTTTACTCGATCTTCACTCTTCTCTTCTTGTTCTTGCTCGAGTTCATTTCGTACCCTTCAAGTCTTGTTGATGTTGACTAGATGCTCTTTAACCATTAATTTCTTGTTTATACTGTTAAAGCATTCAAGTATTTCTACCAGTTCCAACTGCTGTTCTTAGCCAACGGGCTTCGAGCAAAATCCCAGTCTTCTTTTGGCCATTATGGAATCCTTTTTTAATGTATTTTCTCGTGGTTCTAATGAAGTTTATTAAAGCAACCTAAAGGAAATCCAATGAAATTAAATTATCTAAAATACTTGCTTTAATTTACATTTTTCTTAACCTGCATTGTTGGTCTGTATAAATTGAACAACATTCTTCATTTCTAAACTACCAAGGAATTAGCGTTGGTTTGGTTGCTTGATTTTAGAAATCATGTTCTTAAAAATTATTGATTTTTTAGATTTTTGTATCTAGTAAAATCAATACTGGTTTAAAACCTCACAAAATAAACTTCAGAAATTTTCAAACATGATTTCATTTTCTTACACAAAGTGAGTGAATTTAAGTCAAGCTCTTTCTAAAGCATTTTAATTCATCAAATACCTTCAAAATTCTTCGAGTGTCATTGTTTTGTTTTTCAAATAACCAGATGAGACCTTATTACTGATATTAAACAGCTGATGTGTTTTAAAACTTTGTTTTTTTTTTAATCCATAATTCTATATTCTTGTGCTCCCACCAGCAGAAGGGATTTGACCTCTTTCCTCTCTCAAGCAGGAAAGTTGGAACCCATTCAAGCAGCTATCTCAATAAACATGCCCCCGAAGAGCCGTTACTTTTAACTTCAGAGAAATCCACTTTACCAGCTGCTGGGGATGCTGATGCTTGGTTAGCTCCGGGAAATATTGTCTGGTTTAAAGATATTCATCATGGCTGGTGGCCGGCCGAAGTAAGATGGCGTACTTCTAATTAATTGATTTGTAATGGATTCTTATGCAATATAGTTACTCGTTTTTTCACAATTTTAGCTTTAGCTGTTTTGGTTTGAGCTCTTTGATGATGGATTTAGGTGATGGACATACAAGTTTCGAAAGACAATAATTGTGAACTTACTGAAAGAGCTTTAGTGCAGCTTTTGGAAATCCACGAAAGGAAGGCAAATTTACTGCTATTATTTTCTATAATTTAAACCTCTAAAACAGATTTTATGGCATTTGGTTCGTATACTAACATCACTTTTACATTTGTTTTGGATAAATTTGCAGAGCATGGGTAAATGCAGCAGATCTTTCTCAGTTTCCTAATGTGAGTGTTACAATTTTTTCAGAGTTACCATACAAAAAATTTAACTACAGATGCTTATATGAAATGTTTCTGGTGCTTATTCTGTTGAGGAACTATTTTTTTTAAGTATTATATATTGCTAAAAACTTTAGGGTATTGCTGAATGATTCCAAATCTGGAAAAATTTAATTCATGGGATGGTCCATAGCACATAGTAGGTCATGTTCTATTGAGCTCCATCAAATAAGGTGGGTCTAAAAACATATTTATATGCTCTACTAAGCTGTACAGAAGTTGCTAAATCTTCATCTAAACAATATAAAACCAAGGTAGGATTGTCCTTAGTAGAAACAGCGAAGCATTAAATAAGCCAGAGCTTGAATACATTACAAAAGAAAACTAGGACAAGAATATGCTATTTTTGCATTTAATCCTGGAAGATTCATATCAGATGAATAATATTTAGCTATTTTTAAGATTTAAATTCTTTTTTAATTAATATTCTTAAAAATTTATAGGCTTACAATACTGCAATAATTAACCTCAAATTATTGGGATGTGCTCTTCTTTATACTACAGAATTTTCATGTTTTTGTGCCACTGAAAGTCTACTATTCAGCCTTCCTTTTAAAATGTTTGTAAATTCATGTACAATCATGTTGACTATTTTATTGTTTAAATTTTAGCAGCCATTGCTTAAGCATGATTATGTGAAGTATCATGAATTTGCTTCTATGTACAGCCATATATCTTTCATTCATAGTCATGCTTTTTTTTTCTTGGCTTGCTCATTCTTCATAACAACTTCGATTTTTCATTTAGTAAACGCCAATAGAAGTTTCTCACTTCTTTGAAGAACCATTCTTTCATCAATTGGTATCTCAATTTTAAATTATTGAAGTATTGTAAGCCTTTTTGGATCTTTACATTTTATTGTCTTTCAGAGGTATAATTTTTATTTGCAATAGTGCGTTGATGATAATAAGGTGGATCTACATTTGATTTTTATTGATTTAGAAAAAGTTTACGATAAGGTTCCTAGAGATGTTCTTTGGAGAGTCCTTGAGAAGAAAGGTATTGATATGACTTATATTCAAGTCATTAAAGATATGCATGCTAGAGCTATTACATGTGTTCGAACTGAAGGAGGATTGACCAAATATTTTACTATTTCTGTTGGTTTACATCAAGGATCAGTTTTAAGCCCATATCTTTTTGCTTTATTTATGGATGGTCTTACTAGGCATTTACAAGAGGATGTACCTTGGTGTATGCTTTTTGCTGATGATATCCTCCTTGTGGATAAGACGAGAAAAAGTCCAGGAAAAACTTGAATTATAGAGGTCTACATTGGTGTCTAAAGGTCTTCGTTTGAGTAGAACTAAATTTGAATACATGGAATGTAATTTTAGTAATAGTAGGTCTAGTGACACAAGTGTAACTTTGGGTGATCAAATTATTAAAAGGTGTGACCGATTTAGATATCTCGGGTCCATTGTTCAAAGCGATGGTGATATAGATGGGGATGTTAATAGTAGAATTCAGGTTGGTTGGTTGAAGTGGAGGAATGCTTCCGGCTTTTTGTGTGATAGAAAAGTACCGCTTAGACTGAAAGGAAAATTTTATAAGATGGTGGTGAGACCTTTAATGCTCTATGGTGCTGAATGTTGGCCTTTAAAATAGAAGCATAATGTTAAGTTGAGTGTTGCCGAGATGAGAATGATTAGGTGGATGAGTGGCTTTACACTTAGAGACAAAATGCCATCTTCTTATATCCGTAATAGGGTTGGTGTTGCACCAGTGACGGATAAAATTAGAGAGAGTCGCCTTAGATGGTTTGGTCACATTAAACGTCGATCACCTGATGATCCGATTAGGAGAGTAGATGTTTTAAATACAACTTATGTTAAGAAAGGCAGAGGTAGACCTAGGAAAACTTGGGCTTATTGCATAAAAAATGACCTTAATTTATTAGAATTAAACGAAAATTTGACACTAAATAGGACGCAATGGAGAAAAAGGATTCATGTAGCCGACCCCACTTAGTGGGATTAAGGCTTTGTTGTTGTTGTTGTTGTAGTGCGTTGATGATATTATCTGAAAGCTCTCTCTATCCTTTTAGAGGATAAATTTGGAAATCTTTCAGTAAATTATTGCTTCCAATGATCAATATTAGTTTATTACTGGCTTCTAATTTTTTATTAGAAATGTATTTTCTATAGCATTTGAAATTAGGAAGAGTTGGTTTAGAAAATGATTTGGGTATCAGTTATATGGTTTGGGCTTTTTAGCATAGGGAGGAGGCTGAGAGGAGCATTGGTGAATAATTGATGGGCATATAGCACAAATTTGCTGATAGTCAGGGTAATACTGCAACAAATTGTTAATATTTAGGTGAATATAGCACAAAATTGATCAAATGTAGAACAAAACTAACAAGAAATTCCCAATGATACCAAATCAACACAGTGCATTGCAACTTTCTGTGAAAATGATTGAATTTTAAGGAAATCACAATAAATTGATATCAAACAAAGATACTTGGAGATGTTGGGTTCTATATTGCTCAAAGAAGAAGAATTGGAAGTCAGGCAGGGTAAAGAAAAGCTTTTCACGATATTCATGATCAAGGAATGCTCAAAATCCAAGACATAAGGCCCTATTTTTAGGAAAAGTAAATCATGATTAAGGATGAAAATCTTTTATCTTTAATTCATTCAAACTATTTTTAAAATGTTAAAATAAAAAAATAAAAAATTTTGGTCAAAACTAAGTATGGGCTAAGAAAGACTTGAAAACTAGTTCCATTCAACTTTTTTGTTTCATGGTTCAATTCATTGGATTTGACTCATAAGAAATTGAGTATTATATAAAACCAAGGGGCATTTACATACATACTGCCCAATTCCTAGCTATCTACATATCTAAGACAAAAATTTTATTTTTTATTTTTATACTGCCCATAATTTTCACATAAAATACAAAATAACACCATTTAAACTTTTACAAGGTGAAATACACCTTTTATGTATAAGGCGGCATGTATGTAAAAATTGAAGTTTAGGCGATACTTGTTAGATATGTAAATACATAGGAATTGAGTTGTATGCACGTAAATCTTCCTAAAACCAATTGGCAGACGATATTACATTGCTAACAATCTTAATAAGTTTTGAATTCATGTGTACCGCTCGTTTTAATGATATCGAAGATAATATGTTATTCTGATGTGACATTAGAAGGTAATAAAACAAAAACAACATGGGAGTAGAATGATGATTATGTTCGTGGAGGAAAATGGCCCATGCTAGAAATATTTGAAAAGTTGACTAATAGCAAATAATGTTGTGTCCAGAGATGGATTATTGCCTTTAAATTGATCTTTTTGCCTCGCCTTAAATTAAAGTAATCTTCAGAATAAATTCTCTTGAAACATTTATTTCCTTCTTGATTCAAACTCCATTCTTATGATCTCTGCAAATTTGTGAATCATAGACATTAATTGTGATTTGGCGATAAAATAAAGCATTAAAAGGTAGGATGTACAACATGTACACTGCAAATTTATGAATCATTGACAATGAGTGTGTTTTGGTGATTAAACAAATCATTAAAAGGTAGGATGCACCACAATGTCGATATACTGCGAGTATTCTATAATCATGTAAATATACACATGCGTGCATAATGAAATTTTGGTAAAGTTACATGCACACTACATAATTCTTATATATTTACATGTCCAACACCTAAAGTTTGATATTTATATTTATAACACTGTGGTGCTGTAAATCAATGCATGAAATGGTGTATTTCAAATAATTTGTAGGCTGTTTTTAATCCTGTGTACTATTATAAATCAGAACACCTGTCTGCAGTACTTTGAGGAAAGGAGCAAAAATCCTTCAGAAGTGTTCCAAATTGCCCTGAAGCAGGTATTTCTGCAATTCTATCTTAAACTTTCATCCCTTCATACATTTGAAATACTTTTTTCTTTCTCTTCTTCTTGCTTTTTGCAGGCTTTGTCCAAACTTGAGAGTAAAAGTCTTGGAACATCACAAGATGGATTTACTGTTGACTCAAGGAGCCCAACTCAACCTGATAAGTCACCCGGTACTTCTGCTCTTACAATTTTTCCATCACCTCCATGCTAAAAAGCTGGAAAATACTTCTGCTATATACTACATAGGCACATAATTTTCTTACAATTGTTGACTGTGTTGCTGCATTAGATGCATCAAAAACCTCCATTTGCAGCAGCAGCAGCAGCAAGGATGATCATGATGAAGAGGGAGGGAGGGGCAAACGGAAAAGAAAGACAAAGATTCATTTTGATGTAATTTTGTTGCCAAGTTCAAAACTTTTTTCTCTTCCTGCTCTTTTATTGCTTTAATTATTTATTTTCAGAAAAGAAACTCAATTGAATAACATCATTTTGAGACGTTTTTTCAGGAGATGGCTGTTGCAGATAATCCAGCAAGAAGAATTCGCCGAATGAAGATAATGAGGCAATTAGGCCTTGCAGCTCCTGTTGGATCTCCCTTCTCTCCCACACATAGAAGCTCTTAAATATGCCTTACAACAGCATTTTGAAAAATGTTTTTTTTTTTTTTTTTTGAGGGAGATTTACATAATCTACCACCATCCAAACTTCAATTTTTTACGTGTTGAAACATAGAAATCAGGTGGTATGTCCGTAAAAATAGAAGTTTTGAGGGGTTGATATGTGTAAATGCTCCTTTTCTTTTACTCCATAGGACTGAAATATTTTGTGTTCATCAGTAAAGCAATCATTTGTTGAAGACCTGATAGGAAAATAGGAGCTTTCAGCATCAAATGCTGCAACTATTTTGTTTCATGTTAACAAAGAAAAGAGGGCAAAGGGAGCATTTACATGAAACCACACCCAATTCCTAATATAATGGCTGAGATCAACGGTAGATGTTTAGTTCATATGGTAAAATTATATATATATATATATATAAAGAAAATCTCAATTATTAGGAGCCAACTTTATTAATCAATTTTGTATTCACTTTCTTTGAGTGGTGAGATGACCTCAACTCTTTTCCTTTTCTTTTACAACATTTTAATAACTTAAATGTGTTTATATCTGTAAATACGACAAGACATTAGTGAGATATGAGCACTTCACCTCTATCAAAATTTATTAACCTTTCACTTCATTTTCAAACACAATAATAATACTAATAATAATAACTTACATTAATATCACACAACTTTTATTTATTTACATATCTAACATTTAGAAATTGATATTTACACCTATAATACTTTAGTGTCATGGACTTTTGCATGAATATACAAAATGTTTAGGTGTTAGATATATAAATACGTAAAAATTATGTGTTGTGCATGTAAATACCCCCAAATAACTAGAAAGGGATATATATATATATATATATATATATATATATATATATATATATATATATATATATTAGAAAAGAAAGAAATCTTTCAAAATCCAAATTGTTGCATATTGACCCCATGAGAAAAAGGGAGATAAGCACTATTCTTAGGCCTTAGCATATCCAAGTTAATATTCTCCTGCATATGCTTAGAATATTCCATCTTCTCTTCTTTAAAAGCCTACTTTTGCCTCTCCGGAGCTTCATTAATGCACCTCAAAACCCATAACCTCTGGCAGACCCATAAGCCAAGCATGTGATGGACTCCGGAAGCGGCGGTGGCGGCCGCCGATAAGAGCAGAGCTCCGCCGGCTCCGGTGATTGCGTGATGCATTGCTCTGCAGGGCAATTTAAAACCTTTGGCACTGTTTCTTTCTCTCCTTTTCCTTTTGTATTTGAAGAGTAGCTGAATGCTGAATGCTGAATGCTAAGGCTTGTTCTTCGTGTTCTTGATTTGTAAGCTTGTCAAACTTATTGCAAAATAATAATAATTGACTTTTGATGCTGTGATTATATATATTTCTTTAATATTAGTTTCGAATTATGTTGAGATAAATTTAATACATATTATGTATAAAGTTAAAGGGGCATCAAATATATAACAATTTCATGCAGCATGTGGCCGACAGAGTTGTATGGGGAAATATGAAATATGGTGTTAAAGGAGGGTTTAAAGGTGTTAGAAAGAGAGACTCTTTAGTTATGTCTTTATGCATTGAAGGATCCCTCTATTATAAGGAAGAATAAAATATTTTAGAGGTGCTATTAAGTTTGATATTTTTGAATTTATTGCATGTTTGAATGTAAGGTGGATGATCCTAAGGATCGAAGATATGAGGTTGTTAATCTTTATGTAATGACGATCATTCTCAACGTGTGTAGCTCTCTTATGAAAAGTTGGGGTTGTTAGCAAACTAGACAATCACACAATTGTCATAGTATATAGATTCATAGAGTAACTCAACAAAAAATTTACAAAGTTTTTACCTTAATATTTTAGTCTAGAATGAATCATAATTTTTATTCAACCTAGCATTGAATATTGTTATAATACATATGAACTAAAAGTTGGTTTTTTGTCGTCTAACTGAGCTTACAATATTGTCATCTCAGAATAGTTTCACATCCAAGTGCTCAATTTAATATACAATAAACTTTTTAGCCTATTTGAGAACGTGCAAAAATAGTCTCTCGATACTTTTAATCTGATGGTTGTATGTGCTAGCTCTCAATTCTTATAATAAAAGAAATATTACCCTCAAACATAGTTAGATAACTATATATACTTTTAAATTTGATTTTGATATTGATATGAATAACCAAAGGATTATCATCTATTTTATACAACCTGAGTATCTACATGGACAGGAGAACCAATAAGTTTGTGATTTGAAAACTCATTCTCTTGAAAAAGATTAATAATATATATTTTAAGCGAGAGATTATACCTTTCAATTATATATATATATATATATATATATATATATATATACAAAGCTACTTATGAGCCCCACATGTTTCATAACTTTAGCATCATCATGATAGATCCTAGAGTTATAGAGATGCAATTCTTTGGAAGCTCTCTGTAGATATTTTATCATGACCTCATAGATTGCTCTGTAATTCTCAACTAAAGCATCTCAATCTCATTATATCATACCTCAATCTAGGGGAATATTCAATCAAGCTACATATTTCATATTGCTCATTTACTTAACATTTTGGCTTAGATAGAGCCACACGGTATTTACAAATAAACGCCTAGAATTCTTCTATTTCAACTAGAACCCTACAATAGATGCAAACATCAACGCTCCCCCTCAAGGTGGGTGAAAGATACCCACTAAGCCCATCTTGTCACATAATCTAGTTTGTTCCACTGAGCTAAGTCCTTTAGTGAGGCAGTCAGCCACCTGCTCTCCAGTAGCTACATGACTTAGTTCCAGCAATCTGTTATTCAGCTTCTTCTTGATGAAAAATCTATAAATCTCCACATGTTTAGTTCTATCATGTTGCACAGGGTTGTTGGTAATGTTGATAGCTGACTTGTTGTCATACCACAACTTCATTTGAGTTCCCTGGTCCACTTCGAGTTCAACCAACAAGGCTTTCAACCACATCATCTCAGCAACTCTTAATGCCATGAACCTGTATTCCGCCTCTGTTGTTGATCTTGCTACAACTGACTATTTCTTGCTCTTCCATGAGAGCAAGTTGACACCTACGAACATAGTATCCTGATGTGGATCGTTTGTCATCTACACAATTGCCCAGTCAGATTAATAAAAGCCTTCAATGTCTATATGCCCATTCTTCTTAAAGATCAGCCCCTTTCTTGGTGCACTCTTCAAGTATCTCAAGATCTGATGCACTGCAATCATGTGACCCTTCCTTGGATCATGCATGTAGCGACTCACCACACTTACAAAAGAAATATTTGGTCGAGTGTGGCACAAATAGATTAGGCGGCTCACCAGTCTCTGGTACATCTCACGATCAACAGGTTCTCCTGCCTCTGCACTTAGCGTGACCTTTTAATCAATTGGAGAGACTGTAGATTTGCACCTTCGCATACATGTTTCCATTAAGAGATCTAGTACATACTTTCTCTGGGATAAGATCATCCCCTCAAATCCACGGGCCATTCAATCCCAAGAAAGTACATGAGTTTTCCCAGATCCTTACCTTGAATTGATTCCCCAGGCTTCTCTTCAAATAAGCAATCTCTGTCTCAACATCACCAGTGAAAATTATGTCAACTACATACACATCAAGTATTGCAGTGTGACCTTCATGTTATCGAAATAAAACCGTGCGATCTACATGGATCTGCTGATATCTCATGCTAATCATCGTCATTCTAAACTTGTCAAACCAAACTCGGGGAGACTGTTTCAAGTCATATAGTAACTTCTTGAGCGTACATACCTAGTTCACTATTTGTGATGCACAGAATCATGGTGGTATCTCCATATATACCTCCTCCAATAGCTCCCCATGAAGAAGCATTCGTTACATCTAGTTGGTGGAGTCTCCATCCACCATTTAACGACAGAGAAACCAATGTTCTCATAGTGCGAAGGTTTCATCGTAGATAATGTCATACGTTTAACTGTACCCTTTTACCACTAGCCGTGCTTTCTACCTCTTCACATTCCCTTCTGGAGTTTGCTTTATCGTGCAGATCCAATTGCGTCTAACTTCCTTCTTCCCTGCTAATAGTGGTACAATCTCCCATATTCAATTATTATCAAGAGCTCCAAGCTCTTCATGCATTATTGCTTTCCACTTGAGATCTTCTTTAGAAACCTTCCAACACTTGGATATAGAGACATAGTCCAATGATGCAATAAATGCTCCATGCAAAGGTGTGATGTTAGAATAAGAAACAAAGTTTGCAATGTCAAGTTCCCGCTGAAATGATTAGAAGGACATTTTGCATTGCTGCGGGAGGTCCTCCTTAGCGTCAGGGGGTAGGAGTAGATGGAGGAGGAATAATTTCACTTTGGAGTTTTGAATAAATATGTTCCCTCGGTTGGCTTCTTCCTCGCAAGGACAAAGCGAATGAAAGGACGAACGGCGCCGATCACGATCGAGCTGGGCAAATGGTCAGGTCACTGCTACCATATTGACAATGATTTTGCAATAATCATCTTGTTCATTTCATTAACATTTTAGCTATATAGATTCACACAAATTTACAAATAAAACCCTAGAATTCTTCTATTTATAACTAGAACCCTATATTAAATACAAATTTCAATAGCATGCATGAATTCTAAAGAGATAACCAACATATTGATTATCATGTATAATGAAGATAGCATATTTCCTTGATTGAAACATGCATCATCATGTCATAGGTCCCTCATAACTATCATATGACGACCGAACAATTGATCCCATAAGTTACTCTTGCAACATCACATTAATAGCTTCATATAATGCCTTTATAATGTATTCTACATCTATCTAGTACTTTGCAATGTGAAGATGTGATCTAGCTTGAAAGTTCCAACACCAAGCAAGCTACAATTTCTTAAAATCATTTAACTTTGGAATATCTTGACCATCATTTCCTTTGTTCTAAGTTTTCTTCTAAATATACTTTACTTTCTTCCTTTTTTTAAAAATAACAAATAACTCAGGCAATTGTAATTAAGAACCCTTGCCACTGCCTTGACATTTAGTTATTATTTTATAATATGCAAGTTCAACTCCAATGAAATAATTTATGATATCTTAGATCTTTAGGTCAAAAAAATGTCTTTGTAGATAATAATTTACCTCAAAGCAAACTTGTTTAGAAAAATTTTTTACACATTTTTATTTTTTATTCTAAAAATAAATTAAAATATTTTAAAACATTTTAAATAATTTATTTTCTTTAAAATCAACATATCTTAATCAAATTTGACAGATATCTTTTTTCAAACTAAAATTAAAAAAATAAAAAACAAAAAACAAAAAACAAAAATAATTAAATAGCCAACAAAATTTAATGAAGATGGAATGATCAATGGAATCATTGTTAAAACCAATTACTTCCATTTATTTGCAATATAGGCAATTTATAATCAACATACTGACAAACTGAATATATGCATCACTTGGCAATCAAAGCAAGTGCAACTGCATCTAATGACCAATCAGACTTCAAGAATTCAAAGAAGAAACTTACAATGCCAATGCTAAAAAATTTCATGACATATCTTAAAAAAGGCTAAGACTTGAAACTATCATACAGATCAAATGGAGACAAAAAAGGGCCTAAAGAGCCACATCTTATTGCAATTTGATACAGATTAAACTAAACCAAACAAAATAACGCGTAATCAGCTAAAAAATTTCATAAAAAATATCTGCACAATCTGAGGAACATTTTGTAATCACCAGGGGACCTTTGAATCTTTGTATTACAACCCTCAAATTACATCATAAAGCACCAAAATATAATATTTTCACCACCAATGGAACCCTGCCACAAAAACATCAACAAGCCAACCCTGGGGCTCACCAATACTTTCTTGCTTCTCTTCTACAAAGCAACAGCAGCATTGCAGGTGCCAATTGCAAATGAATCATAATTACATGTCTTCAGTTATCATGCAATTCTGGAGAATTCGCTCTAATAAAAAGAGAAACCTTTTAATAAGCACAGTAACTTTATTATATGAATGTAATGCTAGAAATATATAGGAACTTAAAGAAGGATAATGAAGTTATTCAAGTCTTAAAGATGTTTGGGGTAACAGAAACATAGTTTAATTTAAACAAATTGAGCACTTTGTTGTTAAATATCATCTCCTTACCAACATCAACAAGCAATCAAATATTGACAGAAGCACCACCATGGATCAAAGAACTGTGTTGACGGCCACCGACAAACATATATTTAAACCGGTTAACGGATCCCAGCAAACGGCTCATTTTCTGTCACAATAACCAAATGAATCAAAGATAATTAAAACCCTACTGATAAGCAAGTAGTCAAAATAATTTGGGTGAGGTGAAAAACATTCAAAATAACGTTTGGTAATCTCAAAAGAGATTGAATGTTTCCTGCAGCATGAGCAACAGTTTGCAGAAGTTCTATTGATTTGTCAGAAGTTATAATTAGGTCCAAATTTTTTAAATCCTCCCTTTCTGGGATTATGTTTTGTAAACCATGAGATATATTTGTACTTCTACAATAGATCTGACATTACTTCTCATAACATACCAAAATACCGTAAATATTTGTCTTCTCCAATAGATCTGACATTACTTCTCATAACATACCAAAATACCGTAAAAAATATGGATAATCCATCCAAATATGGATAATACCATAAAAAATACGAATAATCCATCCAACTATGGATAAGATGAAAAGCTTTGTTTTTATTATCGTTGGAAGCATAGCATCAAACAATGATCTCAGTACAGTTTATTTAATATAGTTAATTGGTTCATTTATGTTCTAGTTGTTATTTCTATAGATGAAATATGTCAATGATGATGATCTTGAGACATTTTCATTACCAACCATTAGGTTGATTCATACGGTTTGCCATGGTTTCAACTTTGGTTCACTTTAGATTAACTCCCATAAAAAGTAATTAGGGCAAAAATCGCAGGCCAGACTTGAGAAGATGGTGGCTGGCATTATAATTTGGTTAAGCTGCTAGATGATGGAGTTTATAATTGTATCTCCTGTGACGCCATCTGATCACATTCAATTTTTGTTCTGGCCAACATTCCTAATTCAATGGAAGAAGTTGGGGGATTGATGGCTTCAGGTCCGCAACAGGCTTCAACTAACCTACTTCCATTATTTTTCAATTAAGGTCCAAATCCTCCAATTGACTTCAAGAAACATCTCATATTCAATTCAATCAAAAAAGACAAAAAACATGGGCAACATATATAACATCACACAAATCAAAATCACCCGACCATTGCTCGTTTTATGAAATAGACTGTTAATGCATTTGAGAAGTTGAAATTGCCTAAAAAGAATATCCATATCACCCCGGTCATCATACAATAAAAAAAAAATTACCCATGTGCAAGACGGAGACAATTAAGACATGCACGAGCATAAAGAAATATTCTCAAGTCAATTCACACATTAATTGTATCTCTGTTCTAGCAAAATTAGAATTTGTTTTTTAATCAAAAAAAATATCGGCCAAATCCTACATTTTAAAATTAGATCTCGCACAAGGTATCCATCAAATTGACAATAAAGGACACCCATCGCCAGATAATAATCTCACAAGAAAAGTACAAATAATTAACCAGTTGAAGAAGTGAGAACAAAACTATGACAATCACGAGCAATACGAATTCACGCAGAGTCTATCAACACATTAATTGTCTTTTGTATACGATTAAATTAGATGTTTTTTTTTTTAACCAAAGGCTAATCTCTGTTGAACACCACATATCAAATTAGATCCCACAAACCCTGTAACAAACATAGTCCGCCTCCGTCCTCCTCATTCCAATTAAAAAGAAAAATAACAAATCTAAATCTTAACCTCCCTCACGCACCATCTTTTCCATTCCCATGCTTGATCCTAACCTGAGCCCTCTCTCTCTCTCTCTTCCCCCTGCCCATCCTTCCCATCCGCTCCAACCAAAATTTAGAAACACTGAACCACAAAGTTGGTGAGAAAATTATAATAAAAACACACATAAGCGGCATCAGTGAAACCAATGATGCCCGGAGAAGAGTTTGTGAGAGGCTAAGCTTATCTAAAATCTTGCTGCCGCACAGTCATAGGTGAACGTTCGACCAATCTCCCTCTTGTCATTGATCAATTCACTACTACTCCATCCCGCCAACAACTTTCAATTCCTGAAAATAACCTTGTCAAGCTAAGCCACAAACCAAGGCCATCAAATCATCTTCCACACCAACCAAAACACCATCACAATACTCTCTTATTCCCGTTGATAATGAACTCCAGTTTTAGTGAGATCAATGGCTCTCCCAATCATGCCAACAAACCAACCTCTCATCCCACCATCAACAAGCCTTCGTTGACCTTCTTCACCGTGTCTTTCTACCACTCTCTCTCTCTCTCTCTCTCTCATGCGAGTGCAGGCGCGGGCGCACGCAATTCCTTTCACTATCTCCAATATTCTTTGTTCTTTCTTTCCCTCGCTCTTCCCTATGCCCTCCCTCTATCTACGTCGCACCAAGCCTACAACCTCTCTCGTGCTTCCATGCATATTTCACCCGTAGCAAGGTTCCCAAAACTCCTGACAAAACAGGAGCTAAAAATCATGAAGCAAGCTAGATGCATCATGCTTTGATAGGACCCAACATGTACATAAAATGAAATGTTGGCGCAGCGTAGGGATCTATAATAAGATAGTCCAGTGCTCGAGTTTATTAAAACTAAGACTAGAGATAACACTAGGGAGAAACAAGAGATAAAAATCTCTAGGCTTTAAAGTTATTGTTTTGGCTATTCATCCCTCGCATGCAAAGGTACAATTGCAAAGAAAGCTCACCTAGAGATTTATGTATCATGCATGTTGTTTCAGAAGCAACAGAAAAAATTTATGTATATGTATTTATTTCTTTTGCAGGTGATCCAACAAACTATTGCTTGACATGGTGAGGTAGAAGACACGATCATTTTATTTAATGCCAGTCACACGGAATTCTAAGCATACCAGACAACCTCAAAATTCGTAGGTAACTCTTGCATCGGGGTGACACCTGAATGTTTTCAAAATTTGAGCTAAACAAACTAAAAAAGACTAAATTGAAAAAAGCTTTCTTAAGTCAAAAAATTGAAAAAAAAATACAAATTAAGAACAAAATAAATACTTGACTAGCACTACAAGACTGAAAGAACCAAAGTATAACTTGAATTTAGCTTATAAGAGATTTGATAGCTCACCTATGAATATAGACAACCTTTTTACTACACACAAAGCTCCCATGAACATTTAGAGCTCTCAATAGCCTTTTTACTACACACAAAGCTCCCATGAACTAAACTATAGCAGCCGCTCCTTTTATAGAAACTCAAATTCATGTGGGACCTATCTTAAACAAAATTATAATGCTCTGAAATAAAATTGGCAACCAAAACCATAACATAAAAATGCAAGAGGACATAATGCAATTTTTAACTCTCAAAATTAAAAGATATGTGCAGTCAATTATGAATTATTCATGAAAATACTTATATTTTGATAAACATTTCGAATGCTGAAGTCTAAAAACAAATATTGTGTGGACTAAAAACAAAATCAACTGGAATTTGCCTCCCTTTGAGAATCATGCTATCATTTTAAAATTTGAGCAATCATTTTGAATTTCGCAAAACTTTCTTTCAAATTCAAACATATTATTATATCATTGCGTGGCACTCTCGAGAGGCTCACCATACAAGTCACACTTTGTTTTTATCGTCAAGATCCGAGTTTATAAGATTTTCATCCATAAATGAAATATTACAATGCCAACTAAAAAGATAATTTTTATATTTTATTTCTTGTCTTAATGGAAAAAATTTGCAATCCAAACACAGAATCAGAAATTTGACTAGGTTGCTGTGTTTTACATTTACTAAAGGATTTTAATAAGAAAAATCATTTTAAAAATGCAAACTCTCCAGCTTTCTTAAACAAAATTATAATGCCAACTAAAAAGATAATTTTTATATTTTATTTCTTGTCTTAATCGAAAAAATTTGCAATCCAAACACAGAATCAAATATTTGACTAGGTTGCTGTGTTTTAATAAAGGATTTTAATAGGAAAATTCAATTTAAAAATGCAAACTCTCCGGCATACTGTTGACCTCACTTTTGTCAAGGTTTAGTTTTCCTCTTAGGATTTAGGGTTCTAGCTTTAGGAGCTTCCCCGACGATCTTGGACTCCTAGCAATGGGCCTACCTCGTTTTAGATTGTTCGAAACCACCTCGTCACTCTTTTGGAATCCCGGACGAAGCTCCGCACCTCTAGCTCATAGCAGGGTCGGAATTGACGTTAGGAGTCCAAATCGAGTTCCTATGTGACCACCGGACCTTAGGACGCCCTCGTGCACGTTTCCTCGCACCACCGAGCACAAATTCCTCGAACCACGGCCTCGACGCTTTCAACCACCTCGCAACGGATCGAGATCGAGCCTGAACGCCGGACGAGCGACGTCGAGTCGACTTCGAAAATGCCGAATTTGACACACTTTCGACGCGACCGTCGACGAGGTTGTCCGAACGACCTCGGATGACGAAACGGATCGCGTCGTTGCGTCCGAACGTCGTTTCTGCCTAAAATTGATATTTGATTTGCGAAGATCGTATGCCGGAGCGGAAATTGCGATTTTGGGCGTGTTTTTAATAAAATTAATAATATATATATATATTTTTAAACCTATTTAATCTATCCTAAGCCCTAATCCCTACCCGTTCGATCGGCTGGCTGTCTCTCTCGCTCGTTCGATGGGGGCTCCCGTTCCTTGCTTCTCCCGCGCTCGAGCGTGCCTCTTCCTGGTAGCCGTTGCCCTCTCGAGCCACGCGTGGTTCTCCCCATACCTTCTCGAGTGTTATCCCTGCGCGAGAGTCACCTCGCGTGATCTCCCGCGCGTCTTTGTCCCCTGCTCGACTCTCGCCCTTGCTGCCGAGCCTCAGCTCTTACCTGCGACACTTTGTCGCCATCTCTCTCACCCTTCCCCCACTTGCGCCCGACTCCACAGGTAAGGAGCGGCCCTTTTCTCCCTCCTCTGCCTATAAAAGCCCCGTTTTTGGATGGATTTAGGGTTGGTTGGCTGATTCCTCTTGAGAAATTGGTGTTGGATTGGAGCTTGATTGTCTTCGCTTTTTCTTGTGTGCTCTGACATCACCCGGTATGCCTCTTCTCCCCTTCTCCTTTTCGGCTCGGCCTCGATTCGCTCCGTGGCTTTCGGCGCGTTTCTCCCTGTTTAGCCCCTCGACTGGGCACTGGCATGTTATGGAATCGTTTCTAACCTAATTAGCTGGAATATTTGTTGCTTCTCTCTTCTTGTTAGTGGCCTAAAACTTGCTGTTATGGTTTATTTTGGGCTTGAAGCATGTTGGGATTGAAAATGTGAGCCTATTCTAAAAATATAGGTTTGGTTATTTGCTTAAAAGGTGGAAATAGGGCATGGCATTGGCTCCTCTCTCTCTTTTATATCATTTGAAGCATGGAAGATGTGTTTAAGGCAAAGTATTAGCCTTCCTTTAGCATGTTGGGGCATGCATTCTAAGCCCCTTTTTCTTACTTCTCTCTAGCATAAACTGTAGAAGAATTTATTTAGCTTTATGGCACACATGTGTGGGGGCTCGGTTTTGCTCCTTATGGCTTTCTTTATCAAAGTGGCATGTTAGTATGGATTCATATGAATGTCTCAGGAGCCCCTTTTTCATTTCTCTCGTTTCGGTTACATGGTGGCCGCCCCCCCCACAATACGTTTGGGAGCCTTGGTGGTCTTGTTTTGGTGCTTTGCATGGCTCGGATTTTTCTCTCGTTTCTCGCTTACAGTGGTCGCTCCATTTGAGAGCTCGTCATTTCTCTTTCTCTTTTCTTTTCTTTTACCTCATGGCTGCCCTCGTGCACCTACTTTGAGGCTCGGTTTTTTTTGTTGCTCGTCGCTTCCGCAGTCGCCCTTTAGCACTTGGAATAGGGGTTGTTTTGTTTCGTTTATTGCTGCCCATTGACCGTCCCCATGGCAATTTGGGGTTCGTTTTTGACTCTTTTGTTAGGTCTGGAATTGGGATTGATTGCAGTTATATGGTAGCCTGATTTAAGCCCTCTAGTGGCTCGGCTTTTTGGTTCTTTTCATTGGCTTGGTGATGGGCTTGATCCTAGTCATATGGTGGCTCGGGTTGGGGCCTAACTCGGCTCGGTTTTGTGTTTTGCTAGCTCTTGCGTACCGCTCCTTTGCACTTGATATGGAGGCTCGGCTTTGTGTTTCATCGCTCTTGCACTGCTCCCTTCGCACTTGATATGGGGCTCGGCTTTGTGTTTTGTCGTTTTGCAGTCGCTCCCTTCGCACTCGATATGGGGGCTCTGGCTTGGTTCCCGTCGTTCCTGCAGCCTCCCCTATGCGGCCTTTGAACGGCTCGGGTATGGGTCTCTCCTGGGCTCGGGTTTGTGCTTTACTTAAGCCATAGGTGGGCTGAATTGCTTGGTTACCCTACGGATTCATTCCTAGGCATTTGTGATGAATTTGAATTAGTATGGATGGTTTGTTGGGGCTTGGCCGTGAGCCTCATTGTGGTAATTTGGATTGTCGGGGCCTTACCTCTTCGCCCCTTTGTCGTAGCTTAGGCCGCGAGCCTTTGCTCGCTGTTTTTTAGCCCGGCCGAGAGCCTTATCGGGGTGATTATTGTGATGGTGGCTTTGCTTTGCTACACTTGCCTACGAAATTGATTAGATAGATTTGGGAGAGCTTCCTAGCTTACTCGTGGGGAACATATTGAGCACGATACTTGAAATACTTCTTGGAGGTTTTATTTGGTGGAATTGATGCTAGTTTGGTGGCTTATGGCTTGTCCATTCACTTTCTTATGTATTAGAAGTTTTCTGATGTTCATATTGTCATAGCTCGAGTCCCGAGCCCGTAGGTGAGCCTACTGGGGGAGTCTGTATTTCAGGAATTGAAAATTAATGCGGGTACTTGGAGTTTGGAGGAATCCCGAGCAGTTGTCTAGAGCCTAGGGCTTGGTCAATATCATTATGTTTGTTTTCATGCTTTTACAGCTGTCGTTTGGGGAAAGGGGTGTGTTCCCTAGGGGTCTAGTCATCATCCTTTCCGAGAGGGCCGATGTGCCTTTAGGTCTTTTTTTTATAGGATGTGGTTTTGATTATTGGAAATCGGTGCACCTCCTTTTTTACGAAATTTGTGTTAGGTGGACCGTTTTCCCTCTTTCTTTCCTTGCTCCCTCGTCCCTAGTTTTCTCCTCGTTTTCGGCTCAACGCCCACACTTACGGTGGACGTGTAAGTGTGCACATATAGCCCCCTTTGTGCTATATGTGGAGCCATCAACTAGCGCTGTAAGTGCGATGTGGACACCGATAATACTGCATAGGGAGCGCTACGAGAGAATCATAGCAACCGTATCGCCCGACTCGAGACTGCAGTAGAGGGCAGAGCGGAACTCGCCGGCACTATTCGCCGTCATTGGGTTTCTACCGTCGGCGGTCTAAAGATGTTAGTAATCTCGGTCCGATTAGAGTAGCCTAACCCGTGGACTAAAATATTTCAAAACAAAATACATACATTTAAAAAAATACAAAATTACTCTCCACCACGACACTAGCCTTACTTACCTACGCGCTTTTACTCGCATGCAAACCCAAAACGAAACGTGTAAAAATTTACAGAGGTCCACTGGTCGGCTACTCGAGTCGGGTTAGGATCATCTTCCGAGAAAGTCGGTCAGCGGTCGAGCACTTAGGTGGGACATATAAGCATGGCTCGAGTCCTTAACACCACCGCGCTTACGGGCCCTTTTCCAGATGCTCCATGCGCTTTCTTACGGTTCACGTGAGTTTAGCGTGATATCCGTGAGTTTCTTCTGCTCTCTTGCGGTTTTCGCTACGACTTTGCTTTGTTTTCGTTCGTGGTTTTATTCGAAGTCTTCCACTAAGTCCTTCCTTTCTTTCTCGATTTTCTTTGTTTTCTTTTACGATTTTCTTTGTTCTCCTATCGTCTTTCTTTTCGATTTACCGCGGTTTTCGTACTTCGTTTTCTTCGCACGTACGGTAGTACCCCCATTCGCTTGTGCCTTTCCTACTACGTTTACTCTTGTCATTTTTCTCGCACTAACGCCTTTCTCGTTATGAAACAATAAAACGAAAACAATAAGCGATGTAACGATACACCGCGGTAATCATCGCCTACAAGACACTCGCAGCATTTTTCTACTTCTTTCCTTATCGCGTAAGCATGCTTTACTTTTCTAATACTCGCTCCTCGCTAAGATATAGCATGTTTTACTTTTTCGACGTATATACCGCGTAAGCATGCTTTACTTTTCTTCGTGCTCACTCCGTTTAAGCATAAAGCATGTTCACTATAAGCATGTTCTGCTTGTTTTGCATGCTTCCTTTCTATCGTTACCTCATCATCAGTTGCACACACTCACTCTTGTAATAAAAGTGATAATAAAATAAAATAAAACAATTTGCATGTTCACTTTAACCTAAACTTTAAATCTAAACTGTGATATTGCTACGACTTGGAGCTGGAAGCACTAGGCAAGACATGGTCATCTTCAATAAGAAACCTATGTCGACATCAAGTAAAACCATTCTTGATCTAAATAATGAGCCTCAGGACTTCGATGGCATTCGCCTAGCGCGACATAAATCCTCACTCGTTCTTTTAGTGCTTTTGCACCGCCTCGTCGTGCAATATAAGCCCTAACTCACTTGTGATTCCGATGTCGTCGTCCGATACGGCATAAATCCTCCTATCTTTCAGGTTGTTTGCATAATCGGGTATTATGCAAATGTAATCCCTATAATTAATTGGCAGGATTGAAATCTAATTAAATCCATTTCCAAAATTTAAAGCCCAACATTATGATAGTCTGGAAGTCATCGAGGCTCCTCCTCGATGTCCGCGACATCCCCTACCTCTCTTCCTTCTGACTCCGAAATAATCTGTTCCATATCGCGTCTTTCACTCTATCGGATTTCCTACTATCACACTTCTTCGAAAACCCTACCTTTCGATTTCACGAAGATAGAAACCTCCGATCTAAATCGAGAGCTTCTCGAGTGACTTCGGTCATTCGAGGGGTAATCGACTATAGCGAGGCTTTTAAAGACCCCAGATAATATAAACTCTATTTAATTCTTTTTTGTATTAAGTAGGGGAATTTGTTCGTCCACATAAAGGTTCGCAGACCAGAACGGATGTCATGAATTCTGTAGTTTATTTGATCGAGCGATATCGTCAAATATGGTGTCTATTCTTCGGAATAGACGCGTTACTTGCGATATTACGCTCGTTCATTCAAACTGCTAAACGAATGAGATCCGTCCACTCTCATTCTCATATTTTAAAATTTAAAATTTTACTTTCAAAAATCAATATATATATATTAAATTAAATCTCAAAGACGCGCACATTTCAGCGGCCGACACATACTCGCAAGTTCAAATCTACAGACCTAATCCTCAACATATAGGGGTGTAATAGATAAGGTCATTAATAGAGTGAATGTATAAATGAAACTCAATAATGCAAATCATAAACTCACCAACTACAAGCAAAAAAGCTGACAAAATTTAAGTGCCATAATTCAAACATTCAAAAAACGCCTATGAAGGATTTAACCATCATACATCATAATCAAAGGACTATCTTAAAAATTATGCTCTACAGTACAAAGGAAAATATTAAAATATCACATCTCAATAACTACCAAACAAACAGAAAATCTCAGCTGTAGAGACCTCATATATCAAATTACTCTCCAATATCAAAGCAAACCACTTCTCTCTCAAATCTCATTACAAACATAAGAATTTAAAAAATTAAAATCTACAAATATTGAAGCATTTGAGTTGAAGGGTTAAAATTAAGTTGCACCAAAAGTCTACTTCGCTCCACTAGGTTATTTTTAGCCTATTAAAAAGGTTGAACAAAGTCATCCAATTATAAGGTTTAGGTCTACTCAAAATTCAATTTTATCTAAATTTGGGTTCAAAGGATCCTAGCCTGGTTCAATGTTCAACTAGGGTCACTTCATCTATAAATTGATAATCTAAATCATACAAAAGAGCTATGGTTTTACAAAATAAAATTGGATCAATTAGTTTAAAATCACTTATTGAATCCAAAGTCTAGGGCATATTAAAGGAAACTAGCCTGCCACTGGTGGACCAATTTTAATGGTAATTTCAATGTCATTACTGGCAGTCTAGCCTCTGATTTTCTTTTAGCACTCAAGCCATCAGCATAGGGCGTTGAAATTTATTTCTAGGATATTATGAAAACCTAGCTTTCGACTGTTGGATATAAGTTAAAAGATATCCAATGGCCAGGCCAATAGATATACTACCGGCAAATACCCAAATATCAACCATCCTGAACCCAAACCCACTGTGTTCTCTTCTTTTTCTCTCTAGGTTTCACTCTCAACCAACGGCAACCCCTGTAGTTCCACTGCCTCCATTTCCCTTCATGTCAAATATCCACCCCTATTTGGCCTTGTTTAGCAGTTCTAAAACAAAAAATTGAGAAAGCTGCCATAAGGGAAATTACTAGAACATGCAATTCTTCGCCTTTTTCTTCCTCTACTTATACAAAAGTTCAATTCAAATTCAACTGACACGTAAGAGGAGTGGAGCTATGGAATGAGAAATAAATAACAAGGCCCTCAATGGCAATGAGAATTCATGCAAAGACGATGTAGAGCGAGAAAAAATTCTTATAAAAAACCTAAATTGGGTTGGTCAATTCCTCTTCAATACTATAATAGCTTCTATGGTTCAAGGTACTCAGGTGGAATTGGGGATATTGTTTGCAATTTTAGACATCAATTACATTAAATCATAAAATGTTATTATTAAATAAATAATTAAATTAATGATAATTAAATAACTTTCATTTAAATAATATATTATATACAATATGAGTTATCATCAAACTTAATATCAAAAAATTAATTAACTATTTGTTGAACAACAAATGACTTTATTTGTGAACATAAATATATAAGTTAATTTGCGTTTAACTTTTGTTCGTTTAACCATCCAAGTTTTTAAAAAATTTCAAACTTATTTATGTATTAATTTGAACAAACTTGACCGAGTATTAATCGAGCAAAATTTGAGTTGTTCATCGAGGCCATTGATTCATTTCCTGCCCTATTATCTTGTCAAAGAAAAATTTCTTTTCTAAACCAACTTGATTATTATACATACTTGTTTAGTGTATCCTCAATCATAAAAGCATAGGTCATGAGATTGGGTAAATATTTGTGATGTGTGAGTTAGATTTAATTTTATATTGTTTTTTTTAATTTTTCGGTGCTTTAATTATCATAAAAAAATATTTTAACGTAACATATACCAATTAGATGAAGTCATCATCTTACTCATTTTAAAGTATCCTTATTCCAACTATTTGGTGTATGCTTTATATATCTTAATTTTCTATTCGCTTTTGTTGATATCTATTTGAGGTGTTATCGATATATTTTCATAAATCATTTTGGACAACTTTTACACCTCTACAAGATAAATGCCATACATGAAGAATCGTAGAGTGATGTTACTGCCTTCTAGAGTAGGGGTGTAAATGAGTCGAGCCGGCTCGAGCTCGGCTCATTAACGAGCTCACGAGCCGAGCTTATCGAGCCACGAGCTCAAGCCTAAGCTTGTTGGCTCACGAGCCGGCTTGATTAGCCTACACTAGTCATTTGATGTATTTTCCGGTGAGTTGTTGTTACATCCTCCTCCTCTGACCACAAATACATTCTCCAGCGTAGAAATTGAATTTTTAGTTCAAGCTCGTGAATTGGCTGCTACCACTACGAGTCAAGCTCGACTCAAGCTCGAGCTCACAGATTAACAAACTAGTCAAACTCAAGCTTGGTATGGCTCGAACTCTACTCGACTCATGTACACCCCTATTCTAGAGCCAAGAGAATAAAATGGAAAAATTAAACCATCAACTAAATTTAGCAAGAATATTCTATAATCAAACTATCATTCATAAAGTTTAATAAAGAAACTCAAAATTTTATAGCTGAAAAAAAAAAGATATCACAAAGATAAAAATTAATTACCGATAGCGTAGCTAAACAAAAATTTGTGCGCATTGGAAATTCAAATCCATTTTTTTATTCGCTGTTATGTGAAATTTATAAGATGGTGGTGAGACCTGCAATGCTCTATGGTGTTGAACGTTGGCCTCTAAAAGAGAAGCCTAATACTAAGTTAAGTGTTGTCGAGATGAGAATGATTAGGTGGATGAGTGGCTTTACACTTAGAGACAAAATGTGAAATGAATATATCCATGATAGGATTTGAGTAGCTCTAGTGACGGAAAAATTTAGAAAGAGTCGCCTTAGATGGTTTGGTCACATTAAACGTCGACCATCTAATGATTCAATTAGGAGAGTAGTTGTTTTAGATTCGACTTGTGTTAAGAAAGGCAGAGGTGGACCTAGGAAGACTTGGGCTTGTTGTATACAAAATGGTCTTAATTTATTAGAATTAAATGAAAATAATACACTAAATAGAACACAATGGAGAAAAAAGGATTCATGTAGCCAACCCCACTCAGTGGGATTAAGGTTTTGTTGTTGTTGTTGTTGTTGTTGTTGTTATGTGAAATTTAACTATAATAGTAAAGTTCAATATATCAAGTTTTCATTCCTATTTATAGTGGTCTCTTCCTGCATATCCTTAACGTTATAAAAATATTGCAAGAAGGAAAATTTAAAGGACAACCATAGACACCTATACAAAACCCTAACAGTAGAGATCAATTACAAATTAAACTAAAGGAAAGATGACCATAGTCATGGCAGTCTTAAACAATAGCAAGCATACTCAATTAAGAATATATCCCTGTATTAAAAGTACAAATAAGAACTAAAAGGGAAACTCTACCATAAACGAAATGAAAATAGCAATATGCAAACTATATATGCCTAAAGGCAGACTCTTAGAGCTTGATTACTATTACGCAAAGGCCGAGCAAGTTCAGATAGCAATCAAGTAAAGCTGGCAGCACTATTTCAACTAAAATTTGCAGTATCATTTTACCTCATTGGTGATGCTAAACTGCCATTTGAGTTGCTGAAGTTGCAATTTCTCCCGCTGCCATTGTTGTCCTAGTATTGCAACACCCATAAAAGCAGCAGCAATGAAAATGGACCAAAATGTGTTGGTTTCTTTTGCTTTCTTGTACAATGATATCGCATTTCTTTTCCACCATGCCTCACTAGGAAGGCAGGATCCGCCACTTCCATGAATTGTTTTCCCAAGCTTGGCAAAATCTGGAGGCATATCATGGTGTTTATTAGAAGAATCAAATATCTCAGAAATATCATATACATCGTCAGTAGAAATCCTCTGTCCACTATCTGTTTCGGCATTGAAACAATTATGTGGTTGGCCTTCTTTAGACTCCATACTGTCAACAGAGAGTTCAGCTTCAGAACAATCTTCATTAAATTCAACAGGGTAATTATTTTCTTCCTCAGCAGGAGGTATCACATATCTTTCAGTTTGGTCAAAAATTTCACCAGGCTCCGCTTCTATAGGAAGATTTTCATGCTCATGAGGAGGGAATACAAAGTGCTGAGACATGAACATTGTATTTGATGACTCGCGTTCTTGTTGGAATTCTTTATCTCTAGAATCATCCACTGGATCAGCATCCGCTCCAGGAGCGGCAGCATAAGTAGAGGCAGTTAAGGCAACAACCTCCCAGTCAGCTCCACGAGAATAGGTACCATCTTGTTGCTCTTCATCAGCCATTTTGTCGGGTCCAATCTTCAGAAGAACAACAGCATGAATATTAGATAGAGATGTAAAAGTCAATTCAATACCCAAAATCCCTAAAAAATTCATCATTTTCTATATATACCCCCAAAAAATACAAACATTTCTTTACTATTAGGCATTTAAGTAAAAGAGGAATAGAAAATATGAAAATATTGAGCATAGAACAAGCAACAGAACTTTAAATCAATAATGGAAGTTAGATGAACAAACAAAATTAAACACAAATTTTCCCTGTCAAAAGCATAATAAAAATTTGAAGGCAAATCTGAGAAGATATGGCTATCTTGGTTAGTAGTTAAAAGGGAGCTTCTTCTTCCAGAACTGAATAAAGCATATGAAGATTAAGCATGGAACAGGAAACAAAACTTTAAAAAAAAAAAAGACCTTAAATGAAACTGCAGCATTTTGACACAAATTTTCTCTTTCCAAAGCATAGTCAAAATTAAAGGCAAACACTAAAAAATATAGCAATTTTTTTCCATCTAATGAAGATCCAAGAGATGTGCAATAGAGTTCAAAAATAAATAACGCAATGCTTAGAACAAACTAGCGGAGTAAACATAATGTTAAGTTGATTGAGGAAATCTCCTAGTATGATCATAAAGAAAACCTCTCCAAAAAAGTGTGTTTTCCTCTCTGTCCTTATCTAATTAAAGATTTAGGAAACAAAACCGCATAAGAGCATCTGAACCGTAAAAGAAAGATATCATGCACCAGGATATAGTTATTTATCAAACTGAGAGTAATAAACAAATCATTCAAAGATAATTGCAGTTGCTCGTCAAACAAGCTGCGGGAAGCTAAAAATGTTATGCCTTTGAAGCAAAAAAAAAAAAAAAAAAAAAAAAAAAAAGATTATTTTACTAAATAAAAAGTTGCTCAGGTAATGTTTATTGCATCAGTACTTTAACACATAGGGGTTGTTTGGCTACAAGTAGGATTCAGTAAATCAATATTTGGTAGAACTCGGATGTGTAAATCCCTACAGAATACCTCTGCATAATGTAATTAATCCAATTTAGCCTAAATTTAACAAAAATATGTGTTTAAAAAGGCAGCAAACTGTTTGGCAATATTTAACCTGAATCTTGGCTAAATCTTGCAACCATTTCATCAATGAAGATGCCTCTCTCCCCCAACCACCACCAAAACACACAAACAAACAAACAAAAAAGGAGTAAAAAACTAAAAACTAAAAACAAATGGTTGGAATCGAGTAAGAAACCGAAGGAAATGACATATAATCCAAAACATTCATGGCATATGATTAGATGTTCAGCCATTAATTGATACTTTGAACATCTTCTCATTCTCTGTAACATTCCCCACATCCAAACAGGGTTCTTAAAATAACAACAAGATGAAATCGCAACATGAATCTGCTCCCCTGCTTTTCATAAACCGAGCCTAAATCCAAAACACGCGAAATAGTGAAAATAAACAGAATCATTGATCTGATTGAAATGCTAATCTCCAAAAAACTAATAACCCAGAACAGGGAACACTGCCCATCCACTCCAATGAATGATCCAGAAACCAAACAAACAACACAAACCCTAATCAATATACAACAAACATGACCAGCATGCAACCAGCCATGTCGGATTAGAAAACCAACGAATCAAACAGCAACAACCAAGCAAAGACGGAGAACAATAGGAAGATTACCTCAGGCCGCAACGATGGGATTCTACTCACAAGAAAAACACCAAAAGATCTCAGCTGAAGCAGAGTTACCGCTCGAAAGAAGTTTGTAGAAACCAGACGGTAATGGATGAGGGCTTTCCATCGCGTATTTGATGGGTGAGTCGCGTGCGTGTACAGGTAATCAATTGTTCGCATAGAAATTTTATGCGGAGCTCGAATCAGCCGTTCATTTTACCTCTGGAGGGAAATCCGTCGTGATCAGCAGGATCAGAAGCTGCTCGAATCAGCTTTTTCAGGTCGCCGAAATTAATGCTTAAAATCAAACTATTTTCGAATTTAAGGTACACTGAGGACGCAAAAAAGTATATATATTTATGATTAGATGGAGGTGCAGTCCTAGTGCCTGGTCACGTCACAATTTTATCTATTAAGATAAGTTGGACTTTGATAATTTTTTTTTTTTTTTACATAAATGAGACTTAGGCTCCCTACGTGTTCCATCAAAAAATGAGAGAGAATAAAATTGAAAAATAGGTCATATCTAACCCCACATATACAACTCATAAAAAAATAGGAATCTAAGATCCTCTTTCCAAAAAAAAAAACGAAAAATAAAAAATAAAAAAATAAAAAATAAAAAAAACAACACACACGACTCAACCATACACAACAATATTAACATCAACACGATAGTTTTTTTTAGTTGCTTTAAAATTTATGTTTTTTAATGGTCTGATTTCACAATAATAATAATAATAATAATATCCACGGCGATATTTTGAACATCGTATTACTTTTAAGTAGCTTCATAGCTACATTTAAATACGCTGCAGCTGCCTTAAAAGACTCTTACGATGTAAATGTGTAGAGTAACTAAGATCATTCTTAAGTTGAGCTTGAATTTTATTAATTAAACGAGTTCTAATTTGAGCTTGGATTTAAGTTTACAAGTTCAAACAAAAATAATATTAATTTATGTTGGTGTTATGATAAAATTATGAATTAATGAATAATTAAGAGATGAACAAATGAAAAATGAATTGATATAAAAAATATAATATTATTTTTATATATTTTAAATAATTTAATAATTAAGCGTTTAAATTTAATATATTGAGTATATTTTATATTAATGTATATTTTTTGAACAAACAGACTTACAGGCTAACCAGTTGAGTCAAGTTTAGCTTGAGTTTGGTTTGTTAGCTCATCGAGTTCAGCTCACGAGCCACTTATCGAGCTCAGCTCGAGTCGACTTGGCTCACTAACACCCATAATTTAGATTTTTCAATTAAAAAATAATAATGAATATATTGGTGATAAAATTCGTTAAATTATCGCAAAAGAGTAATAAGAATCTTAACAAATAGAAGCACAAAAAATAGTTTGGAAGATTTGTTAAAGCACTTAAGATTTATCAACAAAGATTATTATACAACACCATTAATTGTTATTTCAACTTCTTGCTTGTAATAGCTTCTGAGTTAATGAAAGAAGAAGGCTAATATTATGGGATTTTATTAATATCAAATGAATAATTACATAGAGTTGTTTAAAAATATATATATAATACAAAATATATAATAAAAATACATAACATAATAGTTGAATGCATAGCACCTGTGTTCTGACAAAAAGTTTGACCCTTGGGTTAAAGTCAACCAATCTTGTAAGGAGAACTCGCCCTATGTTATATCACGGATGACTTGTTGAAGTGGTCCATCAATTTGGCCAGCCAAGTAGTTTTGTCGAATCTCGTGGTCAATATAGCAGGTTGGGCTAGTTCCATGAGTTGCTGGTCTAATTAAAACAATTCACTTTTAACTTAACTCGAACTTTTGATACACCTGATATTTTTTGTGAATAACCGGCAACTACACGAGTATACGTGTCGATCTAGTAATATGTGAAATTAGAGCTTATTTATTGATCCCTCAAGAAACTTGTATAGCATATTAGTTTAAAGTCACTCGTAAAGTGTTTGAAATTTGGTAATTTTTAAAGTTATTAATCTAAAATAATAGTAAGAGTTAAACCTAAGTAAAAATAGTGAGAAAGATGTGCAGTTTTCTATCAAGTAAATGAATCTCCCCTGAATTGAGTGGCAATCAGAAACAACACTTCACCTTATCCACATGTTTGGTCTTCTAAATCAAGTGATTATCCCAGGATCTTGTTTTTTTCAACATGATTACACTAACCTAGAAGCAATATACATCTTCTCCCAAGTCAATATGAGTTAACTTGTTCCACTAGCCTACTCCCGCACAACTTAAACACAAAACATTTTTAACAAATTAATTCGTCAAATTGAGTGTCAATGAAAGACCAAAAAGTTAAATCATCACCGGTATGCAATTTCAAGATAATCACAACATCCTTATTAAACACAACATTCATAAACAACTGATTCAAAGGAGAAAACATGAATTTACTCGCTATGTATGCTTTGAAACAATAAAGTTAACATCTTATTCATTACAAAATAGCAAATACAAAAGTTTAGATTCATAGAACCAATAGAATACATTGCTCCCAGCAAACTTCATTCTTCGAGCGAGTAGATCCACGTTTAATGTAAATTACAAGCACCCCACTTCTCTCACAAATCTCACCAATCTCTCTCCATAACTAAACAAGATGAAGAACACTATAATTGATACTCTAGAAATGGATCCCCTATAATTGATTCAACACATGGAGACATATCCATCATTCGAAAAACAATGCAATTGGATCGTCAAAACCAACAAAAGACGTGACTCGATGCCAAGACGTTAGAATATGGCGCCCCAGCACTGTGCTCTATCACCTAGGCGTTGCAAATCCAACAATCATTTTTCCATCTTTCTATATGCCACATTTGTTTCGAACAAACACTTTGGGTGCCTAGGCACCAATTTTTCTCCTAAGCACTACTCTTATACTTAGCCCCAATTTCAATCGATTCATATCCCATCAAATTTTTTACCTAGATCTAATAAAATGCAACAAAAAAATCTTCTGAAAAGCATAAAATTAACATAAAATTAAACTAAACTACAACATATAATATCACATTTTAACTACAGATCAACTTGGTCTGGAGGTTGTTGGCCATATTTTAATAATACCTTAAATATGAAAAACTAAGCTTTTGTAATGGTTTGAAGCAATAATAGGACTAACTCTAATCATTGATTTTATCACGAACATGTGTATATATTATCCCGAATTTGTGTGTTTCTATATATATGACCACATAAATCCAACAGATCTCGCTAAGTAGACATCAATGAACTGCACCGGGATAGTCAACATATGAAGATACCAAGCTTCATTTTCTTCGATCGGAACCACAAGCTAACTGAATAAAAGATTAGTCGAACAAAAGAACAGGAGGAACCTAATATGAGGGACTGTCAGCTACAGCTAGTTCCCTCGAATGATTTTGGGATTCTTCACAGAGATGGCCAAAGGGCATCCCAATACTTTTTAAAACCTCTAAGAAGACAACTTGTCCAAGGAGAGTTGCCCATCAGATTACAGTGATATATCACTACCTGAAAGTCCAAGTTCACCCTAATAATAAGAGGGTCCCTGTTGAGGATTCTCTAGAGAAGGCCGATTGAAAACCCTCTAGCCAACTAAATGATTATGAGATGAGTGAATTACTACACTAGCAAGTCATAAATGCTCTCCCATTTGTAGCAGTTAACGGCATGAAACAATATCAATGTTAGTTATATAAATTAAAGGGTCCTGGAGTGAACTAAATATATGAAAAGGTGGAATAATTGCTTGTGATGTTCCTTCAAAAACATAGAAAAATATGTAACTTTACTAGATAACACATGATATATAAATAGGGGGTCATTTCTTCACAGAAAGACTACTAAATTTACTCTATGAGAACTTGTGTTCTTGTGCACTGTGATTTTCTTTTCATCTCTCTCTCTCTCTCTCTCTCTCTCTCTCTCTCTCTCTCTCTCTCTCTCTCTCTCTCTCTCTCTCTCTCTCTCTCTCTTGCTCTCCCTCTTTCTATTTCGTTCAATGCTCTATTTCTTGAGTGTGTTTCACATGAGATTTTTGGATTCAACATACTAAGAGATGTGGTGAGTATGGAATATTGTCGTCAACAAGAAAATGAGTGTGCCACGAATAAAGAACACACTTGAGAGAAACCTATAACATAGAGTCCATCGTAGAATTTGTGCAACAACAAATTCATAAATTTTGAGACCAAATGCCGAGACAAATTACAAAATTAACTCGCGTCGTACTTGAGAGGAGAACAGAAGCTTCTCAAGAACCAAATCCTCGAGAAGAACTCGAATCACAAGGCAATAAGATGGCTTCGGGGGTTGAAAGAATTTAGGAGTCTTAGTATTAGGACAATGCAGGGTCTATGCCAAGGTTCATACCACAAAGGGACGAATGGAAGTCTACTATCAGGCAGATAATGCATTATCGCGCTAGATCAACAATGTTGAGCGCCCATGATAAGTGCAAAATTCCATCAATGGAATTCTGCAAGGGTCAGCAATCCGACGACTACATAATATCCTTCGAGTAGGCAATATGTCTTCTCAAAATATCTGACGCAGTAAAGAGTCAGCTATTCTATACCATGCTGAGGGATTCTACCCTAATATGGCTTCATGGCCTCCCGACATGAATTATTATCTCCTTCGATGATTTCAAAAAGCTGTTCATGACGCAGTTCGCTAGCACAAAAGCGTTACAAGGAATCATAGGCCCTATGGCAGGAGACGAATGTAAGCCTTTGAGCATATATCACTCGATTACAAAAGGAGATGCCAGAAGCGTGAAATGTGGAGTCTGCGGTAGCATATGCCACTTGTTTCTCAAGATATTCCCTCGACCAAACGGTGTTTTGTAGATATTTGAGTGTTATAATGATGTCAAAGTTGAATGATCTTGGGCTAGTTGGATTTGCCTCGTCGAGACTATCGATTTGACTGCAAGCTTGTCATAATTGGAATCAATTTGACTTTTCAAATAGGCACCAAAAGCTTCCAAATGCAGCTTAATTGCTTGATTCGGGCCTGATTTGACTTGGATTGAAACAATTTCGGCGTTATTGGGTCTGTCTCGTCGATCCAGCCAGTTTGACCATAAGTTTGACGAAATCAGAGCTCTAACTGATTTTAATTAGAGTTTGAAAATTTTTCGTTAAAAAAACTATCTTGAGATTCATGCAATACTTTGAGATCCGTGACAAACGATAAAAATTCATTGATCGTGTGTAATGTCAAAGATATTATAAAGATTAAAAATGTTTTAATGATTCTAAAAACTATTATTTTGTGTTTAAGCAATTTAATAAATATAATTTTCGTGAGCTACTCAATAGATTTCAAGTTTTCATATTTTTATTTGAATCTTTAGTAAACCTCAAACTAAATCATTACAAAATTAAGAACACCAAAACACAACACTATGGAGAATGATGTTGATAACAACAGTCTGAATGATTCATTTCAGTTTGGCTCATGATTGATGCATGAGCAAAGAAAACCCAATTTTGTACCTCACTTTGGCTCATAATCTCTAATAAGATTGAACTCTTAACAAAATCATGATAATTAGATAAACGATTTCGAATAGATTAAACATCTTCAAAAAATATAATGGTTAAAGATATACCATTCCATTGTAAATTTACGAATTCGAGTAGCACGTATTAACTTTTGAGCTCATCTTTCCCAAAACAAAAATTATCTTACATCAAACAATTTTTTACAATCCCTTTGCAAAATTGCATAACTTTTTCATTGAAGGGCTCATAACTTAAAATCAATTTAATGCAGTTAGAGTAAGCTAATTTTCCACCCACCAAACAATTTACAAAATCAACCTAACAGGTTCAAAAAATTTAAGCTCCAAAACAATCAGCAGCTCTCTGTCTCTCCTTCCAAAATTGTGCAGAGTGTCTTAGCCCCTTCCAATTACCTCTTTTCATGACCATTCTCAGTAAATTTTCTTTTATTTTTGGTAAAAGAAGCTCATTTTCCCAGCTCTAGTTCTATAATCTTTTCTTCTCCTCCCCATAATTTCACTCTTTCACTTGCCTGTGCAGCCTGCAATCAATATATATAAGAAATAAATTATCATATATATTTATATAGATATATAAGGAACAAGTGATGAAGAATAGAAAAGACAACCTCGTCATTCCAGTTGGTCTTCCAAAGTACGTAGCAGAGAATGAAAGTCTGCAGTGCAGTTCCCAAAAGCATCCCAACCCATATACCCTGAAAGCCACATAACAATGTTGGATCAAAAAAATTTCAAAATGTTCATCTTTTTGGCTGATAATCTGTTCAAACCTTACCTGAACTCCCCATTGCAGAGCATACCCCAGTAGGAACCCTAAAGGAAGGCCAAAAACATAATAGCAGGCCAAGTTAATATAAGCCACTAGAGCTTGCCATCCACCTCCTACTGCCACACCTGCATCCCACAAAACAACACAATGACAGCTTAAGGTACATTTGCAATATAATTTTCTCTATGTTAGATGTGTAAATACATACAAATCATGTGATACGTATGCTTAAATGGAGAAGAAGGAGAAGAATGAGAGAACCTGAGATCACTGGTTGTATGCTGTTGAGCACCATGGTAATGGCGAGAAGATGAGCAATCTTAGAAACTGCGTGCTGGAGCTCCTCGTCGCTTGTAAATATAACAGGGAACTTATTACGAGCTGCCAGTATGAGAAACATTGCGCAGAGGCCGATTAGGAGGGAGGTGGCAACCACCACCGCCACCGCGTGCTTGGTGGCTCTGGGCCTTCCTGATCCGAGCTCATTAGAAACCCTAACGCTGCTCATATTGACAGAGCAAATTAATTAATATAAAATTAGCTTGCTTTATTATATCAATTATAAAAAGATTAGTTTTTTGGTGGTTTTCTACCTTATGGCTGCGTTGATGCCGATGAACACCATTCCTTCCCAGCCGCTGATGTTCATGCTACAAGCCATGTAAATACATAGGAATTAAGGGGCATATATGCAGATCTTCAAAAACCTATGGAACGCAGGAAAACAAAAAAACAATACCAGATGGAAATAGAACCAACGGCGATCTGGGCGTTGTGAAGATGGCCGGCGAGCACAACGAGGACCATCATATACCAAATCTCCAAACAAAGCATCACAGCAGAAGCCAGCGAGAGCTTGACGAAGGCCCACATATCCCTAAATGCGTCCCATGAGAGACCCTCGCCCCATCCATCCCCGCACCATCGCACGACGTACAACACCTGTGCAATGGCGACCACCCACTGCGAAATATCGTATGCGGCTGCCGCGCCGATGATGCCCCACCCGAATCCATAGAGGAAGAGCGAGAGGAGAGCGATGTGGATGAGCAGGGCTGCGAAGCCTATGCATGCGAGTACCCACACCTTGCTCTGCGCCTGCAGATTACTTGGGAGCGTAAATATATGTTTGGGCAGACGATGGAGAAGAATACAAACAAGGTGTCGACCGTCGGCCTTGAATAATTTTGTGTGTGTGAATGCATAAAAAGTAGGTGCTATGTTCATTAAACAAACAACCAAAGAACACTTTTTTATTTTTTTTTCAGTTGCCACTACCTGGAGAAATTTCTGGGTCGGGAAGTTGATAGCGAGGGCGAAAATTTGTGGGATAATGGCGACGGTGAAGCGGCCGGCGGCGTCTGCAATATCAGGATCTTGGCCTATGAGCGTCAGCAGTGGGGCGGCGAAGAGGTATACTGGACACATTAGGATGGCGGATGCTGTAAGAATGATCCATGACCTCTGCATATAGATGCCTAACTTATCCACTTGCCCTGCGCCATACGCTTGCCCACATAGAGTCTCCAGCGCGCTTCCCATACCTAGCTGCTCCCAAATATGATATTAAAAGAAATCCAATTCTTCCGCATTTTCCAATTTCACATCAAAGCTATTATTTTTACAAACTCAGCATCCAATTCATATGTTTCAAAATAAAAATCAAAGTTTTGATGTGCGACACTTGAATGCAAAAGAATTGGATGCTGCGTATGTAAATTTCCGTTAAAAGAGGTGTATTTCCAACCATGAACGCTGAAAATAAAACAGAGAAAACTGCTTACAAGAAATCCAAAAGAGAAATTGGAGATAACTGAAAGTCCGATGGCCACCGCTGATAACTCCAGGTTTCCGAGATGTCCGGCGAAGATCTGGGTAGTAGAATTAATTCCATACAGACAAACAATGCTGAATGCGATCGGTGTAGCGATCCACCACAGCTTCATGGATTCCCTCACGAAGGTCTCGCATGCGTCGCGCAAGTTCCTCACCTCCGGCTCATCTTCTACATCGGGGAGGCCGACGGCGAGTGCGTTGGCCAAATCGGCATCCGTTTCGGTCGTCGGAACAGGGGAGGGAGATGGACCCGACAAGCTATCGAAGGGATGAATGGCCATTGGGGCGTTGCAGTTGGTGAGAGGGGAATCCATGGAAGGGATGGTCTTCTTCTTCTTTAGAGCTCGAAGGTGGAGAGAGGAAAGCGGAGGGTATGCGGCTCACGTGATTTGTGCAGAGTGGATGGCGGGAGGAAGGAGGAGGGAGGAGGAAGGAATCTGCATAGGTTAATTTTAAGATTATTTGTATGTATTTTACTGAATTTTTATGAATTTACACATTTACTATTTAAATTTATTTACTTTTATAAAACATCTCATATATATATATATATATATATATATATATAACAAGTATATTTCATAAATGATTTATCTTTATATCTAATTAAGAATTTATGATATCTATTTTGGCACTTATTAATCTATTTTTTTATAATGAAATCTATACGGAGGCTTTTTTATTCATAGTACATCAATTATAATGGTCTCATTGATGGTGTTGAAGTTGAAGATTGTGTTAAGGGGTACGCAATGAACTCTAGGACTTCCGCTAGTCCATCAACTCTCACACCTCTTAATTAATTAATTGTCATTTTACTCATTTTACTAATTGATCGAGCTTTATCTAGCTAGTAAAATCTATATAGACGGTTGATACAAACCGAGTACTGTGAAGTACTGATGAATCACACAAATATATGTGTCGTCCAAGTAATATACAGAACAATGTCTGTGTATCGATCTCATGATGAATGAACAAATTCCCAAAGTATGAAAATTTCTATCGTACTGGTTTTCGCGTCTAGCCTGAAGGTTTAATGGCTCGTGATTTGTGAAAGTTTATAAGTTAATTTGTGTAAAAAAAAAAATCCAATCTAATTATGAGATGTGAATCTAACACGTGAAAGTTTCTCTCCTAATTTGGATCCTAAAGACTTAAGTTTGACAAAGTGACACATATGACGATGATTATTATGACCCACTTCCTTTTTAGCCCCTCCCGACGGCAATAAGCAAGCTAGGACAATCAACCAGTTTAGCTCTCAAAATCTGATGAAGTCCACAAGCTTACATAGTTTCTTAAAAGATAGCACTAAACCAAGAACAATATTTGTAAAATCCTAATTAATGAAATTTATCCACATTGTTTCACTTAAGATTCTCCCAAAACTCATAAATCACAATAGTTTTTAACTATCAAATTGACTAGATTGAATGTAAATCAAGATTCAAAGGAGAAAATTCCATCACAACATTGGCCGAGCAAATAATTAAACAATATTAAATACTCTAGAATTTATACCCACCAAATCATAGGAGACAAAGAATATCAATGGCAATTCATACTTTAAAACAATAAAATATACATTTTATTCATCAAATCATTAAATACATGGTGAGTTTATAAGAAAGAAAAAGCTAGATTACACCCTTAGGATGTGATGCAAATTTGTTTTATGCAACCCTTTCACTAACGATCACTAATTTTCTCATACAATCATATCTTCATCACAAAAATTACATTTTTTTCACCCTCCCTTAAAAATTATTCACTCAAACAGAGAGAAAAGTAGGAGAAAAACTGGACAAATCATTTCTTCAAATACTCGATGGCTCCCTCTTTCTTTAAACAATTTTCCCTTCTGTAGCCATAAGAGACTTCATGCTAGCAAAAACCACCATAACTACTGCCTCTGCATCCTATGGATGTTATCACGGCTAGTGCGATTCTCAACTCTGACCTCCACGATATACATATTTTATCATAGCTTGTGGAGCTCCCAAATTTGTGTTATACAGTCTACGAACATTATCACAACTCGTAGCTACCTACTCTAGCCCACGTAGCCTATGTAAACCATCGCAGCTCACAACTTCGGCTTATGTTTCCAACTACGACCTATAAAGCTCACAACTTGTATAACTCTGGCCATGTAGCCTACGAATGTCATCACGGCTTCCAACTTTGACCACTGCGGATATAGATGTCATCACAACTCACCCCTACAACTAATGTAGCTCACAACTCTTACAACTTCCTATTATGGCATTTTTGATCTATCGAGACTCCTGAAACAACCTTCTATAATGTAGACGGTCAAGTTACCTTGGCTTTTGACTATGACCTACATGATAAGCTGACGCTACAAAAATCATCTACAATATTCACGACGGACTACTGCTTCATAGCAATCGATTTTAGCTCTTGCAGCTTGTTATCCTTAATAACCGCATTCACTACAACCATACTATGACTATGAACAATAAACTACTATTGTATATTTATAATGATCAACTTTATAAATTCATCATCCTAAATCACGAGAGAGTGTATTCGTGTACTCACAATTCATAGTAAATTATTTCAAATGGGCTAGGCCCTGTGATTTTCCCTTTTTCAAAGTTTTCAGTTAATATTTGAGTCGCCTCCTATGGCTTATTTCTCTTTAATTACAAGAAAATGTGTTGAGTTTCTATGCAACACTAGAATGATAATTCATTATTCTATCAACGCAGACATTCCAACATACACCAATTATTTTTACCATGACAAGAGATAAAATAATTAATATTATCGATAATTATTCGATAAATTCACAATTTATAATTTAATGAGCCAATAATATTAAAAATAGTCATTTTAATATCTTTCAACACAATAAACAAAAAGGAAGATTTACAACCATGCTTGTCGTTTAATCGAGAAATTTTTATGATCATACATGAATATCAATATATTGTGAGTAATATCATTTCGAAGCAAATTTAAGATCATTTGACCCATAATTTCAACAAATTTATATTCAATTTTAGAGTTTATCCTTCAATTTCGAGTCATTAAAGCACTTAAATGCTAAAAAACAATTGATCTATGATCAGAGATATCAACATGTGTCTTCGATAAAGTGGTTTGGGAAGTTAGGCCAAGACAAAAAATATCCCTCTCAATATCTATAAAAAAGACTCATTTCTTCAATTGGGAAGGAAAGGATGCGAACTGATTAATAAAGCATATCTCTTAAAATCTCACGCTCATCGTCGTTCATCCGAGATAACCACCAACAAACAAAGTTTATTACTGACTAATAGACATAGCTGCCAAACCCAATATCATTGTCACCCATCTCTAACGTACTCTGTAATCTCATATTCTACAAAGGTGCGACTTTATAATTGAAATGATAATTACTTCAATTAGATCAATCCTCATAAATTTCTTTCTTATTTTACGAGTTTTTCACATAAAAAATTTATTGTGGGTTTCGACAAATTTTATTTTCTTTTTAGAAAAAGTAAATAAAAAAATAGCATATAAATGCCCCAAAAATAGTCAAATAAAAAATTTTAAAAAATAGTTAAGAAAAAATTAATGGATAAGAATTTATGAAGTATTTAGCGATTGGATTTCAAACTTATCGGTTAGACCAATTTGATAAATATTTATGAGATTCCCATTCATTGAAGCAATCTCAGAAATTAAAATGATAGCGATCATTTCTATTATTAATTTTCTTAATAATTAAAAATATAGATTAATAGTAACGTGACTATTATTTTATTAGCAATAAAATTATTATTAATTATTTGGAGCCATTCCTACCGCTGCCATCGTTTGCCACGTCTGATAAGTGGGGCCCATTCATTGGCGGCGGCCTTGATTTATACTTCCCCATAACGTGAACCAGCGGCCACGGGAACGTCAATTCAGGAAACGCGGTAGCTGTTACGTGATACGTTATGCCGCGTGGCAATTTATCGGTAGGCTCTAACTCTGTTCCCGATACATCACTTTCGTCCCCGCTTCACTCCCACCTGGTTTTTTGTGAGAAACAGAATATCTTCTAATCGTTTCTTTTTCTGTTATAGATTTATCTTCTGTATCGTCATCATCTGTATATAAATGTAAGGCTGATTCGACTCAGAGACGTCTCTTCGTTTCCGTTGCTTCTCTGCTTTGGTTTGTCGGGCATCGCCGCCGATGGAGAGGTGAAAGAAGGCGAAGCCCCGTTGCTTTTACCGGGGCGGGTGAGGGAAGGGAAGAGGTGGGTGATCTTTACCGGCGGAGCCGGGTTTTTTTTTGAATGGTTTTGGGGTTTGGTATGCTTAATTAAGGTTTGAGGATTGATTTATAATCTTCTGTTTGTTCCGTGCTGAGCTTGTTTGGAATTCGTGAATGAGTATGCGGTGATGCTGATGTAAATGAGGTTTTGGTGTGTTGTTAGGGTTAGTGATTGTTGGTTTTGGCGTGTTTATGGTTTGATTGATTGTTGATTCTTGATTGTTGGTTGCGTTCATGTGCGAATGTGTAGAGTTTGGTGCGTGTTAGTTTGCGTTTATGATTTCCTTGTTGAGTTTTCATTGAATTTTGACCTAGAATTGGGAAAGTCGATTTCTGAAATTTGGCTGGTTTTGTTTGTTCGTTAACCTTATTTTAGAGTTAGAAGTGGATGCATGTTAGCTCTGTATCCTGTTTCTTTGGCTGATACTGGATTTACGAATTAAAGATGTAGGGTGCTGGTGATTTGGTACGATAAAGTGTGTAGGGGCTTCAGGAGACTTAATCATTTCAAAATAATGATTATGGTTTTGTTTGGTAATGCTTTTTTTGCTACTTTGATTTGGACAAATTGTTAATATAAAAAAAATTGGAAAAGTGCAACAGAGCCTTATTTTGCACTTGTACTGGGACGGTTTAAAAAAATCGGAATGGTCCTGAGACCAATATCTCAATGGGATTGGTTTTGATTTCATTACGTAGAGCGCATAATGAATCCTATATCATTTTAAATCATATTTAAGGGTCTCATATTTAATGAATACTGAAGAAAATGTTCTTATCCAAAAAATAGCTTTTTTTTTTTTTGAGAATCCAACAGATTCAATTACCTGATGCTTTCCAAATATGCAGGGATAAAATGCCAAACCTTGTAAATTAACTTGAATTGTTGTCTTATTTTCTTATTGTTTTCTTCACTGCTGATTCTACAGATTAGGGAAAAAAAGGGGATATGAAGTTTCTTCTGTGAAAAAATTGGTAGCTGCTCATTTTCTTTTTGTGTTGCTTATCATCCTTGCGGATCACCACTCTTCTTTATAATGCCGTGTTGTTGTGTCTGCCAATTCATCTGCGCTTCTTATAGTCCGGTTTAGGTGTAAAATGTTGGTATGCCAGACCAATCACACTTTGCTGTGGATGGCATATCCCATAGGTATGAACATCAAATCAATTTAGTGGTTAATCAATAAAGCGAATCACCAAGGATCACTGCCATATAGAGAAATGTTTGTGGGGTATGGATCTGTTGAATAACATCAAACCAATTTTGTGGTGATGATATGCATCAATATTGGTGGAGACAATAAGATCGGTATAAGCAGTGAGGGTAGAGTTTGGCCTTATTGGTGTCAGCAAGCATCAAAGTAGGTGGTGATATAGGGCATTGAACTTATTGGCAATCGCAGGCATCAAAATGATGTTGTCGACAACTTGTTTCAACCTATTTGTCAAAGTCTAGTGTTGGCATTGTTGTTGATAGTGAACGTCAGCTTCAATGTTGGTATCAGGCATCGGTGTTTCTGGTGATGACATGTGTTGATGCTGATAAAGAATTCAATTTTTCTTAGGCATTTTGAAGCCTTTTTTATGGGTATTTGTGCACCTTTGATGAGGTTTTTCTGATGTAGATTTTTCTTTGTTGAAATATTTACTTTCCACGCACCATTTATTTCTCATAGCTATCACAGTTGGCAACGGTCTTTTTGTAAACAATTCTAAAAATAAATTGTTGGCAACGGCTTTTTGCTACAAATATATGCGCTTTAGAGTTAAAACAATAAAAAAATCAGCGCAGAGCTAATGCGATGAAGTTACTGATTGAAATCAGGATTGTGTGAGATTTACAGCCTGCTTGGTTTTGTGTTTTGGTTGTATGGTTGTTTTTTATTTTACATTCAGACAGTTTTGGTTTTACATTACTGAAAAATCATTTAAACCAGCTAGCACTTCTTTTACTCTTGACATATGTTATTAAAGAAAAAATTTCCATATAATCATCTAACATTGATCTTTTTCGTTTTTATGGCAGGAGTAATATATCTTGTAATTCCCACTCGATTTTCATTTTGGTATAAACGGTTTTGAAGGGGACCAGCATAAAGGACATCTTATAAATAAGAAATGGGTGGGTGTTGCTGCCGTCCAGCCAGAAGAAATGAATCACATGGACCACCTCGCTACTACTATGTAACTTGTTTCCCAAACTTCTGCTATTTTTCTACCTAGTAAAATTTTAAGGGCTCCTTTGGGATCACTTTTTTCCTTTTTGTTTTGGTTTTGTTTTTTATTTTTCTTTTAAAAACATATTTATTTAGTGCATTTTTTTTCATGTATTTATTTTTTATTTTAAAAAAATTAGTTTGTTTTTTAGAACACTCAAAATATTTAAAAGTTGTTTTGAGTATTTTTAACAATAACTAAATATGTTATACTTTACAAAACATGTTTTCTTTTAAATCAAAACATAAACAACGCAAAATAAAACTAAAAAAACAAGAATATCACAATCAAAAGTGATCGCAAATGGGAGCTCCTAAGTTGTGCCTAATCTTTGATCCGCTGCCGGTACATGAAAAGTTTTCCTTTATTATTGGAGATTATTTTTTATTTTATTTTTTTGAATTGTTTCTAAGATGTAATATTTCTGCTTCTTATATTCTTTTTATAAAATATACTATAACCTAAAGGATTCTCTAACTGGCATGGATTATGTGTTTTATTCATCAATTATTTTAATCCAGTTATTGCTATGTTCAGAATAATTGATAAAGAATTTTTCAAAAGTGTTGATAGCGTGTCAGAAAAATGGCAAACATCAGCACGTGGTGATTTGTATTCCTATTTTCTATACTATTGTTTAGAATCTCGTACTCCTTTGGTTCTTTCCATATATGAAGTTGAAAAATTTATAATTCGATTTAGGCCGATATATTTTTTTATGGTTAATGAGTTGGATCTAAATGCAATTCTTATACAAGAAGAGAACCAAGTTTCTGGTAAAAAATTTTTTTTGGAAGAACCACAATTAGATTTTAGAAATTTGCATACATACCACACAATTCTTATGTATTTACATATCTATCACCTAAAGTTTTATATTTATATTTATAATACTTTGGTATCAGAAATCTATGCATAAAAAAACTGTATTTCACTTTTAAAAAGTTAGTAATTTTGGTATTTGTGATGCGATAGGAAAGATTGGAGTGATATATATATATATATATATGTCAATATGAAAGTTTGGGTATTAGATATGCAAATACATAAGAATTGCGTGCTACTTATGTAAATACCATCTAGATTTTCTTAACAATGTAAAAAGAAGTCTTGGTGTTCACCATCAATAGTGAACATAATAACATCATTTAGTATTTTCTCTGGAACAAGATACATAGATTTATTTGGTGAAGTGGTGGAAGAGAATTCTCGAGGAGACGGAAAGAGTGGAGAATTTGAGGATTTGAAGGCTGATTTATGAAATAATGTCAAACCAGCAGATGCATTGATGACAAGATTAATATTAAAATTTTAAAAGTTTAACTTGTAAGCATTCATTCTAAAGTATCACATGATTTTACTTGGCCTTGCCTTTCTAGCAATTAATTTCTAGAAGGCTCTTCTACAAAGCTTTGTGTAGATATAGTTAAATCATTATGTTATTAATTGATTTGAATTTAACATGTCTCTTATTTACATTAACATCAAACTTATAGTTTTCATAATTAAAAGTCTGTTTATCATGAATATTTTCATAGAAATCATGTGAAAAACTAATGAATGACACAATACAATAAAAATGCAAATAATGAAAATGTTAAAATACTAATATACTTTCCAATGAATGCTAATGAATGCACACTAATTAATTCTTGAGTGAAAATGATGAATAAAACTTTAAAACAAACAAAGCTCATGATTATGTTATGCTTATATTGATGACAACTCTTAAAAAAAAACAACCTAAATGACTTAAAAATTAATAAGTAAATCATAAATTTTTAGATTTTATCCCCCAGATTCTATTTTAGAAGCTGTATTAAGAAATCAAGAACCAAATATAAAATCAATTTCGATATGATCATTCATTATAATATACTTTTTGTCTATCGATTCATCAAGGATTTAGTTATCAAAGTACTCATTTGAATCATCAATCATATTTGACATTATTTGTTCAATTTCACATGCAATAATATTTTAATTTTTCCTAGAAGTTTTAAGTTGAATCATGATGTCATACTTAATTTTGATTTTAAACTTGTTATAATCCTTTTTCAAATATAGGTTCAAGTTTAAGAGTACGACATGAATGCATACAAGGCAGGTGTAAGTATAGATTTAATAAAATTAAATGTTGATTCATATTAGAAGCATAACTCATCTTCTAGATCTAAAGTATCATCAATAGACTATTCATGATCCATAATTTTCTAAAAAGGATTAAATATGAGGATTAAATATAGATTCTAGTCTTAGTGTATGTTACATGCTTTAGATGCGGTATTATTGAACTTTACTATAGGAATAAGCATAGGTGTAATAGCAACATAATGACAATTATAATGTTATTCAACATCTAAACTTATCTGTATACTCAGAAGCATTATTTTTGATGATGTGAAACTTAATATATTCTTAATTATTCAGCAGGGCATTTATTGAATAAATAACAACAACAACAACAAGGACGAGTCTTTATCCCATATTTGAATTGGAACAAATTATGTTTGTCCATATGAATTTTAAATCTTTCATAGTTTTTAAACACATCATAGTCCTCTTACTTTTTATTTTTAAATTTATTATGCAGTTGGTTTTTATATTCAGTAAATGAGAAATATTATTATTTCAGTTTACGTTTCATATTAGCCCATGTATATATTGTTTTACTTGCATCGCTTAACCAATATTATTAAGCAAATGTCATTAATTTTGATTTAGAAAATTTAGCTCTTTGGGAATCAACCATAATGTAATTTTCAAACAAATCTTTCAAATTATTTATCAAATTTGAAATTCTGCTACGATTATACCTCCTATAAAATATTGGATTATAATTTTGAACCTGGTGAGTCATGTTTAGGGCTGTCAAAACGGCTCGTTGTTCACGAACAGCTCGTGTTCGGCTCATTAAGAAGCTCGTATTTGGCTCGTTCGCTAAGTTAAAAAGCCTTAACGAGCCGAACACGAACAAAGATTTGTTCGTTCATGTTCGGCTCGTTTTGGCTCGAAATTATATATATATATATATATATATATATATATATATATATATATATATATTCATATATATGTTTGAATGTATGTATGTATCTTTTAATAAGTAGTATTTTTAAAAAATTTAAAAGATTTATAATCAATTAAAATTATTAATTAAGTACATATAATAAAAAGTATTAAATTAGATTCAAATTATGTTTTAATATAAACTATAATTCTTAAATCTTGCTCAACCATTAACATCTTATATGGTTATGTGATTAGGATTGTCAAAACGATTCTTTGTTCGTGAACAGCTCGTGTTCGGCTCGTTAAGCAAATGAACCGAACACGAACACACTTTTTGAGCTCGAAATATAAACGAGCCGAACACGAGCGAGAGCTGAGCCTTGGCTCGCTCGTATTCGGCTCGTTTACACCCCTAGTCATGTTGTAGTTGTCAAGATGCATAGCTGACTCGATTTTTGCTGAAGTTTGTCATTATTTTGTTGATTGGCCTAGCTATTATGCTCTATTTATAATTGATATGGTGAATCTTAAACTTTAGTATCAAATATGATGTAAGATATCCTAAGGTCTAAGATTGACTAATAGAAATAAAGGATGGGATGCGCAAAATCACACGCACAATAATAAATAGCACTTCACTTACTTTGAACTTGTGCATTTTATTGCCCTCTTAGATGAAAATTATAGCAGATAACTCCCGACATTTGAAATATTATGTTTATTAATTATAGCACTATTTTAAAATTTTTATGATGTCTCCAACATATGGAACATATTAGAATTTGGCGTATTCCTTACATATCATATTATTGCATTACTTTCTATTTGCTTTGATGTGCTTGTGAGAACCATGATAAGTTGCAACTTGTTGGGCTTAAAACAAAATTTTGATTTCTTTTTCTTAGTGCCCAGAGGATTTTGATGAGAACGAACCTTTGTCTTCCTCTCATGATCTACCATCTGCAGTTCCAGTGCTTCCTGTAGTTCCTGTTCAGAATACTTCAATCCCTGATTCTCGTCAAGAACCTAACGCACTGCTGCCTCATGAGAATTTTGCGCTCGCACAATCTAATACTGAAAGGGCTGAAAACTTCGCCAAAAATGAGCGTCGGCAGCCAACCGATACTGTACCGATGGAAGATGTACAGAGGGACAGGTTTGAAGGTTCTGACAAAGAGTCAGAAGTCAAGAGTGTTTCTGAATTTGTGAGCAATTCTCCTATGATTAAAGAGAAGCTTTCGAAGTTAGAAGATTCGTTACTTTTAGTTTCAGATGAGGAGGATGTTTGTCCCACATGTCTTGAAGGTAGCATTCTTTGCACTTAGTTTTTATGCAATTTTTTTTTCGTTGTTATTCTTGTGAGTTTAGTTTGTCCGAGATTTGTTATTTTCGGGGGAAGAAATAAAATTTTGCAGTATTTAAACAAATTTTTTGTTGGAATTTATTTGGCCAGTGTAGTATGTTTGGGGCATTTACATAAATACCACTCCATTCTTATGAATTTAAATATCTAACACTTGAATTTTACTTTTTACATTTATATCACCCAAATCTTTCATATCACATAAAAAATATCACTATTTTAACTTGTAAATAGTGAGATACACCTTTTCATGCATAGGTAAGCTGGCGTGTGTGTAAAAATGAAGTTTATGTGTTAGATATGTAAATACATAGGATTTGAGAGGAATGTATCTAAATCTTCCTTTTTGTTGTCGTATGCAATGATTGAGGTATTTGATAATTTTTTTTTCTGATAAAGTTTCTCATGTCATTTGCAGAATATGATGCTGAAAATCCACGGATTTTTACAAAATGCAAGCATCATTTTCACCTTTCTTGCATTCTTGAATGGTTTGAGAGGAGCAATACGTGCGCCATATGTGATAAGGTAAGAAAGCAGAAACAAAATTTTGCATAACTGATTGTAACAAATCTATGATGCTCTTCCTTATATTGTGTTTTTGGAAACCTTATAAATTTAGCTTGTGAAAATTAAATTGGTGTGAACCAACGAAAGACACCAGCACCTGCGAGAGGAAGGAACGAAAAAAACAAAAACAGAAAAAGTATTTTTATTCCAAATGGAAGCTGAAGACAGGAAAAGGCTGCTCAGCCACTACCTTAGCAGGTATAAAAAGGCAGAAACAAACAAAAAGTAATAAGGGGCCACATATCTCATTAGCTAGCGCATGACTTATAAAAAAACAGAAAAACAACTATTAAAATATAATAGTAAACTAACACTAGGAATATAAGTTGTAACGAATATGAGATGGTGAGACCCAAATGTTCTCAAGCTGCATCAATTCCGTTCCACTTCACAGTAACTCGACTCGAGTTCAGAGAGGCGAACCTGTGCTTCATCCGGAGCTTGATATGCATGCAAATCAGAAACATTAAAGGTGGTGGAAATGTTCAAATTTGGTGATAACTCTAGCATGTATGCGTGTCGGCCGCTTTAAAGTTGCGTCTCTTTTTTTTTTATTTATTTAATTTAATGGATATATGTACATTAGTTTCGAAAATAAGATTTTTAAATTTTAAAATATTAGAATGAGAAAGGACGGATCTCATTCGTTTAGCAGTTGGATTGAACGAGCGTAATATCGCGAATAACGCATCTGCTCCGAAGAATGACACCCTACTCGACAATATCGCTCGATCAAATAAACCACAAAATTCACGACATCCGTTCTGGCTCGCGAACCTTTATATGCATCGACAAATTCCCTATTTAATACAAAAGAATTAAATAGGGCTTATATTATCTCGTGTCTTTAAAACTCCCTATAGCAGCAGCTCTATAGCTTAATTACCCTCAAACGACCGAAGTCACTCGAGAGAACTCTCGATTTAGATCGCGGCTTCTATCTTCACGAATCTAAGGTAGAGTTTTCAACGAAATTTGGTAGTAGGAATCCAATAGGTGAAAGCGCGTAATGTGGAACGATTATTTCTGAGTCAAAGAAAGGAGGTAGGGGATGTCACGGATCTCGAGGAGGACTCTCGATGACGTCCCGTACTATCCCATGGTTAGGCTTTAAATTTTGAAATTGATTTATTTTAATTTCAATCTCGCAAATTAATTATAGAATTACGTTCGCATAACGTCCCGATTACGCAAACTACCCGAAAGATAGGAGGCTCAGCGTCGTATCGGACGACAACCTCGAAACCTAAGCGAGTTAGAGGCTATATCGCACGGGAGGGTACGTGCAAGTTCTCTAAAAGAACAGTGATGATTTATGCCGCACTGTGCGAATCTACCTCGAGTTCTGAGGCTCATTATTTAGCTAAAGAATGGGTTTCATTGATGTCGACGCAGTGTTATTTGAAGAAGATGGCACGTGCTTGCCGCACCTTGTCCAAGCTCCACGTCAGTAGAAGGAATCACGATTTAGGTTAAATGCCTGGTCTTAAGTTAAAGTGAGCATGCAAGCCGTTTATTATTTTTATCAGTAAGTGAGCTGCAGAATCAGTGGATGAGTAGCAAAGAAAGAAGAAACGAGTGAGACGTCTATACATAGTTAAACGATAGATACGTCACGCTAAACGTGAGTGTACTTAGCTATGCAAGAAGTAACGCTATAACAGTAAAACACTGCGAGCAAGAGAAAGTACGAAATGTAAAACATGCTAAGCAAGATACGTATCTGAAAGTAATGTATCTAGACTAACATGAGAGATGCTATGAAAAGAAAATACGCCAAGATGTATAATAAGTAAGGAAAGAAAGATCACGTAGAATACAGTATGCTATTTATCCTCAACGCGTCATCACACTGCTTATCATTATTTTATTATTATTTTTTTTCTTTATTTCTCGCAGCAGATTTATTAAGACTAAAAGAGCAGGAGTAGAAGTAGTAAGTTGAAAACAACCTAACTAAACAAGTGTATGGTACGTGACAGAAAGAAAGTAAAGTCCGAAAACTCAACAAGAAAAACGAAGAAACTGCGAGAAAACGAGAAAATCACGGAAAATGACTAAGAAAGTCGAGAAGAAAGAAAGAAACGTCCTTGAAAACTCCGAGAAAGTCCACAAACGAAAACAAAACAAAACCGTAAAACCGCAAAAGACTGCGAGAACCTACAGACGACCCGCTAAACTCATGGCGAACCATAAGAAAGCCATGGGCTCTCCGGAAAGAAAGACCAGAAGACGGTGAGTGCTTCGGACTCGGAGTCGTGCTAATGTCCGGACTGAGCTGCCGACTACTGACCGACTTTCTGCAGAAGACAGTCCAATCCGACTCGAATAACTAACCGTAGACCTTTATGAATCTTCACACATTTCATTTTTGTTTTACATGCAATAAAGATCAGTAGGTAAGAGGCCGCAGTAGTAATGGAGTAATTTTGTATTTTTTCAAACATACGTATTTTTTGTTTTAAAACATTTCGATCACACGGTTGACTATCCTAATAGGACTAGTGCCTACGAACATTGGGATCGTCTGCGAGTAGAAACCCCGAGGACGGCCGAACGGTTCCGTGATTCCCGCTCTACTCTGCTGCAGTCTCCGAGTCGGCGGCCCCATTCTATGGCTCTCGTAATTTTTCTCGTTTTGCAGCCTCATCCACGTCCCCACCGCACTTACGACTGCTGATGGCCCATATATAACCCAAGGAGGTTATATATGCACACCTACACGTCCCCGTAGGTGTGTGCTTGAGCGTTAAACAAGGCGAAACTAGGGACGAGAGGTCAAGGAAAGGAGGACGGAAAGCGGCTCACTTAACACAATTTCGAAAGAAGTGAGTCGATTTCCAATAATCGAAAACACGTAAGCTCACCCCTGACTCCCGACCGACCTCACATGTCCCGTGAAAAGGACCTAAAGCGCACCTCGACACTTCGGAGAGGATGAGGACTAGACCCCATGAACGCACTCCTTTTCCCAAATAATGCGTAAAATCACGACCAAAAGATATTGACCAATTCCGGACTCCGACCACCGCTCGGGATTCCTCCAAACTCCAAGTACCCACATCGATTTTCAATTCTTGACACACACTTCCCGGTACGTTCTCCCACGGCTCGGGACTCGAGCCATAGCAATAGGAGAACCGAGAAACTTTTGATACATAAGAAAGAGAATGGATGACCTATGCCCACCAAACCAAGATCAATTTCACCAAATAAGTCCTCCAAGAAGTATTCCGGATATCGTGCTCAATTTATTTCCCACAAGTAAGCTAGGAAGCTCTTCCAAATTCATTAAATCAATTCCATGACAATGCAAGAAAGAAGCAAAGCCACCATCACAACAATCACCCCAATAAGGCTCTCTGCCGAGGCTAAAAATAGGAACAAAGGCTCACGGCCTAAGCTACAATAAAGGGGCAGCAAGAGGTAAGGCCCCGACAATCCAAATCATCACAATGAGGCTCACGGCCAAGCCCCAACAAACCACCCATACTAATTCGAATTCACCACAAATGCATAGGAATGAATCCAAAGGGCAACCAAGCAATTCAGCCCACCTACAGCCTAAAAGAAGCACAAACCCGAGCCCAGGGGAGACCCAAACCCGAGCCATTCAAAGGCTGCACCGGGGAGGTTGCAGGAACAGCGAGGACCAAAACCGAACCCCAACATCAAGTACAAGGAGCATACTGCAAGAGCAAGAAAGCGTAAAACCGATCCCCTCATGTGCATTGGGCTAGTCAGCTAGCAGCAAAACACAAAAACCGAGCAATGAAGAGAGGCTTTAAACAAATCTCAAAACCGAGAGAAAAATAAGGCTCAAAATACCCCAGAATCGAGAGAACAACATGGGTCAAAACCGGGAAAACAAAGCCAACAAAAAAACAGCTCCCAAAGCTCTTTTAACATGAAACAAAATTTACTTTCAATTAGGCTCACTATGAGCCAAAGTAAGACTTAGAATATAGCTAAACATGAAGCTTTAAACAAAGCATTTCCATTCATCCAACATATCAAAGTGTAGAGCATAGGTATACTTCGAACAAAAGTAAGCATAAAGCTTTATTAGATCAACTCAAACTTTCCTTAGCATGCTCCTAATAAAGAAGAATCAAAATGAGCAAAAGACAAGCTCCACATGCATATGAAAGAAACAAAGTGGCTCTTCTATGTTTCATAAAAAAAAAGTGAAGAGCCCTATTCGAAACACTTGCAAGGGGAGCCAATAATTTGCCATCAAAACCAAACCTACTACATGCTCATATTTCCATCTTTTAACATGCTTGAGTAGTAAAATGTCCCCCAACTCTTAATACCACAATCATACTAGCATGCCACTAGAAACGGGGAGCAAGAAACCATCACTTAAGCAAATAGATAACACATTCCATGGCATACAAATGCTCAGCCGAAACAACAAGCAGGGAGAACCCAGCCAACTGCAGAAAAACCGCAGTCACCTCAAGCCAAACAGAGAAGGAGGGGAAGGGAGGGAGGCATACCAGGTAGTGTAGAGCACACAAGAAAAAGCAAAGACAACCAAGCTCTACTCCAACACCAATTTCTCAAGAGGAAGCAAGCAACCAAACAGCCAACTAACCAACCCTCAATCCATCCAAGAACAGGGCCTTTATAGGCAAAGGAGGAAAAGGAAGGGCCGCCCCTTACCTGCAGAGCCGGGCGCAAGTGGGGAAGAGTCAGGAAGAAGGCGACAAAATGCCGCAGGTAAGAGCCGAGGCTCGGCAAGCAAGCGGCAAGAGTCGAGCGGGAGACGGAGCCGCGCGCGGGAGATCACGCGAGGTGACCCTCGCACGGGATAACACTCGAGCGGTGCATGGGGAGAACCACGCGGGGCTCGAGAGGGCAACGGCTACAAGGAAGAGACGCGCTCGAGCGCGGGAGAAGGAGGGAACGGGAGCCCTCATCGAACGAGCGAGAGAGAGCCGGCCCGATCGAACGGGTAAGGGTTAGGGCTTAAGATAGAAAAATAGGTTTTAAAATATATATATATATATATATATATATATATATATATATATATATATATATTAATTTTATTAAAATAAGCCCAAACAATCGCAATTTCCGCTCCGGCAGGCGATCGTCGCAAATCAAATATCAATTTTATGTGGAAACGACGTTCCGGACGCAACGGCGCAGTCCGTTTCGTCATCTGAGGTCGTGCGGGCAACTCGTCGACGATCGCGTCGAAAGTGCGTCAAACCCGACATTTCCTGAAATTCTGACTCGACGTCGCTCGTTCTGGCATTCTGACTTCAACCTTGACCCGTTGCGAGGCGGTTGAAAGCTTCGAGGCCGTGGCTCGAGGAATTTGTGCTCGGTAGTGCAGAAAATGTGCACGAGGCTATCCTAAGGTCCAGTGGTCCTATAGGAACTCAATTCGGAGTCCTAACGCTAATTCCAACCTACTCGCCGTGAGCTAGAGGTCGGAACTCCGTCTCGGACTCTAAAAGAGTGTCGAAGTGGTTTCGAGCATTCTAAAAACGAGGTGGGCCCATTGCTAAGAATCTAAGACCGTCGGGGAAGCTCCTAAAGCTAGAACCCTAAATCCTAGGAGGAAAACTAAACCTCGACAAAAACGAGGTCAACAATGCGTTCTCATTAATTCTTTTGAGGATTGGAAAATGACCAATTTTACGATGCTTGAGTTTAGGGTAGGTGCCCGGTAGAAATCTTTCTTTGCGGAGTCAAACAATCACAAGGTCGCCCACCTCGAAGATTTTTTGTCTCCTGGACTTATCTGGTTGAGTTTTGTAATGATGATAGGTGCTGGAAAGTTTGTTCTTGACCTCACGCAGCATGGTATCAAAGTCATTTACCCACTTGGTTGCATTACTACTTAGAGGTTTGGAAATAACAATGAGATCAACCGTGTGGTTTGGGCTTAGGTATGGACAATGTTGAATGGACTTTTGCTCGTTGAACGAGTAACCATCGAATTGAATGTGAACTCAGCTTGGCCAATCGATCATCCCACTGTTTCGGCTGATCCCCAGCTAAGCAACGGATCATATTTCCTAGTGTTCGGTTCACGCTTTCATTTTGACCATCAGTTTGAGGATGGTAGGTTGAACTCAAATTAAGATTAGTATCATAGTTCCTTCCAAAAACAGCTCACAAATTTCACGTCTCTGTTCGATGTTATGCTCCGCGGAACACCATGCAGCCACACAATCTCTCAAAAGAAAAGCTTTACAATATTGATAGCATCATATGTCTTTTTATATACCACGAAGTGTGTCATTTTTTGAAAAATGATCTACAACCATCATTACTGAATCAAGACCATGCTTGGTACGAGGAAGTCACAATACAAAATCTATGCTAACGTCTTCCCATATGGAATCCAAAATAGGAAGTGGAAGGTAGAGACAGGTATTCTGTCCGAAGCCCTTAAAATCTTGGCGTACGATGCACTTCTCTACAAAAGACAAACATCCCTCCACAATTTTGGCCAATAAAATTGCGCTTGTAACATTTACAATGTTTTGACCCTCCTTGTATGAGCTGCTAAACCGCCCCCATGGTACTCTCAAATGAGATATTGATGAAGCGGAGTATTTAGAATGCATAGTTGTTTACCTCTAAAAAGATAGCCCTGTTGAACAGTGAATCCGGTTGGGGCTAAATGTTTGCTGCATTTGGTCCAAATGAGAGCAAAATCTTCTTCCCGAAACAATTCTCGAATCGACTCCATTCCAGTAATGCTTGTTTGCAAGGATATAAGTAGACTTGCCTTAACGGCTTAGAGCACTAGCTACACAATTTTGTACTTCAGCCCCATGTTTCAGCAAAAAAGTGAATTTTTGTAAGAAAATTACCTACCTTGCATGCATCGTGCTAATTGTCTTTTGACTTTATAAAAATTTGGGGGGTTGGTGATCACTATAAAGTACAAATTCTTGATGCAGTAAATAAGGTTCCCAATTTTTCAAAGATCAGATGATGGAATACAATCCTTGTTTATGAGTGGGCCATTTCCGACTTACGGGACGTAACATTTCAGCGAAAAACTCCACCGGTTTTCCCCCTTGCTTGAGCATAGCCCCCACTCCAATTGCCGAAGCATCAGTCTCCACTTGGAATGATATGTCGAAATTAGGAAGGACTCAAAACCGGTGCAATACATAAACATTGCTTGAGGAAACTAGCCTGCTGCTCTCGTCCCCATTCGAAAGATTTTTGCTTGAAACAATCTGTTAGTTGTGTTGCGATAGAGCCGAAATTTCTGATGAAAAGCATATAAAAATTTGCAAGCACATAGGAACTACGTACCTTCGAGATAGATTTCGGAATTGGCCAAGTTTGTATAGCTTCTATTTCGTGGATCCACCCGTACGCCATCTTGGCCTATTATGAATTCCAGGAAATTAACTTCCGTCATAGCAAGTTCACATTTATTCTAGTTAAGGAAGAGTTTATGTTCAAACAAGGTAGAAAATACATATTTTAAGTGTGCATAGAAGTACTATACACAAGTATGCCATCAAAATATATGGCGTAACACCGTCCTAGAAATGGCTTTAGAATTTTATTCATGAGCCTTATAAATGTGATTGGAGCGTTGCACACACCGAATGGCATAACCTGCCACTCGTATAACCCTTCTCTTGTTTTGAATGCCGTCTTCCACTCATCACCTGATTGGACACATGTTTGATGGTATCCACTCCTCAAATCAGGTTTTGAGAACTTGCTAGCTCCGGCTAATTTATCCAATAAGTCTTCCATATGAGGCATAGGAAACTAGACTTTGATAGTGATTTTGTTTTTTGCTCTACTATTCGTACCTAATCTCCAAGAACGTCTCTCTTGGGAGCAATTCATGCTGGAACAACACATGGACTCATGCTATGCTGAATCAACTGTTTTTGCGAAAGATCATCTACAATGGCTTGCAGTTTTTAATGTTTCGTAGGGCTCATTCTATAATATGGACGGTTAGGGAGTGTTGCACTAGGTACAAAATTGATGTGATGTTGAATTGCCCACAAAGGTGGTAGCTGGTTAGGAAGCTCATATGGCGTTAAAACTGGAAGTTGTTGTAGGAGTTGTTGGACTGAATGGTGCACCTCTGACAAAGTATCATTTTGCTCTTGGACAACCCTGGCGAACATAGGTTCTGGACCCCTGCAAGCTGACAACCACTGCGACCCTGACACAATAATGTAGGCTGATTTTTCTTCAATTCCCTTTGCAAGGGATGGAGCACTCGAATTGGTGGGTAGTAGTTTGATCCGCTTGTTCTTCCATTCAAAGGTGTATGCATTAGCACGACCATCTACCATACCCCTAAGTTGAATTGCCAATGCCGGCCCAAGATTAAATGACGCACATCCATTTCGATCACATCACAACTAACTTCACATATGAAGTTGCTTCCAAAAGAGAAAAACACCTTGTATTGTTCTGTCACCATAACTTCCACCCTTTTTGTAATCCAACTAATCATATATGGGTCATTTTCGGTACAGCCGCTATCAACAATCCTGAAGATTGCGTTTCGTTGAGTTGGAACGAGCTGCTTTGGTGCACGAAGGACTTTCTCCAAAATGCAAGCTAGAAGCTTGCCATCATCGGCAGAAACGTCCTCAAGCTCTTCAACTAAAGGACACAAGTGAGCATTGTCCAAACTTGTGTTTAACTCTCCTTCAAGCAACTAAATTTGTTTTCGGTTTGGACATTCATTCGATTTGTGGCCTGGTTGACAACAACCAAAGCATTTATGTGTCCCTAGTTGATGATACTGTCTCATTTAGGCAAAGCTTTACCCATAATTTTTTTTCTCCTCCAATAGTGGTAGCCCTCTTTCCTGAAGGATGAGCATCCTGGTTCGGATATTGGTGTTCCGTAACCTGTTCGGTTCAATAGATAATTCAGTGATAGATTTCTTACCACTAGCTAATTTTGAGACCCGATTAATTTGAAGCTCCGCTTTATAGACGCAGTTGACAGTCTGTAAAAGAGACCACACCACATTCATCTCCTATTTATCTTTGTGTAGATTCTTTCAAGCCTGCTTTATATCGAGCCACAATTTATTTGTTGGATTCCCGGAGATCATTGCGAGCACCCATGCAGTAAAACTTCTCCGCTAACCGTGCGGTATAAAATGGTTGAAACAAACGAAAAGTAACGAGAGACCATATATATCATCAGCTAGCACACGACATATAAAAAAACAGATAACCAACTATTAAATTATAATAATAACTAATACTAGGAATATAAGCTGTTACGAATATGAGATGGTGAGACCCAAATGTTCCCTAGCCGCATCATAAATACAATATAAATACTCTGCTAATTCAAAGTTCGGTGCAAATTTTTTTTTCTTTTTATAAATGTTTATTTTCTTCATCAAGATAAATATGCTGCCTTCATTATTTTTAAACCTTCCCTTTGTACATAAAGAAAAATGTAACGTTGACACAATTTCAACAGATGTGTTTATGTTTCATGTCACATATGAACGGAAAAAAAATTGTCAAAATAGTCTCCTATTGTTTTGTTGTGTCATTTCGGTCCAGAGTTTATAAAAATATCGGTTTAGTCTCCAAATTTTTTAATATAGGTTGAAATAATCTCTACTGTGAACTATTTTAGATCTCATTAAATGAATCTGATGACTAATTTAACGTATTTATAAACTATAACTAAGACGGTGATTTGTAAATAAATCTGTGGTCTTTTTTTTTTTTTTTTTTCCTTTTGGTTCTTTAGCCCGATAAAAATAAGCTACCTAGAGTAGGTGAAAATTGTATTTTTTTATGAGTGGGACTCCCTTTCTCTTCTTTTTCTTTGTAGAACCATCCTATCATTTCAGTGGTCCTATGTAAAGATTAAGATATTGAAGTATTTTTGTTTTTTTGCAGATTATGGAGGTTGATAATATGTCTCTCTTTGACCAAACCTTGTAGATATATCCGTGTGGAAGGGAAGATCTGATTTCCTTCTTTACTTAAGCTGTTTTCGTTGCTGAATCAATCTAAACTGCATATGTTTGATCTCCTTCTTCAACCTCCGATCACAACAACTTGGTGGAATTCTTTTGAAATTGCCTCAACGATTTTAATATAAACGGAAGCCAAAGCACAATGTTTTATGTTCAAAATCAAGTCTTTTTCACCTCCAAAATTTTCATTATTTTTTTTATTTGGTTGATCTGAAAAATATTTTGGATGAAGAAAATATGTGAGTTCGTGTCGGTTATTTAGGAAAAATTATTGCATCAGAAGTCCTGATACAGTTTTGCATCAGGGCTCAAATCAGATTCTGCCGCGTGTACGGGCAGGTTCACTAATGTATTAAATTGAGGGTCTGCTTGTACATACGGTAGACTCTATTTGGAGTCATCCTGATGCAATAATTTCTCATTATTTAGGGTTTCCATTGTCTTTTTTTTTTTGTCTATTATGATTTTTTCAGTCTCATGTACAGGTTTTTTCCCTTTTTTTTTTTTTTGTGTGATAATTCTTAAATACACTATATCTGCTAAATCTGTATAGCTGTAAATTCTTACAGTGCTTGTCATCTCTGTCATTTGTTTGAACTCTCTTAAGAATGAATAATAGATTGAAATATTTCGTTTTATTTTCAGATGAAATGCTGATGGAAGATTTTTGGATTATTATTTATTTTTCATTTGGCAAGTTTACATACCTTCAACATAATTCTTTTGTATTTACATATCTCACTACTAAAACATTCATATTTATATAACATTAGTTTATGCATGGAAAATACACATATTATTTTAAAAAAATGATAATAGTTCTAAATTTTTTGTGATATTAATGATTTGTGTGTTGTGGATGTAATTGCCTGTTTTAATTTTGGATATTTTAATATTAGTTTATTGCCTTGTTTTTTTTTTTTTTTTTTTCTTATTTTTGAAGCATGAGAAAAAATGTTTTAACTTTTTCTTTATCATTTGATCTACATGTATTGCATAGTTGATTAAGTGTTTATTTGGAGCAGCGGTGCGGTGGCAGTGCGGCACCGACCATAGTTATGTTTGTTTGATTAAATTGTATTTTAAAAGTTTTTCAAAAAATTACTGCTGAAATCTTTGTTTTCTCATTGGTTTTAATTAGGTATAATAGCAATTTTTTAGCTGCTCTTTTAATATATATATATATATATATATATATATATATATATATATATATATATATGTATATATATATATATAATTTTCATAAAAAAGATCAAATTATTTTTGAATAGCTTCCCAGACCATAAAATTCTTGAGTTGCAATTATTTTTCAGCATAGACAATATATCTTTTAAATTTGAAGTGGAAGATTCTCTCTCAATTGTCTTTTCAAAATTTAGGTGATGATGTAATTGATTTGGGTAGAAATTATGACCAAAATTGACTTAGGGGTTCTTAAATGCTCTCTGATTATTATTATTATTATTTTTTTGGAGTAGGATAGTACTCGAATTTAATATCTTTAAAATTTTTATTTTATTTTCTATTTTATTTTTCAATAAATATGTTTTGCATTCGAAACATACTCCTCTCTCGAGAATTTGAGATAATGTAACCTCATATGATTTGGCTCAGGAGAAAAATGTGTTAAAGATTTTAATCAGAATCTATTATGTGTACAGATAGGTTTACTCATGTATTAAATTAGAGACATGTTTGTATACATGACGGACTGATGAAATAATTTCTTCAATTTGGATAATTGGTTGGTCATGAATTCCTTTTTATTTATTTTTTAAACGGATGAAAGTGACATTTTTTTTCAGTGAGTTAGGTAGAAGACCTTTTAAGCGAGTCTTGGGATCAATCATTGCATCACATCTCTTTTGAATTGTTTTTTGTTATTAAATTTCGGTGCAAAGTTCCTGTGATCTTGTTTCTATCTGATTTGAATGCAATTGAGAAGGAATTTTGTGTGATTTTTATGCTGAGTTACATTTTCATAATTACATATTTATTTATTTATTTATTTTCATTTTTTTCTATTCAGTGATGGACTACTAAATGCACAACTATTGGGGCTCAACCCATCAATCCCATGAGCCCTATTTAACATTTGGGCTTTTATGTTCTTCAACAACTCATTTTTGAGTATACAATTGGATTTGAGTGCTCATCTTGCTTAGAAAATGAAAAGGAAAAAGTATGTTTGGAATCATTTTTTCAAGTTTTATAAATCAAATATGCTCATCTTCACGTATCTTGTCGCCGTAAAGAATTTGACATCATGTCTCTTGCCTTTTAGATATGTGAAACTCTGTTGCTCCTCAACGGTGAGACACACAATGGTCGGTTCCCTACCCCTAGCAAATGATTAAGGGATGTGGGAATCGTCCAATTTCTCTTATAACTAACAAAACATAACTTTTTTCCTCCAATCGGGTTCTAGATGCCTAACAGTTTTGGCAAGGAGTTGTTGTTCTCCATTAAGGCACCACGACGTCGTTGACATGACAGATCCCACGATGACAAACCATCATGATGATCGCCTTGTCCTGAGTTGCCTTCGGTCATTGGGCGCCACGATACTGTAGTTATAGAGTTATGATGCTACAACACCATGTCGTGGCACTGTGGTAGAGCACTACGACATTGATAGAATGTCAACACTCGGTCCCTCCAAAAATAGTGAGCTCCTTATAGGGGCATTGGGCGTCGTGTCGCTGCTGTCGCTGCACCTGACGCAACAAAACTATCAAGGTACTTTTACATGTCGCATCTTAGGGCTGCGAGTCACATAAAATTAGTTGAGTTAGTATCGAGATGTTCCAAAAAGCCCCGAGAGCTCGCAAAAATGGGGAAAACGATACAAATTACATATAACACACAATATGCCAAATAAATTAACAACAAAAAATGCGCTTCAATTTCATTAAATTCAAAAGGCGTGGATTACAAGAGCTCATTAATAAAGGCTACATGTGGCACATCCCATACATAAGAAAGGAAAATACAGGTATGAGAATATAAGGGGGAATGAGCGACCATGTGATCCTAAGGATCATTCAGCCATCCGCCTATGGTTGCCTTATTGTTTGTCTCTCTGCCTGCTCCTCCCATCGATTCGTGGTCAAGTGGTGTGAGAGAGCTCTCTCACATCTCTCATAGGTGTCCACATGACAGTCGGCCAACATATGATGATGCCGCTCCAATCAACTAAGGGCCTGTTTGGATGGACTTTTTTGGGTGCTGTGCGGCACAACGCCGCGCATTCGAGCGAAAGTTTTTCGTTTGGCGCCCGGATTCGCGGTAGAGGAAAGCGAAGCGCGTGAAAAGCTGGCCGCGGCATCCACCCCGCGGCCTGTGGGAAAAACAGCTTCGCCGAAGCTAATTAGCGAAAATGCCCTCATCTCTCCTCAACTCGGCTGCATCTCGCCGGAGATCCACCGTCTGCATGGCTCTCAAGGAGGACGGGCCCTCACTCGCCGTCGTCGGCGTCACCGGTGCCGTTGGCCAGGAATTCCTGCAAGTGCTATACGACCACGATTTTCCCTATCGAAGCATACGGATGCTTGCCAGCCGCCGTTCCGCCGGCCGTAACCTTATCTTTGAGGACGGGGAGTACAAGATTGAAGAGCTTTGGCTATACTATTTCCTCTGCCCCGCTTCTTCGATTGATTAGCTCCTCTCTCCTGCTCCTCACCTCCTCCTTTTGGCCTCCACTTTCTCTTCCCACTCCCGTCTGCTCTTCTCTCTGCATCGCGACCAAACCCCTCGCCTCACCTCTCCCGCATTCTCCTGCCTCGTCGATCTCGCCTCCCTCTCGCTCACACAGAAATGCCTACCCCGCCTCCCTCTCGCTCACACAGTAATGCCTCTTCTCCTCACACAGCTGCAGCTCCTTTCCCTAAGGTGAAGGATTTCCTCTATTTGGTATGCGAAACTAATCTGCCATTTTTTTTTCTTTCTAAAAGGTTGTTTGATCTGATTAAAATTGGGTGGTGTGTTTATGAGATGGAATTGTAAGGTTTTCCTCTTCTTGAATTTGGTGGGATTTGGATTCCTCCAGATGGATGAAATTAAGGAAAGTCATACGGTTATTATAAATGTGAATGATGTTTGCTTCCATTTATATTTCTTCATCATGAATGTTCTTTATCTTCAAAACGCTTTGTAGTGTTGCAAATTGTTGTTTGGAGTCGTAGGAGGCCATACAAATGCTGTAGGAAACGTTGAAGGATGCTTTTTGGAGTTGCCAATTGTTGTAGGCTGCTGTAAGAAACGTTAAAGTTGTTGTTTGGAATTATTGAGTGCTGTAAGAAACATTAAACTTCACATATTTTAAAAGGAATTTTAAAATTTTCTATAAAAAGAATATATAACAACAATTTAATTCATATTAATAATTAATATATAAAATTTATAAAAATTTTATGTCTATTAATCTCATATTTATATAAATAAATCGAAGATTTAAAATGCGTTTAATAAACGAGGGCAGTTGGTCATTTTACATGAAAAAGCTGCCTCGCAGTCAGCTTTCACGCAAATTGAACCAAACAGACATACTAACTTACTCACAACTGCTTTCGCAATGATTCCAAGAGTATACTGAATTTACAAAGTGTCGAGAATCTGTGACCGAACCAAACAGACCTTAAGAATGTGCTCTAACTGTCACATGAGGTCATCCAACTGTCGTTGATGTTGGCTAGTTCGTTCCTCAGCTCGTATGTTATAACCCAACTTGATTTAACCCATTATATCGAGGTGAGTCATCTCACGTCGAGGTCATAACAGATAAATTATTACCCACGATCTATTTGAAAGAAATCTATTTACTTTTTTTCCGAGTTTCACACAGAACCACTAATATCATCAAATGTTGTAAAATAAATATATCTAAAATTCATTCAGATCATATAGATATACAACTATTGTGATTTAATCTCTCTATCATCAAACAAAACAAAACATCACCATGATTGTCAAAATTAAAGATCATAGATACTGACATACCTAAAAATAGGCTCTCACAAGTAATGCAAAAGTCTCTACCCAGCCTGAACCTTACATTTCTCTGAAACAACACCTGTGAGTAAAGTACATGTGGGCAACCACAACTCAGAAGGCTACTCAAAATAAACATGTATTTGATGCAAATAAATCAAACAAGCCAAACTATCATGTGGTGTATTTATCACCGTATCAATACAATAAATTGTAACTACATTAGGCATATGCTAAATAACAATATAAACAATATGATATTATAAGTGCGGGAAAATAACATGAAAATTAAATTTAATTATTTATATGATTTACTTTAATATTTTCCCTTCCCCTCCTCATACCTCCACTTCCACTTATACCTCCACTTGTTCATGCTTCCCCTATGCCCCTTTTAACTCTACTTCCACTTATACCTCCGATTGTTCACATCTGCTCAGACATATTAAACTCACAAATGAATAATTAAATAGTTGTAAAACCTCTTATAACTCCACCTCCACTTATACCTCCACTTGTTCATGTTTCCTCTATGCTCTTTATAACTCAACTTCAACTTATACATCCACTTGTTCACATTTTTCAGGTCTATTAAACACATAGATGAATATTTAAATATGTGCAAAATCCCTTATTACTCCATTTGATTGCATATAACAAGATCCACCCAATGACCACCTGCAACTCACTTAATTTTTATTATTTTTGCACTTATTTTTGATACAAAAGCATATAAATGGTAACATTTTTTATACATCAAATTTCACAAAGACAATAATACATACCACTAGGCACAAGTAATTATTCACAATGAAAATAAATCTACACATATTGCCAAACAATTTTTGCAAAATCATTTAAATGAAATGTTCAAGAATAATATTTCAAGTGTTTATTATTCTATAGTATATTTATCAGGTTTAATACATGTGTCAAAATATACAAAATATTGCACAACACAAATGACCTGATGAAAAATAAATATTTTTAAGTTGATATGTTCAGCACAGTCTAATCTACAACATATAAAAAATTATACGGTAAAAAGTTTGTTACTCTTTGTAGACCTGAGTTTGTAAAAATTTTCGACGAATAAAATATCAAAATTTTACGAAAAAGAACCAAATTGAAATTGATTAACAGTAGCCTACCTAGTGCTGGATAATTTTTTCCAACTTGCCTGGCTAACAAAATCCGGTCCTCAACTTTCAAATCTAACTTTCTCTCACTAAAATCCTCCCATTTCTCTCCCTTTCTCTATCTGCGTTTTCCACGTTTTGGGAAATTAAAATAGCATGAAATGAATTCTTTCAAGTGGAACTTATATTTATGAAGCTTTTTTTTTTAAGGAAAAAGGATATAAAAGTAATTTTTGAATTTAATATATTATTAAATATAAGCTATATATAAATCTATTCACATCTCGAAATATATAACTCTTAAAATTATAGAATAATAGTCAATAAATAAAAAAATATGTCCAGAACACACTGATTAAAACAGTTTGCAAAACAGGCTCCAGATGATTCCAGAAAACCTACTTGTATAAAGATGTACCAAATCTTTAAGGAACACAAATTCAACAATAAACATTTCTTTTTCTTACTTTTGATGCCCATAAAATATATAATTGCATGCTCAATATCTAATTAGATTTGCTCTATAATCTGAAAAAGTTATTTAAAAATTTTGGAATGAGACAAAGCCACTAAAAATCAACAACTAAACTAAATATCTAAAACTTCAATAACATAAATAAACATGAAAGACTTAACAGATCACAAAATCAAATCTCAACAGGTGTATTAGTATACTACAGTGGCAATCCTTACATTGTAGAAGTGCTTGAAGGGGTTGCGACGAACTTACTCCCATTGGGCGAGCCAAAAACATTTGCTCAAGGACTTGTGGGCCCTGGAGGCCACAGATGTAGAACTTGCCTTGGACGTCTCGTCACTATGGTCGCTATCTGAAATGGGGAGGGGAACACGATCGGGGCTTGGTCTCACCACACAAGCACGTTGATGTAGCATCTTTAAAAGGGACTTAAAGAAAGAAAAGAAGGAAAATAAATCACATGGACCCGTTGCCAATAGTCAACATGAAAATTATTAGGTTTCCTTTCCTGTTTATGAATTCTCGGGCACTGCGGTGCCATACTCTTTGACCTAGCCATAAATAATTTTTTAGGTGGGGGTTCAGTGGTGCCCGATATTGACGAAACAACGCTCCCCCACTCGAGTTGTCGGGGCATTAAAGCCGAATTGAATTTCATTGAATGCACACCACGACGCTCAGTCCTAGCGCCGCAATACCATTAACGGTGGTAGTTGGTGGTAAATGTGAGAGCTTAGTATGAACTTTTTCTTTCGACTAAGCCAGTCGTGCGTACATTACCTTGGGAATACTCCAGAATAACCCAATCTAATGACTAAAGTGGGCTAAAATTGATGTCAACACAGTCAATAAAATCTCACATGATATAAATAGCAAAATTTGAGGATCTATTAATGTATTTAGAGTAATGTATATTTTACATTTCAAAAAAAATAATAATAATGCTATTTTTTGAAGTGATATTAAAGATTTAAATTATTGGGTGATTTAAATTTATTTTATTTTATTTTATTTTATTATCTACTGCTCCGTCGCGCTTCCTCAGTATATCCTGACTGTAGCATGCTCTGAGTTCATTCTATCATAGATTCATAATGTGCTCCTCACATCAAAAGGCAGCAGAGCTACAGTAAAATGGCGGCAAATATCCGCATCTGCTCGCCTCCCACTCTCACCTTTTTCGTCTCCTTCCTCCTACACAGTTGCGCCTCCAAAACCCTAAACCCAGGACTAGAACTAAGAACCCTAGGTGCCCCGCCTCTGATTTCTATCAACACCACGATCCTAAGCCCCAACCGTACCTTCGAGCTCGGATTCTTCTCCGTCGACGGTGGATCCTCCTTTTACCTCGGCATCTGGTACGCTTCCATCCCCATTCGCACCTACGTCTGGGTAGCTAATCGTCTCGCCCCAATGCGCGACCCTTCGCCGTCGGCTCTTCTGACCGTCGCCGGACGACTCGCCGTCGCGGATTCCTTCGCGTCCATTATTTGGGAGACCGAGAACACTGTTCCCGCCGCCGCGGTTCAGCTTCTCGACACCGGAAACCTCATCCTTCTTTCTGTAGGCGGTCGAGGGTCCGCTGCGTGGCAGAGCTTCGATTTCCCCGCCGACACGTGGCTTCCGGAGATGTCGATCACGCGGAGCATGGTGATCACTTCATGGCGTAGCCCCATAGATCCGTCTCCGGGTGAGTACTCTCTCCGGCTTCGCCCGACGGATTTTGGTGAGTTCGAGCTGGTCTTCAATGGCTCCGTTTCGTACTGGTGGACGGGGAAATGGATCGGGACACGATTTGCCGGAGTCCCGGAAATGACAGTGCCGTACATCTACAGCTTTAGGTTTTCAAATCCGTTCACCACTGAGGCTACGTTTGATTACTCACAGTCGACGTCGGAGGAGTCTGGCCTCCAGCCCCTCCTCTCGCGATTCGTTGTCGATTCATCCGGCCAGCTGATGCAATACACTTGGTCCCCTCAGGCGGCAAGCTGGAACATGTTCTGGTCTAGGCCGGAGAACCCCTGTCGCGTCTACGGCCGCTGCGGCGGTCTCGGCCTATGCTCCGAAGGTCGCGGCCTCCGACCTTGCAGCTGCCCGGCGGGACTTCGTCCCGTGGATTCCGCCGCTTGGAACTCTGGTGATTTCTCCGGTGGATGCTCCCGGGACGCCCCCTGTTCCGATGAGGATAGCGAATTCACCGAGATCGGCCGTGTGGAGCTTGACGGCGCCGTCGATGAAACTTTCTCCGGCGTAAGCCGGAGATCCTGTGAGGATTCTTGCAGGAAGAACTGCTCCTGCTTCGGTCTGACCTACAACCCTGAATCTCGCTTTTGCACGAATCTGTACAAGAGCGCTTATAATATCCGAAACAGCACAACCTCGCCTATTCTGTCGATTAGAATTTCACCGGGAAAGGGATTCTCTAATCGGGGGAAATGGAAGGTAGGAACTCCCATCCTCATTATACTCTGCGGTCTCGCTGCAAATACTATAATCGCCTTCCTCCTCGTCTTCGCCGTGCTCCGGCGGCTTCGGAGATTAAAAACAAGAAAGGAATACGGAGAAGATGGCGGACTGAAGATTTTCACCTACAAGGAGCTCTCATCAGCCACTCGCGGGTTTTCGGAGAAGCTAGGGCACGGAGGATTTGGTGCGGTTTTCCGAGGCTCGCTGCCGGATTCCACCCCGATAGCGGTTAAGCGTCTTGAACGCCCCGGCGGCGGCGGCGACCGCGAGTTCCGAGCCGAGGTATGCACCATCGGAAGCGTACAACACGTGAACCTTGTCCGCCTTCGTGGTTTCTGTTCGGAAGACCTCCACCGCCTCCTCGTCTACGACTACATGCCGAACGGTCCTCTCAGCGCCTACCTCGGCCGCAGCTCGAAGCCTCCGCCGCTCAGCTGGCCGGCAAGGTTCCGCATCGCTATCGGCACGGCGCGAGGCATCGCGTATCTCCACGAGGAGTGCCGCAGTTGTATCATCCACTGCGACATCAAGCCAGAGAACATTCTATTGGATGCCGATTTCATCCCTAAGGTTTCCGATTTCGGATTGGCGAAGCTGTTGGGGAGGGACTTGAGCAGGATATTGGCGACCACGAGGGGGACTCGAGGGTACGTCGCGCCGGAGTGGATCTCCGGCGTGGCGATCACGGCCAAAGCTGATGTATACAGCTATGGGATGACGTTGATGGAGATCATTGCAGGGCGGAGGAACGTGGAAGCTCGATCTCCGTCGGCGTCGGCGGAAGATGCGGAAATGGCAGAGGGGTGGTTCTTTCCGGCGTGGGCGGCGAGGAGGATTGTGGAGGGGGATTTGGGGGCGGTTGTGGAGGAGGAAGTTGAGGGCTACGACGGAAGAGAGGTGGAGAGAGCTGCTAGAGTGGCGGTGTGGTGCATACAGGATGAAGAGGTTGCCCGGCCGACGATGGGGACTGTGGTTAAGATGCTTGAAGGGACGATAGAGGTGATGAATCCCCCTCTACCGAACATGATGCAGGCGCTCATCGCCGGCGAGTCCTTCCGGCGAGGGAGCGTTTTGTCCGCCGGAGAGATTTTGGCTGACGGTTCGGGACGATGATGGTTAGGTTCACCGTCGGTTACGATACCAGACTTCTGTAGGTAAAGACAAAATTATGAAGCAGTAAAGTGTGGGTGGGTCCCGCTGGCGGTGGTAGTACAGGCGCTCGTGAGGTAATAAGCTGGAAACTAATGATTATTAACCCATTTTTTTATTTTAATGGTCATTTTTTAAATATTTTAATGCTATAACAACGTTGGTTAAAATATTATCTGACAATTCAGTAATTATTGTTAGATTTTGTTTTTGTTTTATGCTTTTTATATTTGTACCACCCAAATAATTATATTTTCAAAATTAGCACCGCCCATCTAATTAAAAGCAGATAATCATCATCATTATTATTTAAATAATATTGCTAATTTATTATTTAGTACTTAAAATAAGATAAATAAAGAAGGTAGGCAGAATCACTTAATTTTAAATTTTAATTAAAATATTGTCACTTAGAGTTGAACTTATTAATGAAGGGAGAATATTCTCGAAGAATAAAATCAAATAAAAAAATAATTTTAAAAAATAGCACAGCTTCGTAGTTAATTTAATAAGAGTTCTCGCTTGGGATTCCTCTTATGCATTTCAAAAGAGTACACTGACCACATTTTATTTATTTATTTATTTAAATAATTTTAGTAAACTATAAGAAAGTTTAAAATTTTATTGCAATCTCAAATTTTAATAACACTTTTAGTTAAACTTATTTATTAGAGAGGAGAAATATAATTTTTTTTTATTTAGTTAAAATTTAGATTTTATTTTTTCCAAAGGGCATACAAAGCATAAATGTTAAATTTATTATTTTTATTTTTTCTAGGGTTTATTATTAAAAATATGAATTTGTTAACATTTTATAAAAAAAATCAATCTTAGTACTTGTTTTTAAATCAACTATCTATTAAAGAATACAAATTTAAGTATTTATATTTCTTCTAAGAGTCTGATTGGGGCAGTTGTAGCTTATTGAATAATTTGCTGGTAAGTTGATTAAAAATAATCTGCTGATAAGTTAGGTGCGGTGGCTATTATAAATTTTTATTTTTTAGGAAAAGTTAGACCGTGGTTAGAAAGCTGTCATTGCATCTAGATAGGTGCGGTGTGAAAACATTGTTTCGGCGATTTCGAAAACACGTAAGATATTGCTGGAACGTTGTTTACCAAAACGAGCAGTGCGTTTTTAAAACGTCACCACACCGAATAAGCTGCCTCATACGGGCCCTAACTCATGCAAATTAAACAAACAGAAAAATATTGGATGTCCACACATCCGGACAACCAATCACTGATCATTGCGTCGCCCACTGATGAAGTGTATGATGCGGCTGTTATTTGTTGGGTGTCTAGATGTGAGGTGTTCACACGTAATATTTTCTACAAGAAAGAGGCATGAATAAATTTATTATTAAATCATATTTAAGCAAATATGTGTTGCCGCTTTTAAATATTTAATATAAATCATTTCATTAGCTGTCAAAGGAAGAAATGATCAACTGGCCGGTGGCGAGTGAAGAGAGAGATACAGATGACCTTCCAATAATTTTGCCTTCCTCTTTTTTAACTATTTGATTTGGTGAAGTTAATAGTTTGAGTGATTTAATATTTGACACCTAAAATTTAATTTTTATTATTTATATATAACATATTATTTATACATGAAAAAATATACTTTACTTTAAAAAGTTAGTAGTGATGATAATTTTGATGTGATATAAAACGATTTTTTATGCTTGCTAGAAAATTTGTTGTGGTAGAGTAATTGATTGTTGTCTTAGCGTTGCATGAGAATTCAATACACTCTCAGATGAAATAAAAATAATCAGTAGTGACATCTAGTATGCTTTTACTTGAAAACTCGCGAAAGAGAAAACAATCGTAGCCCTGCTCGACTAGAAAGCTCACTATTAGTATATGATTACAAAGAACCTTTATCTCACAAATGAGAAATGGTAGTGGTATTTTCCAAGTTACAGAGTTGATTGACGGCGTCTGATTGGTGATGATTGACGGTGACAGTCGATAGTGGCTGACAGCGATCGACGGGCGTCGAAGACAGCTTGTTGTGGTCGACGGAGATCGGCGGTGGCCGAAAGAGGCCGACGGTGATCGACGACTGCCTGCAAGTCTCAACGACAGTCGATGGTCAATGACGATTGGCAGTGGCTGACGGTGATCATTTGGTTAGTGGAGGTTGACAGTGGCTGACGGCGATCGATGGGTGTCGATGGTGGTCGGTGGTGATCGGTGATGGTGCTCAACTTCAGCTTCTCCTCAAAACTTCAAGTTCTCTCTGAAACTTCAAGTTCCTTTCTCATGTGAGATGTGGGACTCTATTTATAGTGTTCTGTGTGCAATTAATGCAGGAATATGAAACATTTTGATCGGACGGTCCAAAGAGCTTTCTCTGATCAGACGGCGTTTAATGGACATTTGAGTGCCTTAACAATATTAGAATTGAGCAATCTTGGGCTTGTTAGATTCGTCTTGTCGAGACGCTCGATTTGACTATAAACTTGTTAGATTGAACTGTTATGAAAAACGACGACAATAAAACGGAAATTGAAACGAGAAAAATGCACCAGAAAATACGACACAGAGATTTATGTGGTTCGGCAAATTGCCTACGTCCACGGAGCTGTAGAGGATTTTATTATACGTGAGGAAATACACCGTCGACCACGTCGACTTACAAGAAGAAAAGAAAACTCTCCTTTTCTTTTCTCTCTCTCCTTCTCTCTCTCTTCCTTTTTTCTCTCTACCAAAGCCACATAACAATGTAAAAAGAAAAACAGCCCTTTTCTCCTCCTTATGCACGCACCAGCCAAGAGGAGAGAAGCTCTCCTCTACACAAAAGCAAGAACTAAAAACCAGGGGAAAAAGAGGAGGAAATTCTTGCTTTAGCTTTTCTTTTATGTAAAGCTCAAAAACGGGATTAATGGAGCGAGTGAGCAATTTAAGAAAGAAGGCACATTAAGCGCAACCTCCTTAATTGCCATGATGAAGGAATCACGAGCACTTTAGGGAAGAAGGAAATAATTAGCAAAGGAAATTGATTAATTAAGAAATAATTAATTAATCGCCTTAATTAACAGTGGACCGGCTCCACTAATCCCAACAATTCTCCCACTCGAGACGGGACACTGGCTGCGTCACCCACTCGGCTTCCTCATCCGACGGCCGTATCGATCTTTCCTCAAACGTGATATCCTCCACTTCGCAACTCAAAGTCCTTGTTCTTAGTTTAGAAGACCAACCGAAGCTCGCGCACGCCTTCGCTGCAGAATACACTTTGTCAACATATCGGCAAGGTTCTCACTTCCACGAATTTTTCAAGCAACAATCGTCCGTCATCTAACAATAACCGTATGAAGTGAGATTCGATCCGAATATGCTGGTCCTGTGATCGAAATGCTGGATTCTCTGCAGCGAATACGACACTCCGACTCATCACCGTAGAGAGCGCCCTTCCGAACCTCCTTGCCCAATTCTTCCAAGAAGCCCCGTAGCCATATCATCTCCTTTGCAGCCTCCGACATCGCTACATACTCAGCCTTCGTAGAGACAACGAAACCGTCTTCCGCAGATTCGAGCACTATGACACAAGACAGTACTCACCAAGAGTATAAACATAACCCGTGGTGCTCCTTCGGTATCAATGTCTCCGAATCAGATCGACGATCAACATAGCCACGTACCTCCGGGCTCTTTCCCGAGAAACACAAGGTGTTTCGTAAAGCCTCTAGGTATCTAAAGATCCACTTCACCGCCTTCCTAATGTTCCTTTCCTTGATTACTCATGTATCTCGCTCACAACTCCTAATCGCACGAGCAATATCCTTGCTCTGCGCACTACATAGCATACATAAGTGAACCAATACCGAAGCGTGCAGCGAACCTTACTCATATAGTCCGTTCCTCATCCGACGCGGGTGATCGACTCCGCTCGAGTCCGAAATGACGCCTAAAGGTGTGCCAACCGGCTCGTCTTGTCCATATTGAACCCGTTAAGCACCTTTTTCACATATTCACTTCAGTGAAAGTTTTAACGTACCTTCGACTCGTCTCCGATAATTTTCATGCCAAGGATTTGCTTTGCCGCTCCCAAATCCTTCATCGATAGTCGTTTCGACATCCGCTTCTTCGCATTATCGATCTCATCAACGCTACCTCCGCAATAAAGATATCATCCACATACAACAATAGTGATGATATATGAATCATTAAAATACTCGACATAACGAAGAATGATCTCGCTCGACATCCGTCGTACTCGCATCGAGCATGTAATTTATCAAACTTCGCACTACCGTTCGTAGAGCCGCTTCAGCCATACAAGCTATTTTTCAATCCGCAACCGAGTTTTCCTTTCCCCGTACCACGAACCCTTCGAGTTGGTGCATGTAGATGTCTTCTTCAAGGTCTCCATGAAGAAAAGTCGTCTTCACATCTAACCGCTCAGCGAAGAGATTTTCGCAGCTCACCATAGACACGCATATCATTCCGATGGTTGTAAGCTTCACTACAGAGAGAAAATCTTGGAGTAATCAATACCACGCTTCGCCGAAAACCTTTAACAACAAGCTTCGCTTGCATCTTTCATCGCCATCATGTTCAGCTCTTTACCCGATACACCCACTCGTTGTGTAAAGCTCTTCTTCCCGGTGGAAGATCTGCTAGCTTCCCAAGTCCGATTTTCTAGCAGAGAATCCATCTCCTCCTTCATGGCTAACTCTACTCGCTCGAATTTTCATCTCGCAGCGTTTTTTCATAACTCCGAGGGTTCTCCACCATCCGTCGCCAGAACGTAGTTTAAAGTAGGAGAATACCTCTCGTGGAGAGCGTCTAGCCCTTTCGACTCTGCGAACGAGTAATGGAGATAGTGAATGACTCGAACCCGATCATGGACAATCGGAATGGGTGCCCTGGACCCACTCTCGTCGTCATTCATATTTCGATCATGCATCGCGACTCTCGGTAAATCATCAAACTTTACTGCACTCGGATTTCTGCAGATATTGCTTTCGAAACCGTACTTGACTCGTCTTCGTACATCATTTTCTCATTAAAGATCACGTTCCGCTCCTTATGATCTTCCGATCTCGATCATCCTGTAAACGATACTCCAAATGCATCATCTCCGTAGCCAATGAAGTAACACTTCTTTAACTTCGCCTCGAGCTTACTTCGAGCATCCGGATTAATAAGAACATATGAAAGACAACAAAAAGTCTTAAGATGAGAAAATTCGACCTTTTACCGCTCCGTACTTCCTCGAGTAATTCACGCTTAATGGGACGGATGGCCCCTCGTCGATCAGCTAGATCGCAGTGCCGACCGCATCCGCCCTGAAGGTCGTGGTAGTCCGCGTGCAATCTCACGCTTCTAGCTCTCTCATTGATGGTCCTGTTCATGCGCTCCGCAACACCATTTTGTCGTGGTGTCCCCGGAATGGTCTTCTCCATTCTAATGCCCCGAGCCGCACAAGTACTCTTCGAATCCACCATCAACGTACTCACCACCATTATCGCATCTCGACATTTTAATTTTAAGCTCGTCTCCGTCTCAACCATGGCCTTCCAAGTCCCGAACACATTAAATACATCGATTTATGCTTCAAGAAATATACCCATACCTTCTCGCTATGATCATCAATAAATGTGACGTAGTAGCGAGAGCCTCCAAGAGATGCCATCTGGGAAGCGTCCTCACACATCGCAGTGTACAAGTTCTAATTTTCCTCGCCTTTAGCGCTCCGCCACCTTCGCAGAAACCGACCTTCTCTCGCTTTCCTATGATGCAACTTTCACACATGCCAAGATCAACCGACTTCGCGCATGGCATTGCCTCCGGATCGGCTCTTTCATGCCTCTCGCACTCATGTGTCCCGACCGCAATGCCACATGTCCGTCGTGCTCTCCGCAACCGTAAGTATCAACACCGTTAATTAAACCAGCAGTCATATACAACGTACCGCCTTCTCACCTCGAGCCAGCATCGTTGCTCCTTTAGTTACCTTCCGTGTGTTATTCGAGAATACTACCGTATGCCCTCCTTCATCTAGCCGCCCAACGTAAATTAGATTTTTCTTCAGCTCGTGAATATGTCCGACCTTTTGCAAGATCCATTTGCTTTTGTTAGGAGTGCAATTTCAACATCTCCCATCCCCACTACATTCAAAGTCGCTCCATCAGCCGAGGTACACCTTCCCAAAGTCACCCGCAACATAGTTCAGCATTAACTCCCGTGGGAAGATGTATGAAAAGACGCCCCGAATCCAAGCATCTAGTCATCAACCTGAGCCGTGAACTGCGAGCAACAGCAAGCATCCCGAACTTCTTCGACCATCGCATTAGCACTCGTGTTCTCCATCTTCTGTAGGATTTTGCAGCTTCTTCTTTATGTGACCCGCTTTGCACAATTCCAAGCAGGTCGTTATTGACTAGAGCTTTGACTCGCTTTTGCTTATGTGTTTTGATTTCGACCTTCCTCTCGTTTCGAGTTCCCGTCATGTGATCTCCTCTCGGAATCAACATTTAAGCACCGAACTCGAACCCGAAGTCTCGCTGAATCTTTCTCGCGCACCTCCTCGCCCAAAATTAAATCACGAATATCATCATATTTTAGCTTAGATTTACCTCGTAGATCGTTAACTAGCCATCCTCATAGCTTTTCCCACCTATTCGGCAACGAAGTCCAATAATATCGCGCACGTATCTCATCATCAAATTCAATTTCGACAGACGACAATCGATTTCGTGATGGTATTAAGTCATTCGGATGTCGTACAACTGATGTACCTTCCGCCATCTTTAAGTTAAATAACTTTTTCATCGATCGCACTTGTTATTCGCCGACGGCTTTTCGTACATACTCGACAAGCCGCCACGAGATCCGCAATGGTCCTCTCTTCGATAACGTCGTGTGCAACCGATCTCGACGGGTCAATCGAATAACCCCGTAACCTCGTCGATCCAACGGATTCCAATCGGCCTCGTCCATCTTCTCCGTCGCTGTCCCAAGAATGGAAGATGAAGTTTCTTCCCATGTGAGGTAGTCCTTCATCCGCATCCGCCAAGAACCAAAGTCCGTGCCGTCGAATTTCTCGATCCCCGAAATCTTCACTTCGTCTCCGACTCATCGTTCTTCTTCAGATCCGAACCGAGCTCGATACTGGCTGTTATGAAAAACGACGACAATAAAGCGAAATCGAAACGAGAAAAATGCACCGTAAAATACGACACGTAGATTTACGTGGTTCAAGCAAATCGCCTACGTCCACGGAAGCTGCAGAGGATTTTATTATACGTGAGTGAAATACACCGTCGACCACGTCGACTTACAAGAAGAAAAGAAAACTCTCCTTTTCTTTTCTCTCTCCTTCTCTCTCTTCCTTTTTCTCTCTACCAAAGCCACATAACAATGTAAAAAGAAAAACGACCCTTTTCTCCTCCTTATGCACGCACCAGCCCAAGAGGAGAGAAGCTCTCCTCTACACAAAAGCAGCAGCCAAAAAACCAGGGGAAAAAGAGGAGGAAATTCTTGCTTTAGCTTTTTCTTTTATGTAAAGCTCAAAAACGGGATTAATGGAGCAGGTGAGCAATTTAAGAAAGAAGGCACATTAAGGCAACCTCCTTAATTGCCATGATGAAGGAATCACAACACTTTAGGGAAGAAGGAAATAATTAGCAAAGGAAATTGATTAATTAAGAAATAATTAATTAACTGCCTTAATTAACAGTGGACCGGGCTCCACCATTTTTTTGAACAAGGTTTGGTTTTCCTGTCTTTTGCGCTCTACCACTTTTCAGGAAATTAACATTTTCATGCTTCCTCATAATGCACATCTGACTCATGTGTTCAAGTCTGCATTGCCGCAGATCTCTCATGCTCTCTGCAACTGTAGTAGTAACAGTGTTGAGTAAATCAGTAGTCATATATAGTGTATCAGTTTTCTTACCCCAAGCTAGTACTAATGCTCCTTTGGTAACCTTCCAGGTGTTATATAAGAACACTACTGAATGACCACCATCGTTGAGCTGTCCAACAAAGATGAGGTTTTTCTTCAACTCAGGAACGTGTCTGACCTTTTGCAAAGTTCATTTGCTCTTGTTAGTGAGTGCAATATCAATGTCTCTCATCCCCACCACGTTCAGAAATTTTCCATCAGCAAGATGTATCTTCTCAAAGTTTCCTACAACATAATTTCGCATCAACTCCCGGTGGGAAGATGTATGGAATGAAGTCCCTGTATCCAGTATCCAGTCATCAACAGAACTGTGAACTACCAGCAATAGCGCATCCTGTATTTCTTTAGTTTCAACATTAGCGACATCATTCTCCTTCTTCTTAGGATTCATGCAGTTCCTTTTTATGTGACAAACCTTGCCACAATTCCATCAAATTGACTGCTGACAAGTCTTTGATTTTGATCTTTTTCTGTTTAAGCTTCTATCTTGTAATCTCCATCTAGAATCAACAATCAGTGTCGAACTCAAACGCGTGGTCTCGCCAGAATCTTTCCTATGCACCTCTTCAGCCAAAATCAAATCACAGATATCATCACATTTCAGTTTAGATTTACCTGCAGAACTGCTAACTATCATCCTCATGGCTTCCTAGCTATTTGGCAATAAAAATAACAATATTAGCGCATGTTTCTCATCAACAAAATCAATTTCAACAAACGACAATTAATTTGTGATGGTATTAAAATCATTCAGGCGTTGAGTAACAGACACACATTCCGCCATCTTCAAGTTGAATAACTTTTTCATCAAGTGCACCTTGTTATTCGTTGATGGCTTTTCATACATACCTGATAAAGCCGCCATGAGATCTGCAATAGTCTGTTCCTTGATGACTTTGTGAGCAATTGATCTCGACATGGTTAATCGTATAAGCCTCATAACCTGTCGATCCAACAGATTCCATTCAGCCTTGTCCATCTTTTCCAATCGCTTTCCCAGTAACAAAAGATGAAGTTTTTTCCTATAGAGATAGTCTTCTATCCGGATCATCCAGTAACAAAAATCTGTGCCATTGAAGTTCTCGATCCCTGATATCATCACTTCATCTCCGCCCATCGTTCTTCTTTCAGCCTCGAACTACGGTTTTGATACTAGTTGTTATGAAAAAATGATGACAATAAAGTGAATAATGAAACTAGAAAAAATTACACGCAGAAAAACCACCAAAGCGACATACAGATTTACGTGGTTCGGCAAATTTGACTACGTCCATAGAGCTGCAGAAGATTTTATTACTTCAAGGAATTACACCGTCGAGCGCCTCGACGTTTACAAGAAAATCTCTATTTTCTTCTCTTCCTTCCTCTCTCTCGCTTTTCCTCTCTTTCTCTCTTAGAGGACTTGGCTCGGCCCTGACTTTTTTTGCTCAATCTTTAAGCCAAAAGAGGCTATTTATAGAAACCAAGAGAGTGGTAGATGGGAGGTAAGTGTGCGGTAGGTGGGAAGGTAGGTGAGTGGTAGGTGAGATTCTTAATTAGGAATCAAATGAAATTAATGTGGACCGGGTCTCCACATTACCCAACACCACCTTCAATTGCCCTATACTTATAGCAAAACTTCATGCAGAGTCAAGACTTGCATTGCGGTGCAACGAAGCAACAACAAACACTAAGTCGCAAAGAATCCTGCAGAGCAGTGCATCATTCCAAACGTTGTAATAACTTCGAAGACTGTGATGCTAAAACTCCAACAATCCGCAACAACGACTCGATATAGTGAGGCAACAAGTTCTTCTGTACACAACCGTCATAAATCGAGAAAATTGTATAATTCTTTCCCGCATTTGGGACAAAGACTTGTACATGTAATCACCAACTCATACTGAATCATTTCAACTAAACTAAGCCCGTCATTTTTTCTCTTTCCCGATTTTTCATGTAAAAACTTGTGGTGTTTCTATCCGTCACTTTTATTATTTAAGTGTGTATTTAATTTTTATACAATGCTAAAACGATAATTCAATAATCTATCGCTCTAAATTCCCTATAACACATTAATTTTATTTTTACTTATATTATTATATGAAGTATTTTTCTACATTAGAAAATAAATAAATATTTTTTATGATTTATATCCGATGTTAGTTGAATATATTTCAGCTGTGCAAGATCTCATAATTTATCTTCTTCTAGATTTTTCATGTTAACATTTTGTCTTCGGTTGACTATAATTTATTTTTTCCTAATTTTATAAAAGAACATCAAAATTCTTACACATTGATACGGATATTAAGTCAAACCACACCGCTAACCATATCTATAAACTTTGTACATAATATTATTATATGAAAAATATAGTTATCAAACTTATAATATATTTATTCAATAAAAGTTCAATCAAACAGCATAATATATTTATTAATTTATCTCAATCAAATTGGAAAGAAAGTCTAAATAAGGAGTCTTTTTTAATATGAAAATATCCAGATGGTGAGTTTTGATGCGTGTCAGAAGGTTCATGACAGTGGAGCAATGAATTATCGTCATAGTGTTGCATGAGAACACGAAGCACACTCAAGTAATTAAAAAGAAGTAGGTAAGAGGAGACGCTTCAATTTTTACGTGAAAATTTCTGAAAAGAGAAAAATTACGAGGTTTAGCCCAGTTGAAATAATTCACTATGAATGGTGATTATACATTTTCACTTTTCTTTTGAATTAGAGAAGATGAATATATGAAACTAGTCATTATAAATGTACAATAGTAGTTCATTGATAAGAGATATAGCCTGGCTATAGTAAATGTAGTGCTAGGTGATGGCAGACTGACTATAAAGGTTGTAGTCAATTATTATGGAGGCAATAGTTTGTCGTGAATGTTGTACACATGAGTTGTAGCATCAGCTTGTCGAATATACCATAGTTGAAAGCCATGGTATTAGTTGGTCATTTTTATCGTAGAAGGTTGCTTCAAGAGCTTTGGTTGACCACATAAGCCGTAGCATGAAACACATAAGCTGTGAGTCATGAGGTTGTAGTTTGTCACATAGGCCGCAATGATGGTTGTGATGACGTTCATAGGCTGCATGAGCAGAGTTAGGAGCCGCACAAGCTGTGAACCACGTAGGTCATTGTTGGTCACGTATGCCATATTGGTAAGCTACAATGACGTCTGTAGGCCGTCGGGGCAATAGTTAAGAGTTGTACAAGCTTTGGATTGTATAGGCTGTAATTGGTAATGTCGACCAAAGTTGTGAGCTATTATAATGCTCGTAGGGCTCATAAGCTAATGTTGGGAGTTGCACATGCTGTGGACCACATAGGTCGTAGTTTGTCATAGAGACCGTAGTAGTGGGTTGAAAGGAGAGAGCTTTAAGAGTCAGAGAAAGTCATCATTTTCGGGGTGCATTATTACACAATATTTAGGAGATGTCAGTGCACCTTATGTGGGGTACGTTCTTACACCGTCGACGAGATGTGTTGCTGCGCTGTATTCGATGTGCATTGTTGTACTATCTTTATGAGGCATCGTTGCACCACCTTTTTGTGTCATTGCATCTTATGCGGGGCATGTTGTTTTACCATCATCGAGGTGTGTCGTTGCACCATAATTGGAATGCATTGTTACACCGTCTTTGAGGTATTTCATTGCACCGTATAAGGGATGCATTGTCACACCATCTTCATGAGACATTATTGCATCATCATCGGGGTGTGTTGTCGTATCGTATATGAGGGACATAGTTACATAATATAATGGATGACATATTACTTAGTCGAACGCTTCCCTTTTCCGCAACATACACTAAGATTATGTAGTGCACATTGTGACTCCGAAAGAGACTTCACTGCAATGAGCTGATAGTGGCTGATAGTGGTCGATGGTAAAGGGTTGTCGGCGGTGGTATACAGCGACCGATAGACGGTTGTCAACTGTGATCAGCTATAAGAACGAGAGGAATTCATCAAATTTGCAATGCAAAACCTATGTTAAGCTTGAGCTCCATCTCTAAGCTACGGTCTTCTTATGGCTTCATGTCTCTACTTCCTCCAAGAGAAGGGTGAAACTCTATTTATATAGTTCTTATTGCAAATAAGGAAGAAACCTAGATCATTCTAATTGTACGATCTTATGAGGTTCTCTCAATCGAACTGCATTTAGTGAACATTTGAGCGTCTTAATAATGTCATAATCGAGCAATCTAAGGCTCGTTTGATTCATCTCACCGAGAAACTCGATTTAACTATAAACATGTTAGATTTAGAATCATTTTGATCCTCCAATTCTGCAATGAAAACTTCTAAAAGTGATTTATTAGTTTGATCTTGGATTGATTTGACTCATATTGGACCATCTGAAACCATTAGGCTTGTCTCATCAAGCATATTAGTTTGATTGTTAGCGTATTTAAATCATAGTTAAAAGATTTTTAATTAAACTTCAAATGTTCCTTACATAAAAAATTATCTCAAGATTTTTATCACATTTAAAATTTCATGTCAGATAATAAAAATTTATTGATAGCATATTAAATTTGATTTTCCCACACTCATTATGCAAATAAAAGAAAAATGACATTTGAAAAGTATTCCGCTTTCTTAGGCCGAGTGTCAACGTAATTGGGCCTTGCTGGCTACACGAACCGCTACACCAACTGCTGGATGCCGGATGGCGAGTTAAGTTAGACCGCATGAAAGTAAAGCGGAACCTGCGCCACTCGCTTAAATTCTTCCATCACTCGGTCAAGCCGCCAGTGGAGAGCAAGTCACCGATCATGACGACCTCCGGCTCTCCTGTAGCTCGCCGGAACCCTAGCTCCGGCGAATCAAGGAAGCCGAAGAATCGTGACTCGTTGAGGAGCCCTCTGTATTCTGTTAAATCTTCGTCCGACGACAAATCATCCTCTGCCAGCCGCAATCCCTTTGCTGTCGCAGCGAGGTTTATCGGCTCATGCTTTGCTCCGACCGTGGGAAGATCGACTGAAGAGATGTTCTCCGATGGTTTCAAATCTCCTTCGCGTAAGTTTCAATGTTTGCAATTCCCCATTTCTGAATACCAGGTTCCAATTGTCAGTTTTAATTTTGTTGAAAATGAGCTGGGTTTTTCTTGATCATTCCTTTCTACTGGTCTAGTTGCGGAAAAGTAGAGAAGGGATCCTTTATTTAATGAAAACTTGTGGGTTTTTTTTTTCTTTTATCTATATTAGAAACTACATCAGCTTCGGGAAGTAATCAGGGAAGCTTTCAAGGTAACGTGAAGAGGTTTTCAGGAAGTGGGATCTACAGCGGTTCATCTCAAACGGAGCCTGGAGGCAGGAGATTTACCATGGCTGAGATCAACAAGGCCACAAAGAACTTCTCCCCTTCTTTGAAAATCGGGCAGGGTGGATTTGGAACTGTGTACAAGGGAAAGCTCGACGACGGCATGGTTGTTGCAGTGAAACGTGCCAAGAAGGTATTGCTTGTTGATTTGGGATGTAATGGTAGAACATGATAATGAGTAATGTTGAGTTCGTGTATGTGCAGAGTATGTATGATAAACAATTAGGGACGGAATTCGAATCTGAAGTCCAGACTCTGTCAAGAATAGAGCATTTGAATTTGGTTAGGTTTTTGGGATATTTGGAGTATGATAATGAGAGGATTCTTGTTGTTGAATATGTGCCCAATGGAACTCTCAGAGAACATTTGGACTGTAAGTTTTGACTTGAATCCTTAAAAATAATCTTTTTGGCAGAATGATGCATTGCTTTTTAGTTTTTACTGGCTTTTTAATACTTTTGATGGTATGCGTGTAATTAATTTCATATATGAGATATGCAGGCTTGCATGGACGTTGCCTTAATCTTGCGGAACGCCTGGATATTGCAATAGATGTTGCTCATGCCGTCACTTATCTCCATATGTATGCAGGTATGTTGAATGTCTTGGATTCTTCTGGTTTTGTCCTAATGCAGCTGACATAAAAATTTGATATTTACCCTTCTGACTCTTTGGTATTATAAACTTATACATGAAAGATGTATTTTATCTTTAAAAAGATAGTGATTGTGGTATTTTTGATGCGATGTTAAAGATTTGAGTGGTATGCATGTGTATATGAATGTTTAGGTGTTAGATATGTAAATACATAAGAATTGTGCGGTATGTATGTAAATGCTCCAAATATAAATGGTTAAGTTTATGAACTTATCATAGTTATGAGAATGGGGGAAATTAGCATTTTTTTTTATCTCTGCCTTGTTCTTGTTAAGATACTTTCATTAACTGAAGAAGCTACACTTTTTAGTGACGCATTGAATGCATCCAATTATTTGGATTGAGCTGCACATGCTGGTAATTGTAAATTTTCTCTTATATATTTGTTGACTGTTTTATTCCACACATTTAAATTTTCTTTTATTTATTTGACTGTTTTATACCATGTATATATAATAATTTATACATTTTCACAATTCATTATTGTAGCCCTTAAAGGATTAGACTAATTAAATAAATTCATTGATCAAGAGTTTAGCACCCAAAATTGCAACTTGTTGGCATAAGGTTGCAAATTTATTGGAGAAATTGTGATTGAAGCATTTATGTTTGAAGTGGTCATACAAGCCTTGATTTTTCAGCAACATATTAATATTTATCTATTTAACATTTTGATATATGTTAAGTCGCTCCTGTAGACAAGAAAAAAAATTAAATGCTGTTGAGAAATTTATGACAAATAAACGCAAATCCAGAAGAAGAACACAAAGATTTAACGAGCTTCGACAAAGATGTCTACGTCATCGGGAGCAGAGCAACGACTTACTTTTCACTTTCTGAAAAGAGTACAGAATAAGCCTTAGTGTTACAATACATACATATATATAAATATAGCCCTGGTGTACAATATGTAATTACAAAATTACCCATATACCGTACCACGGGGGTTTTGCCCTCGTACGCCCAACCCACATGACAAAACTCTCCCCGATTGGACAGATGCTTCAGCTTCACTCCACTCGCAAGCTCCGTTGGCTCATTCCATTCCACTCCAACATCTGTCCCTTATCTAGTATATGAGTCGTATCTAACAAATCTCCACATTGGCGAATATTCAGCCCTTTAGGAGAAAGATACCTAGGAGTTTTACATGCACCAATGTGGGTTGAGCCACCATACTTTTCTAGCAACTGTGAATATTCAACAAGTTCAAGTAATGCAAGAACTTGTTGATAGTAACTGGCTTGGTCAACATATCAACTGCATTTTCATTAGCACGAACATTCTGCAATAATATCTCACCAGAAGCAATCAATTCTCTGATCTTGTGATACCTGACATCAATATTCTTGGTTCGTGCATGGTACACCTGGTTCTTAGCCAAATAAATAACACTTCGACTATCACAATGCAAATAAACTCCATCTTGCTCAACATCCAGTTCCTTTACTGGCTCAGTAAGCCATAAGACTTCTTTAACAGTTTCAGCTATTGTCATGTGCTCAGCTTCAATTGTAGATAATGTCACAATAGATTGAACTGTTGATTTTTATTATATAGGACCTCCACCAAGAGTAAATAAATACTCAATTGTAGACCTACCATCCAAAGCACCTGCATAGTCTGAATCCATGTACCTTGCAACTGAAGAATTATTCTGCTGACTGCCAAGAATAATTCTATGTCTTACGGTACCCTTCAGATACTTGAAAATTTACTTGACTGCTTACCAATATCGCATTTCTGGTTTAGACATGTATTTGTAAACTTAACTAACAACATGAGTCAAATCATGACGAGTACGTATCATTGCATACATCAAGCAACCAATAACATTGACATATGAAACATTTGTCATGTCTTCGATTTTCTTATCTGTCTTCGGACACTGTTCTCAAGAAAACTTAAAGTGATTTGTCAATAGGGTGCTCATATACTTTGCTTTGCTCATCTCAAATCTATCTAGCACTTTCTCAACACAGTCTCGTTGAGCTAAACACATTCTTCTTGATCTTCTATCTCGATGAATCTTCATTCCAATAATTTTTTTTGTAGGACCCCAGTTATTCATTTCAAATTCCTGGCTCAATAAAGCTTTCAAATCAAGGACATCATTCATATTCTCTGCAACAATCAGTATATCGTCAACATACAGTAGCAGAAAAATAATAGAACTATTATCAAGACTCTTAACATAAACACAACAATCATAGTTACATCGCTTGTAGTCAATCTGAATCATGTTGGAGTTGAACCGTTTGTACCATTGTCTTGGAGACTGTTTCAACCCATGCAAGGATTTCTTTAACCTGCAAACCAGATGCTACTGTTCAGGTTGAGTGAACTCTTTTGACTGCTTCATATAAATCCGCTCCTCCATATCACAATGTAAAAATGCAGTTTTAATATCCATCTGTTCCATATGCAAATCTCAAATAACTAATAATGCAAGCACTGCCCTAATAGAAGTATGTTTAACCACAGGAGAAAAGATTGTATCATAATTTATCCTCTTTTGATGTGAAAGACCCTTTACTACCAGTCGAGCTTTGAACTTTTCTCCTTTTTCTGATACTGCTGCTTTCCTTTTGTACTCCCACTTGCACCCAATAGTTTTCTTTCCCTCAGGAAGCTGAACTAGCTCTCATATGTGATTCTTTTGCAAAGACTCCATGTCCTCGATCATTGCACCCATCAATTTCTCTTTCTCCTGGCTGGTGATAGTTCCTTGAAAGGTGGTTGGATCTTTACTGCTGATGAGAAGTGCGCAAGAGACAAAGTCTTCGTAACCTAATATGCTATGAGGCATTATATTGGTGCGTCTTTATCTATCTCTAGCTAGACTGTAATCATTTTTATTAAAATCACCAAGTGTTGGATCTGAACTTTCAATTCTCTCAGTTGCCACTGGATGTTCTAAATCCATCTGCACTGTATCTGAACTAGAACTGTTCTCTTGCAACTTGTCTTGATTCTGCTGCGACATGGACTGCTCATCAAAAATTGCATCTCTGCTGATCACCATCTTTTTTGCAATTGGATCCCAAAACTTGTATTCTTTCACAATTTTCTTGTAGCCTATAAAATGCACATCTTGGATTTTGGATTAAGTTTCGATCTTTCATCTCTAGGTACATGCACATAAGCATGACAACCAAAAATTCGTAACTGATTAAAATTAACTGGATTACATGTCCATACCTTTTTTGCAACTTTGCCACCCAATGATGCCCGAGGTGATCTATTAATGAGGTAGTATGCCATACTCACAGCCTCTGCCCAGAAGTCTTTAGGAAGCCCTGCAGTCAGTCTTAAGCATCTCACTCATTCATCTAAGAACATGTTCATCCTTTCTGCAACGCCATTCTGTTGTGGTGTCTTGCGCACTGAAAAACGCATCTGAATCCCACGCTCCTCACAAAACTTCTGAAATTGCGAATCTGCGTACTCTGTGTTATTATCAAATCTCAAATACTCGATCTTTCTGCCAGTTTTATTCTCCACCTCAGCTTTCCACAGCTTGAATTTGGAGAAAACTTCATATTTCTGCTTCAAGAAATACACCCAAATTTTTTGGGAGAAATCATGAATAATGACGATTCCTTGGTAGGCTCCCATACATCAGAATGCACATAATCAATAATCCTCTCAGTTTTGTGCTTCCAGCCATAAAATTGACTCTAATCTGTTTTCCAAAAAACATAAAACTTACAGAAATCAAGCTTGTAGCTTTTAACATAATGCAACAGATTTCTTTTATGTAATTCAGTCATCCCACGTTCACTAAGATGACCAAGACGCATGTGTCATATATTTGTGTTATCATCATCTGACTCAACAGAATGAACTTCACCTACAACTGTACTCCCCAACAGTTTGTAGATATTTCCTGCAGTTAACTTTTCTTTCATTACAGTCATTGCACCATTAACAATTCTGATGGTTTCTCTATCTTCATCTGTCTTAGGAATAAAATCATTTATGTGTAGACTGTCCAAGAAAATCAAATTCTTCTTCAAATCTGGAATATGTCTGACATCACATAATGTTCTAATAGTGCATCATAAATTTTAATTGTGACTTCAATACCAACAATATTGCATTATCTATCATCACCTAAATAGACAGTGTCAGAATTAGATGATCTGTATGAAGTAAACCGCTTTCTGTTAGGTGTTATGTGATAAGAACATTCTGAATTAAGAATCCATGCATCTATGAATTGAGTTGATGAAACTGAAAGCATATCACAATCACTGCAATCCGAATTGTCACTCTGAACCACATTTACAGACTTGGATGATGTATAGCGTTTCTCCTCAGTCTGCTTCTTGTGCTTTGAACAATTTCTCTTCATATGACCTGACTCGTTACACTTGTAGCAATGAATCATCTTTTTGCCTTTAGACTTTATATGAAATTTCGCCTTCTAGAACCCTCATTTTTATTCCTTCTGCGATCATAATTACCCTTAAAATATAAACTATCAGCATAAAAGCTTTCCCCTGCATTTTTCTTCCGCTGATTGTAAGCCAATAATGTTGCAGTAATCTCATCAGTTTTGATTATTTCTTTCCTATATGTAAGAGTAGTCACTAGGTGTTCATAGAAGGATGACAATAAACACAACAGATCATTACTTAGTCTTCATCCTCAATACTCACATTGAGTCGTGATAAATCTATGATTATTTGATTGAAGTCATTCACATGCTGCGCCAGACCATAGCCTTCTTGCATCTTTAGCCCATACAACTTTTACTTAAAATACAATTTATTCTTCAGAGATTTGGAGATAAACTGAGTTTTCAATTTCTTTCATGCTCTCCTGGAGATTTTAGATTCATTACATGATACATAACCTCATTTGCCAGACATAAGTGTATGATTGCTGCCGCTCGTTATTGCAATTATTTTCAATCTTTATCCTCTATGGTATCTGGTTTTATTTCTCACATAGCCTTCAAGATTTTTTGTTGTGTCAACAAATCTTTCACTATTGTTTGTCACAATCCAAAGTTTCCGGTTCTATCAAATTTCACAACTTCAAATTTTGCACTAGATATTGTTGCTTTTCTGCAAATTCCTCTTCTTCAGTTGCCGATTTGCTCGCCCAAATTTCTTCTCACAAATCCTTTGTCGAATTCGCTGAACTGTCTGTCAAGATTCGCGATTCACGGAAGAATCCCTCGTAGAACCGATTGCGTTACTGTGTCTCGATCGCTGAAGTTCTTGCCCGGTCGCGAACAACCAGCGAACTAATATGCGAAAACGCCGCGAAATCCTCTGCGAACCGAAGTCTTCTGCTGTCGCGAGGTCAGAACCTCGTGTGAACTTTTCCCTCGCCATATCGTTCGCGGAAGTGCCGCCTGGAGTCTGAATCGTTCGCCGCTTTGCACAATTCACTGAAGACCTTTGCGAAACTGCCGTAAACCACAACCCTCTTCATCTGTTCGCACCGAACCGTCGAAGCCGTAGCAACAACAAATCGTTGAATCCTTCTTCGCTGAAACACCTTCGCGAACTCCTGCAATGAAATCTTCACGAACTCGTGCAATGAAAACACCGTAGCTCTAGCCGCCGAACTCCTCTGCTAATCTTTTTCGTCCCTGTGTCAAAATTTTTCTGCCCTAGAACCACGTTCTGATACCACTTGTTGAGAAATTTAGGACAAAGAAATGCAAATCCAGAAGAAGAACATAAAGATTTAATGAGATTTGATAAAGATATCTACTTTCTCGAGAGCAAAGCGGCGACTTACTTTTCACTTTCCGAAAAGAGTACGAATACCGCCTGGGGTTGCAATACGCATATATATATATATATATATATATATATATATATATATATATATAATTATAATGTATAATATGTAATTACAAAACTACCCATATACCGTATTGCGGGGCGTTGCCCCGCACCCCTAACCCATGTTATGAAACTCCAAACTCCCCCCGATTGGACAGATGCTATAGTCCACTCCGCTCGCGAACTCCGCTACGCTCTGCTAGCTCGCTCCGTTCCGTTCCAGCATCTGTCTCTTATCTGATATATGAGTCATATCCAACAGATGCGTTAGAAGTGAAGGTAATAGTATTTTTGTTATAGATGATGGTATCATGAAAGATGAAAAATGTTATTTTGAGAATTTTTAAGAGTTTTAATAAAGCAATTATTTTGGAGGACATAATTTGAAATTTCTAGATTCATTTTTGGTCAAGCACAAATATGGGAGGTTTTGTGGTTGCTAATTCTTTGAAATCAAATTTGAAAACCAATGAGGCGGCAAACAGGAATCCATGAATTGATTTTATGAATTTTACTCTAGATAAAGGAGGCAGCAAGTAAGCCTATTAAATTATGGAATTCATCAATGTCATGACATATGATCTTATCTTACAGTAATCCACTGCCATAACCGCTAGTCCAGTATAGGAAGTCTCAGCTAGCTGCTTGGTTGGACCCATGGCTTGCTTGTTACTAATTTCCTTTGGAAGAAGAATAATGTTAATTATTTTATTTCCTTACATTTATTGAGAGGTTTGATGGAGAAGTACAGAGATAATAAGGAGGATCTACACTTGATTTTTATTGATTTAGAAAAAGCTTACGATAAGGTTCCTAGAGATGTTCTTTGGATAGTCCTTGAGAAGAAAGGTATTGATATGACTTATATTCAAGTCATTAAAGATATATATGTTAGAGCTATTACATGTGTTCGAACTGAAGGATGATTGACCAATTATTTTACTATTTCTGTTGGTTTACATCAAGGATCGGCTTTAAGCCCATATCTTTTTGCTTTATTTATGGATGGTCTTACTGGGCATTTACAAGAGGATGTACCTTGGTGTATGCTTTTTGCTGATGATATTCTCCTCGTGGATAAGAGGAGAGAAAAAGCCCAGGAAAAACTTGAATTATGGAGGTCTACATTGGAGTCTAAAGGTCTTCCTTTGAGTAGAACTAAACTGAATACATGGAATGTAATTTTAGTAATAGTAGACCTAGTGACAGAAGTGTAACTTTGGGTGATCAAATTATTAAAAGGTGTGAACGATTTAGATATCTTGGGTCCATTGTTCAAAGCGATGGTGATATAGATGGGGATGTTAATAGTATAATTCAGGTTGGTTGGTTGAAGTGGAGGAATGCGTCCGGCCTATTGTGTGATAGAAAAGTACCGCTTAGACTGAAAGGAAAAAATTTATAAGATGGTGGTGAGACCTGCAATGCTCTATGGTGCTGAATGTTGGCCTTTAAAAGAGAAGCATAATGTTAAGTTAAGTATTGCCGAGATGAGAATGATTAGGTGGATGAGTGGCTTTACACTTAGAGACAAAATGCGAAATGAATATATCCGTAATAGGGTTGATGTTGCACCAGTGACAGATAAAATTTGAGAGAGTCGCCTTAGATGGTTTTGTCACATTAAATGTCGACCACCCGATGATCCGATTAGGAGAGTAGATGTTTTAGATACAACTTATGTTAAGAAAGGCAGAGGTAGACCTAGGAAAACTTGGACTTATTGCATAAAAAATGATCTTAATTTATTAGAATTAAACGAAAATTTGACACTATATAGGATGCAATGGAGAAAAAGGATTCATGTAGCCGACCCCACTTAGTGGGATTAAGACGACGTTGTTTTTGTTGTATATTTGTATTATATTATTTTCTTTTCCTGCATTATTGGTCCTTATTTCCTTATAAATAATGCAGTTAACTTGGTCATTTGAATAAGAAAAAGTGATTATTTATCCTCTTTGTTGTTCCCAAACATTATCTTTCTCTTTCTCAGCATGGTATTGAAGACATCTACTTTTACTTTTCTATACATGTTTAATCTTTAATTTTTTTATATATTTTCATTGTGGTAATGGTTAAGCATGGAATTACATTCAATAGAAGCTTCTCCTCCGACGTCACCTCTAGTTATGAAACAATCATTTATGGCAACATTAATAGTCATGAAAGCATCTTCAACTCATTGTTTATTGGGCATAAGCTATACTGGCAAGACTATTAAACCGGGTATGTTATAATGCCCATAGTGAGAGAAGTAAATATAATTATCCCATAAATGCGTCTTTTTTCCACAATAAAAAGATCAAAAGAAAACTATGATATTGGAAAAGAAAAATGCCTAAACAATGAAAATACTATCAAGTTACTTAAAATTAAAGACGATCTCCACTATCTTTAACAAGATCGAAAATTACTCAATATCACAATTCTTTAACTAGGTATTGGCAAAAATCTGAAGTCTATGAAGAACTAGATTCAAAGTGTTTTGGAGATACAACCAAGTATCGAAAATAGACGAGAAAACATGATAAATTTCTTGCTGGTGTAAATAAAAACCTTGATAAATTTTGAGGTACATTTCGAACAAAATGTCTTCCATATGTTTAGGTAGTATTCTCAAAAAAATTTAGAGAAAATACTCGCTAAAGGATCATGTTAATAAATCAATGTACTCAAATTAGGATTGTAATTGAACCAACTCGAGTTGGGTATGTTATGGATTGGATTTGCTTGGCCAAAGTATAAATTGTTAATGTTCGGGTTGAGCTTGACTCGAGCTCGAGCTTGAGTATGTTCATACTTGACTTATTTTATTTTTTTAGCAACACACATGGCTTATATTTGGCTTTTTTAAATTAACTGAAAAAGTATTTTAACGATTTAGTAAACAAACAAAAAACTTGAATTAATATTTGTCTTTTATATAGTCATTAGCAAATGGCTTCTTATATCTAAACAAACAATTAGTTGAATAAAATTTGAATTAGTATATAACTACTTTACACCAATTAAATAAGATAATCTATAAGTTGCAAGTAATTTTTTTCCCAATGAAATAGCATAAATTAGGGCTAACAAATTAGTTTATTTAAATAAAGAAATTAAAAGGAAGTGCATTAAATAATATGCATATTCATCAATGATAAATAAATTAATTTTTATGAAATTAAAATAGCTTAAAAATTATAAATACTTGAATAATAAGCATTTTGAAAGAAACGAGATAAAAATGCAGAAGGGAAAAAGATGGGTTGAGATTGTGGAATACTGAGCGAATCATGGTTTATGAAAGTGCAAAAAGATTAAAGATACATGTTATTTTATAATTAATATTCATTATATAATTGATAAATATATATTATGTATTTATATGATAATAAACTAATCAATATTAAAAAAATGGTGGATAATAATGTATTAATTAATAAAATGGTTTAATTAATAAAAAAAGTATTAATAACATAAATATATAATTAATAATTAGTCTCAAATATTATAATATTAAGATTAATATGTTAATGTTAAATATCTAATTAAATAAGTTTTAGTTAATAAAATTTTATTTAAATAATATATTATATATGGCACTAGTATCATCAAATTTAATACCGAGTATTTAATAAGTTATTAAAGAACAAGTTAATTTGTTCATGAAAATAAATAAATGAGTTGGACTGTGTTTAAATTTGATTCATTTAAGTTTTGTGTTTTAAAAAATGTTCAATCTTGGTTATTAACTAATGTGAATGAACTTGATTGAGCATTAATCAAGCCAAGTGCAAGTTGTTCATGGAGCGCGTTGATTCATTTACAACCCTGATCCCACCTACCAGAAGAGCTTGATGCTTTCCCCATAGTTCATGTAAACATCCAATAATAATTTTGCAAGGAAACAAATGCATTTTTATGTTCACTTCTAGAAATTCAAGAACAAAAAGAAAACATACTAGAAATTGTATGCGAAACCTACTTATTAGAGACCAAGAAAGTAAGTTTATTTTTTTGCGACTAACTATAAAATTTGAAAACCAATAAAATCCTCTATCTTATATTATTTTCAATAAAAAAACAAATCGAGATGCAGAGAAAGGTGTTTAGCCAACTCTAAAGATACTCAAATACACATGAAAATTGCACCAAATCAATGACTCAAATAGTTTGGTCGTAGATGCATTTAATTCAAAATTTGAAATGGTGCATTCCTGTATTATGAACTCAAGTGCATCAAATCATGCGATAGGGGATGTCTTTTTATTTCACAAAATTCATCTATGCTTCAAGTATTTTGTAGTAAGAATTGTTGATTAGTCATTATCATTAATAATGGGAGTTGGGACAATTAATGCCCGTAACTCCATGGTTCTAGATTCCAACTTATTGGTTCACTAACTTTCCTGTACTTTCCTATTTATCAACAAGCTTACCAAATATAAAAATAAGCTACTTACCTTTTTCTTACTAATTGTGAATCATGGGATGCGCAATCTCCAGTAGGACATTTACCAATGCCAAAAAAATGTGGTCTTTACCTCTTAAGCATTAATGGAATCCTGTTTTACAAATAAAATATGCTAAGTATGTATTATACCCTAAAATTTATGCAATCACGTTATGTTACCTCTATCTAATCTTTCTAGCTTTTTTGTACCTTAAAAAATTATTATCTTTATTTCTAATCAATAAAAATCCATAATTATTGAAACATACTATCCACCAAAAACACACCAAATACATAGAAGTTATTCTTATAAAACCTTTCATCCTTTTTCTATCATTCATAGATATATTTTGGACCATTTTTTGTTACTAATATATTAAGGGTTAGATTGTTTATATCAATTCTTGATAACCATATTAGACACACTTGAGTTTACTCAATGAAAACAAATTTAATACACATCACATTGTTAAGGAATTCCATTACTACATAACCTAGATTAAAATCCAAATTTCAGTTATAAGTGTTGACAATGAGAATAGTACTTTTATTTTATTCTTTGAGACTATTTTATTCAACAATATATTGTTCGTCTAAGTTTTATTTTTTTACCCTTTCATAAAATAATATTGCTAAGACAAAAATAAGAAACCTTAGTAAGTTGCTAAACTCATTATGATGACTAGTAATGCTCTACAATATTATTAGGAAGATGTTCTTATTATTGCATAACTCATTAACTACGTGCCATCAATAATCCTATTAGAATCCTTGTCTGGATCTCTTAAAACCTACACCACAACTAAATTCACTTTCTCCTCACGAAAGGAGTAAACTTGACCCATAAATCATAACATGTAATTTTATTTTTACTCACCTAACCAATATGGTCATAAATGTTACTAACTTACGACAAAATGTACTGTGATATTATGGATATAATATTTTTCTAAATGAATATTTCGAGAGAAGAATTCTAACTCTCTTAATTAATGAGTTTTGTGAGAGTATTTATCTCTTTTTTTTTTTTAACCAAAATCTTTCCTTAGACTTACTTGAATCTCATTCCCACAAGTACACTAAAATATCCTAAGATAAGATTGAATGAGCTGTATACAAAGGAATTGTCTACTTACATAAGGAAATTCAACAGAAAAACGAGATCAAATTATCTTTTTAGAGCAAAATTTTGCGGCTAACCTAAGCAATAAATATCCTTCACATGATAGGACTAATTCTAGCTTAATAGCTTGATTGCCCATAAAAAATGGTTTACACACTTCTATAAATTGTTTTATATTCAAGTATATTTTCCATGACAACTTATCTCCCCAATTTCATACATTTTACAAGAAAATTTTTTAGCATGGGCTTCCTAACAACATCTATAATGTTTTAGAAGTATTTGAATTGAGATATCATGTTCATGAAGAAACCCGGGCATTGAAAGAAACATAAAATAAACCAAAAAAAAAAGAAAGATAAAGTAAAAAGATAATAAAAACAAAGGAAACATGACTATGTGAATATTGGAAAAGAACAACACTTGGAAGTTTTTGACCTTGCATAACGGAAAGAATTTATTCTGCGGAAGGTTAGTGGGTGCATTGAAAGATATAATTCTAGACATATTTGCACAAGAGTGTGCAAATTATAGAGGAATTAAGTTAATGTGTCATACTTTAAAATTATGGGAGAGGATAATTGAACATAAGTTAAGATTTGATATAAAGATTTCTCATAATCAGATTGGATTTATGTCGGGCAAGTCTACTTTGGAAGTTAAACATTTTTTAGAGGTTTGATAAAGAAGTACAGAGAAAGTAAGGAGGGTCTACATATGGTTTTTATTGATTTAGGAAGTGCTTGCGATAAGGTTCCAAGAGATGTTCTTTGGAGAGTTCTAAAAAAGAAAGGTATTGATTTGATTTATATTCAAGTCATTAAAGATATGTATACTAGAGTTGTAATTTGTGTTCAAACAGAAAGAGGATTGACCCAGTATTTTCCTATTTCAGCTGGATTAGATCAGGGATTGGCATTAAGCCCGTGTCTTTTTCATTTAGTTATGGATGCTTACCGGACATATACAGGAGGATGTACCTTGGTGTATGCTTTTTGCTAATGGTATCCTTCTTGTGGATACGACTAGAGAAGGAGCTTAAGAAAAACTTGAATTATGGAGATCTGTATTGAAGTCTAAAGGCCTTTATTTGAGTAGATCTAAAACTAATACATTGAATATTATTTTTAGTAGTAGCTCTAGTGGCAGAGTTGTAACTATGGGCGATCAAATCATTAAAATGTGTGAAATTTTTAGATATCTTGGGTCTATTGTTCAAAGTGATGGTGATATGGATGGAGATGTTATTAGTAGAATTTATGTTGGTTGAAGTGGAGGAATGCATTAGGCTTATTGTGTGATAGAAAAGTATTGCTTAGACTTGAAGGAAAAGTTTTATAAGATAGTGATGAGTCCTGCAATGCTTTATGGCGCAAAATGTTGGCATGAAAAGTGAAGCATAATACAAAGTTAGTGTTGTTGAGATGAGAATGCTTAGGTGGATGTTTGGCTTGACATTTAGAGACAAAATGCAAAATGAATCTATCTGTTAAAGGGTTGGTGTAGCTCCAGTTGCAGACAATATTAGAGAGAGTCGTTTTAGATGGTTTTGGTCACATTAAACGTCGATCATTTGATGTTTCAGTTAGGAGAGTAGATGCTTTAGATTCAACTTATGTTAAGAAAGGCAGAGATAGACCTAAAATGACTTGGATATATTGTATTAAAAATGATATTAATCTATTAGAGTTAAATAAAAATGTCACTCAATAGGACACAATGGAGAAATGATTCATTTAGTTGACCCCACTCAGTGGGATAAAGGCTTGTTGTTGTTGTTGTATCATAATTCAATTTTGAAAGATTTTGCGTCAATTGTTAAGATTAATTTAGTCTGAATTATTCTCTCTAAATGCTAATTCGGGTTGGCCTCTTCATCAATTATATGTAAAAAATGCAGTTCTAAATAGTGATCTTGAAGATAAAACATATAGGATTATACCATCTGATTGATACCATTTAGAACAATGTTTTCGAACTCGAGAAAATATTATATGATCTAAAGCAATCGTTAAAAGTGTAGTTCAACAGATTCGCTATCATGATCAAGAAGCATGAGTGCACACAGGACCACGTTGATCACATCATATTTGTCATGGAATCATTCACGTGTAAAATTATGATCCTCGTTATTTTTGTTGATGTTATTATCTTAACTAGTAGCCATAAAAAGGATGTAATAGTCTTAAAAGGATCCTAACAAATGAATTTGAAATAAAAGATTTCGGTCTCTTAGAATATATCATTGGTAAAGAAATATTAGATCACTTATTAAAATTATATTTTGGATGTAAAAGAAACTGTTATGATAAGATATAAACCTGCTAATCTGTTATTACCCTTATGGTTCGTATCAATAAAATTTAGTCCAAAAATAATTCTTAGCAGGTGGAAAAAGAAAGATATTAAGAACTGGTTGGAAAACTAATTTATCTTTCTCTTATTGAAAGTTTTTTTGTATTGGTATATAGTTTATGTATGAATGACCCCATTGAGGATTATCTTGATGTTATTTAAAGGTTACTAAAGTTTCTTAAAGGGTCACCAAAAGCATATATTTTCATGAATCAAAAAATGAAAAGAATATTAAAATTTACACTGATATTGATTAGCGGCTTCTATAATTATTAAGAAATCATCTTAGGCTATTACCTATTTGTATGGAAAAAAATAGTCACCTAAAGAAGCAAGAATAAGTAGTTGCAGTAGAAGTAAAACAAAGGCAACATTTAACATCATTACCCATAGAATTTGTGAAGTAATTTAGCTCAGAAGACTTATTCAAGATCTAACAATCTATTTTAAGAAACCAAAGATGATGAGGTGTGATGACTACGTAATAATTAATATTGTTAAAGATTAAGTCTATGATCATAGTCTAGCCATATTAAGATTGATAGAAATTATAAAAAATGAATTGAAATTTATCAAAAAGGTACATGTCTCTGCAACATCTCAAATGGCCTATAGCCTCACTGAAGCCTCTAATTTAATACAATTTGATAGCTTTACTTCCAAGAGGAATAATTAACATATGTTTCTATTTTTGTGGGGGAACGAAAATTCTCGATCCATTGGTGATTGCAAAGAGTTCCCAAACACAAATTTGGAAGGTATTATGGAATCCAATTTGGAAATCAATGAATAGACAAACAACAATTCATAGACTAATTTAGTAATTTTACATAAAAAGAGGCAATAATTAAAGGCGTTGAGATATGGGATCCATCCCTATTGTAGCCGCAGACTTCCCCTACTTTAATCCATAGGCATAACCATTCTTCTAGTACAGGTAAGATTTGTTGGATGTTTTTTTGGACCCATGGACTGCTTATCAATAAAGAATATTATTTTTTAGTTATATAGATTTTAATTAACCATTTTTATTTCTTTCCCCAGATGATCCATCATTAGATCTCCATAAATAGTGTGATTATCTTGCTCTTAAAAAAAGAAACTCTCTTCTATGCTCCTACAAGTGTTTCTCCATGATGTTTTTTTTTTGACACTTAATGAATAATAAAATAAACTATTTTATAGATTCATCATAAAAATGAGGTGATGTAATGTAAAAATTTTTGAAGGTACGCCTTAGGTCTATGTGAGATTCTTCTTTGAGAATTATTTTGTGCAAAGATTTGATTAGCAAATCTCATCAATACAATTTGAGGGCTGAGAGGATTCTATATGTTGGAGAAGAAACATTTAGGCATCAATTTTCAAGAAAAATAGTGTCATGGTTATGCTAATTATAAAGGAAATAAAATTGTGAGTCATACAACAAAGTTATAGGTGAGATTATTAGAACTTGAGTTTTGTCGGCCGCTTTAGGAGGTTTGAGTTTTTAATTTAGTATATATACGTATTGATTCTTGAAAATAAAGTTTTAAATTTTAAAATATGAAAATTTAGAAAGGACGGATCCCATTTGTTAAGTAGTTTGAATGAACGAGCGAAATATTGCGAGTAACACATCTATCCCGAAGAATAGACGTCCTACTTGACAATATCGATCAATCAAATAAACCACGAAATTCACTGATATCCGTTCCGTGCTGCGAACGCTTTTACGTGGATCGACAAATTCACTATTTAATACGAAAAGAATTAAACGAGGTTTATATTATCCTGAGGTCTTTAAAACTCCCTATAGAGCGAGCCCATAGTTAATTATCCTCGGATGACCGAAATCACCCGAGAGAACTCTCGATTTAGATCTCGAGGTTCTATCTTCACGAAGTCGAAAGGTAGGGTTTTCCAACGAAATTTGAGAGTAGGAAATCCAATAGGTGAAGGGCGCGAGGAGGAACGAGTTATTTACGGAGTCGAAGGAAAGAAGGGTAGGGGATGTCGCGGATCTCGAGGAGGACCTCGAGGACGTCCCGTACTCATCCTAAGATTGGGTTTTAAATTTTGGAAAGAGATTTTATTTTGATTTCAATCCCGCAAATTAATTATAGGGATTACGTTTGCGATAATGCCCGGCTATGCTAACTACTCCGAAAGATAGGAGGGCTTACGTCGTATCGGACGACAACGCCTGAAACCTAAGCGAGTTAGGGCTTATATCGCACGGGAGAGGCTTGCAGCGCCTAAAAGAAAAGGTGAGGGTTTATGTCGCACTAGGCGGACTACTCTCGAAGTCACTAGAGACTATTATTTAAAGCTAAAGAATGGGGTTTTACTTGATGTCGACACGAGGTTTCTTGAAGAAGATGGCCGTGCTTGCCCACCGTGCTTCCAAGCTCCACGTCAGTAGCGAGGACCGCGAGTTTAAGTTTAGGATTTAAGTTCGAGTGAACATGCAAGTCATTTTTATTTCGTTTTTATTTTATTGCAAGTGAGTGTGTCTAGCATGTGACGGGAGTAGTAAAAGAAAACCGTAAACAGGTGTCACAAGCAGGTATACTAAACTAAACAGGAAACATGCTAAACTGAACATGAAACATGCTAAGCAGGAATACGTGCTGAAAGTAAACATGCGTACAGAACAGTGTATATCGAAAGTAAGTAATCTATACTTAGCGAGGAAAGAGTGCAAGAAAGTAAAGACGTGTTAGCAGGTAAGAAGTCTTGGAAATGTAAAACATGCCAGATATGTATAAACTGAAAGTAAGCAAACTAAGCTAGCAGGAGTGCATACTAAAAGTAGAGCAGGTACGACAGTAAAAAAAAAAAAAAAAAAAAGTAGAGATCGTGTCGTAGAGATACCGTATGTCTCACTTTATCCTTGCAGTGCCGTCTTGCTTATTTATTGTTATTTTTTATATTTTTTTTCTCATCTCCCGTGTAAGATTTATTAGCCTGCAGAAAGAAGCGAGAGTAGTAGTAGGTGAAAACAACCTAACTTAAACAGGAGTCTTACAGAGTAGAAAGAAAGTAAAGTCCGAAAACTCAATGGTAAAAAAACGAGAGAAAATGGCGAGAAAGCGAAGAAAATCGCAAAAGAAAGAGGAAACAAAGTAAAACCGTAGGAAACCACGAGAAAATACTGAAAGAAACCTACAAGTAAAGCCTACAAGTGTCCCGTAAGCACGGTGGTGTTTCGGACTCAGAGCTGTGCTAATATCCGGACTTGAGTGCTGACTACTATCCCAACTTTCTGCGGAAGGCGGTCCTAATCCGACTCGAATAGCCAACCGTGGACTTTTATAAGTTTTCACACATTTCATTTTTTTTTGTTTTCATGCAAGCAAAAGCTGTAGGGAGGTAGGCTGTGTAGCGGTGGAGGCAATTTTGTATTTTTCAAACATATGTATTTTTTTGTTTTAAAGTATTTTAGTCCACGGGTTGACTATCCCAATGGATTGTAGGCTACGAACATTAGGATCGTCGGCAGTAGAAACCCCGAGGACGGTCGAACGGTTCCGTGATTCTCGCTCTACTCTCTGCGAGTCTCCGAGTCGGGCGGCCGCATTCTATGGCTCTCGTAATTTTTCTCGTTTTGCAGCCTCATCAATGTCCCCACCGCACTTACGAACTTGCTGACGTGGCCCACATATAACCCGAGGAGGTATATATGCACACCTACACGTCCCCGTAGGTGTGTGCGCTAAGCCAGAAACAAGGTGAAACTAGGGACGAGGGGTCGAGGAAAAGGAGAGAAAAGACAAGTAAATCACCCGGACTCCGACCGACCTTACATGCCCTATAAAAAAAAGACTAAAAGCGCACCTCGACACTCTCGGAGAAGGTAAGGACTAGACCCTAAGAACACACTCACCTGTTTTCCCGAATAGCGGAAAAATCATAAATAAAGATAAAAAATGAAGTAAAATAAAGAAAAGACAAGCTCGTCATCGCCTGGATATCGAACCCTAGCTCACTAAACTAGGAGGGCTATCACAAATTCCAAGATTTTGCCCTTTACTTTCTTTCTTTCTTCTTCTTTTTTTTATTTCAATTTCATAGAACTCGAGGCTCTATACAAGTGTGGAACAAGCGCCTACCAATTCAGATATCAATTTATCACACGATTGCCACAATTCCAACTTTGCATAACTTCATCAATTTCAACATTTAACCATCAAATATTGGTTGAGGCAAATAAGAAACATGCCTACATGTATCCAAATCATCTCACAAATAGATGTAGTAAGAAATAAGGAAGAAGGAGCATCCCCACACCTATTAAAGCTCTCGCCGAGATACATACCAAGCCGAAACCCACAGCCTCAAAATCACAAAGATGAGAACCATAAGAGGTAAAGTCCCCTCCCACCAAACTCCAAATTTCACAAAGAAACTCACGGCTAGGCCTAGGGAGCCGAATACATCAAGCCTGACTCGCCACAAAATGCTCAAGATTAAAATCACTAGACAGCCAAGCAAATCAACCCAAACAAAGCCCAGCCAAACTCAAACCCGAGCCATCTATAGGCTCCAAACAGAAGGTGCAGCTGGCTCACTACAAAGTCAAGACCCGAGCCCCAAACATCACCTTAAATTGAGCTTAAAACACAGCTTCAGCAAGCCTCAACCGCATCCATAAAAAAAAGGAAACAGGACTCAAACCGAGCCCCTATAAGGCTCACAGGATCAGCCAAGCCTCAAGCTAACACACTCCCCACATCAGGTCAATTCAAGAGAATCCCAAGGACCAAGAAAATCGGGCAGCAGTGAGGCTCAAATTAACTCAAAACCGAGAGGACAACAAGATTAGAAACGATCCAGGATCGAGAAAACCGCAAGATAAAGTAAATCGACCCCTCCACGAGAGGGTAAAACCGAGAAATAGCAAGAGCCAAAATTGAGAAACAAAAGCCCCAAAGACAACTCCTCCAAATTTTCTTTCAACATGAAATAAAATCCACTTTCAATCAAGCTTCCAACGAGCCAAGACAAAATTTGAAATATAGCTAAACATGAGGTCTAGATAAGCACTCTCACATGCCCAACATCCAAGTATAAGTCTCAACATGCTCCAAATAAATAAAAATATATATATATAGAACTTGCTTGAATCAACTCAAGCTTCCCCTCTTAACATGCTTTTCTTTTTTTTTTCTTTTTTTTTTTTAAAACAGAGAAGTAGGAGGAGCAAAAAGAAAGAGCAAGCTCCTTATGAATTTAACTACACAAATCATTCCATGCTTCACATTAGATTAGGACAAGTATGCAAAATAAGTAAAGAAGAGCAAGAAGCAACCCCATGCCATTTTGAATGTATAACCACGCCCAACTCAAGCATAGCAATATGTAAATAGCCTCACATGTGAAAATCTGAGCCAAAGAAACTCATACCTCGGTGTGTATCCTAGCAAAGCACCCCAAAATCCAACAACAGAGACCAAAGGGCGCAAACCAAGCCAAAAACCGATCAGCCGACTTCCAGAAATTTCAAGGAGCAAGGCCAACAGCACCTCTGCCTTACTCGAACACAAGCTCAGGGAAAACCGTGAGCAACGGAGGAAGAGAAAGAAGAGGAGGAGAGGTAAGGCAATGGTAACACACAACACCAGCCGACAAAAATAAGAGCCAACCTTAAACCCTAATCCAAAAGAGGCTTTTATAGCCGGCCTCAAGAAGAAGAGCCAGCAGAAGCCGTCCCACTTACCTGGGGGGTCTTGACAAGAGAAAAAAAAAGAGCGGGAGAGAGTGGCGACAAAGTCGCTGAAAAGAGGCGACCGTAGAGGCAGGGAAGGCCGAAAGCGCCTGTCATGGACAGAGCCGGGGGAAGTGGCGAATATCGGGACCATGGCCGAAGCTTTGCGCAGGAACCAGAGGGAGGAGGGCTCGGGGTCGAGAGAGAAAAGAAAAAGGCGAGCCCGGATGAGAGAGTGGGGTTAGGGTTTAAAAATGGGATTTAAATAGAAAATTAGATTTTATTTAATAGAAAAAAAAAACGACAAATTTTGACGTCGCGAGTCCGCGCTCCAAACACGACAAGTTATACGTCTTTTCCTAGCAAATTCGACGTCCCGGACGCAATGGCGCAGTCCGTTTCGCGATCCGAGGTCGTTCGGAGAACCTCGTCACCGGTCGAGTCGAAAGTGCGTCAAGTTCGATTTCGTCGAAATTCTGACCTTGATGGCGCTCGTTCTGGCATTCTGACTTCTGATCTTGATCCGTCGCGGAGAATTTGAAGACGTCGAGGCCGGGGCTCGAGGAATTTGTGCTCGGTGGTGCAGAAAATGTGCACGAGGCTATCCTAAGGTCCAGTGGTCCTATAGGAACTCAATTTGGAGTCCTAACGCTAATTCCAACCTACCTGCTGTGAGCAAGAGGTCAGGAATTCCGTCCGGGATTCCAAAAGAGTGTCGAAGTGGTTTCAAGCATTCTAAGACGAGGTGGGTCCAGTGCTAGGAATCTAAGATCGTCGGGGAAGCTCCTAAAGCTAGAACCCTAGATCCTAGGAGGAAAACTAAACCTCGACAAAAGTGAGGTCAACAAGTTTAGAAAAATTATATTAGTTTTAGAGAACCAATTTTGATTTTTACTATGAATATCTACTATATAAATAATTTTTATGTTAGATCAATTAATGAAGAAGTATTAAAAACAAAAAAATGATCTTAATATAATTTGTATTGCTTTCGAAGGCAGACGATCAAGTATTAGGACAACCAAATGATGCGCATAAGCATAAATGTTAATATCAATGTATGTCGACATTATTAAAGATATGTATATAATTGTGCACTAACTAACACTATTAGTTGGTGAATGAAATTAAGAGTTTCAATTTCAATAGTTTTACATCATTGATCAATATTGGGTCCATTTTGTTAATCAGTTATGAATATATTTTTAAATGACATATAAAGTGAGGTACTTTGGTATGTGTTTTAGCAGATGATATGGTTCTAATTGGTGAAATATTTATTGGAATAAGTAAATAATTAAAACAATGGAGAAGATGTTTAGACAAATAGGTTGCTTTGATTTGAGTATATGCTATATTGGAAGATATGGTGATATCTAGATGTGATTAGTTTAATCAATTTCGATCTCTCGTATGCAAGAATTGAGATATTAATTAGAATATTTGTTGCTAGTGTTATTGTTTTAAATGGAGAATTGCTCCAAGTCTACTAAATTATTAGAGTATATCATAGTGACAAATATACATTTTATAAAACTCAATTAGGTCAAGTTGTTTTATGGATTCGAATGAAGGCCAACAATAGATAATTGGTAATTAAGTTAAATATGCTAGAAGTTGGAATATTAGGTTGAATTTCACAAAATTAGGATGATAAAATAATGAATGATTATGCTAAAAAATTAGTTAGAATGACATATATTAAATATAAGTTAATTGAACATAGATTTTGGTGGTTTGAACTTTGAGCATGTACAACAAACAATGAAACATACATTGCTCATCAAGAATCATATATTTGCTAAGGAGCTCACCATTGAGGTCATCTTGAATGAAGAATAATTAACGACAGTGTTTCCAGAGAATAAATTTTCACAAATTCGAGGAGAAGCAAGGTGATCTGGATGAGAGGGTAAAAATAAATTGGGAAGAATCTTACTCATCCATTCCATGGGCTAGTTCAAATTGAAGACAAGTGAATAAATGGGAGATTGGACAGGAGTTTGTCATCTCCAACTCGCCTTGCACCGGCCATGACTCCATTGAAAGTTTCTATGATTGAGATCGTTGAAATTATTCAAAGTAAAGAATATTTTAAGAACTTTGCACCAATGAAGGCAGACAGAAATTTTGTATATATCATAGAGATCACTACCATAATGCTGAAGAATGTCATCATCTAAGGAACTTAAATGAAGATCCAGTTAAAGTTGAAAAATTAAAGGCAGACGTCTTTGACATCTTCGGAAATAATTTTTTTCATTATGGAGAAGTCGCTATAAAGACAATTTTTCCTCCATACATGAATTGTTTTGACCAAGTCGACTCAGCTTCTTCGAAAAATGATCAGTTGGAAGGTCATTTCAGTAAACCTCTTCTTTATCTCTTCAAAAATAATTTTCATGCCACTGAACTCTGTCCTTCAACTTGCTAAACTAATTCTGCAATTCTGTCAGTTGAGTTGACAATTCATCCATTTCTCTGGCAAGTTCTTCAGTTCTCTTAAATAATTTGGCATCAACATTTACTTGCGGGGCAACTTAAGCGTCATAAATAAATTTTTAGCAACTTTTTTTTAACTGGACTGTTGTTGTTTTGTGCATTTAAAGGCCTTGAGCACCTAAAGGGGTCACCATACTCTTCTCAATAACTAATTGCATATTCCCTTCATAAGGGATATCCGCAAAGAATAATATCATATTGTACAAGTACTTCGAAATCTAATAAATTTGAAGGTGCATTCTTCTGTTCGATAGATGAGCTCACAATTGGAGCTTCAGGAGTTTCAACAATTGCAAATTCAGCAAGAAGCTGGGCAACTCTTGTAGGAACTATCCCTTCATGCTCTTTATTTGCTGGAGCAAATTGAGTAACACTATTTTCAACATCCATCTCTATAGCAATTTGAGGAGCACGTTGATCACTAAATAGTTCCTCATCCATGAGTTTACTTAAAGTGAACTTCACTGTAAAATTAAAAATAAAACTCATTAAAAGTTAATTTTACTAAATTAAAAGTATTTTCTTCAAACGTCATATATTAACTGCGCCTTCGGATCCTAATTCAAAATAATAGGACTTAGATAGGGTGCTCATTTTCTTGAACTCGTCCACTATCTATTCAGAGGCGTGGTTGCTACTTTATAGTGAGTCCCAAGCTTGTCGATGCTTCCATAGTAAGAGGTTCAATGACAACCAATGCTTCGGCAATAACTAGAGTTTCAACGTTGGTCAACAAGCCTACAGTAAGTGGTCGAGTATTGGGGATCACTTCCTCGTTCTTTCTCTACTTTAACTCTTATTCTTCTTCTCGGAAACTTCATCTTTCTTGCAAGAGAAGCTCCAATCTTCTCTTTTGAAACTTTAATTTGATCTATTATAACTTTCCCTTGATTACAAAGATCACTAAGAGAGCAAGTAAGATGAAGAAAGAAATATCACTATTAAATTATGGAGAAGTGCCCCCCTTTCTTTTCGATTTATTAAGGATAAAAATGGCCATGAAGATGAGAATACTATTATATTAATTGTTGAGTTGGTAGATATTATTATTTTCTTATTATTTTTGTGGGTTTACTATTATAGTTAAGAGAATCAAATAACTAAATATTTTCTTAAATATCCTATCACCAAGTTTAAATCATGGTCATGCAACATGACCTAATTAGAATATTCTAATTGTATTTGAAAGAAGCATGAGATTGCAATTGGATTCCAACAATTCGGCAAGATAACTTTGCAAACTGGTTTGGCTGATTTCAACCAACTTAGCTTGATAATATGAAACACCAGCCTAGCCAGTTCAGCAAATTAGTACACAGGCTAACTCAACAAGTTAGTGCAACTTCATGAGTTCGCCCCATAGTTAGACAACGTCATACTGCATAATACCTTACAAACTAGCTACATCATTGTGATTATTTCAATGTATTTTATTTTTTTGTGTAGTCATTTATATAACCATCTCTGGAGCCAATCCAAATCTATAAATAGGGAAAGGTTACTCAAGGGGTGGGCGAATATTTTTTTTTAAAGGTTTACACTAGTTTTCTTTTATTAGTAAAGTTCCTATTTCAGTTCTATACTTGAGAGATTCTTTTTTTTTTATTATTCTTTTTTGTGTTCCTACTCTTCTTCTCTTACGTCCTTATCTCGGTGGTATGAGATCACTTACAATTCAGTATTCAGCAATTTTGGTGGTTTAAACATGTACAACAAACGATAGAAAATAAACTATTTAGGAGACTTGATAGGTTGATAGAACTAGTGTCAAAGATTTCCAAATAGATAGAGATCAATCTAAGGTTATTGGATAGAAGTTGTGCAAAATGATTTGTGAAGAATATGCTTAGCACTTCAAATAATGCTAAGAAATGAAATTTTATAAAGTTAAATCCTAATAATGGTGATGTTGTTGTGGCACCCAATAAAACAACAACAAACATAGGGTCAGCCACATGATCTTTTTTCTCCATTTTGTCGTATCGAATGTCATATTTTCATTTAATTATAATAAATTAAGATAATATTTTATATAACATGCCCAAGTCTTTTTTAGGTCAGTCCACCTCTACCTTTCTTAACATAGGTCAAATCAAAAATATCTACTCTCCTAATTGGGTCATTGGATAATTGATGTTTAATGTGATCAAACCATCTAAGGTTGTTTTCTCTAATTTTGTCTATCACTATAGGTACACTTTCATGCATAGGTTGTCGCATTTCGTCTCTAAGTGTAAATTCACTCATCCACTTGAGCATTCTCATCCCAGCAATACTGAATTTTATGCTTCTCTTTTGCAGGCCAACCTTCAACACCATAAAGCATTATAGGTCTCACGATCTTCTTATAAAATTTTCCTTGTCTAAACAGTACTTTTCCATCACACAATAGGCCAGATGCATTCCTTTGCTTCAAGCATCCAACTTAAATTCTACTGATAACATACATTTCCATCTATATCACCATCACTTCTAACAAATGACCCGAGGTATCTAAAACAGTCACTCCTTTTAATGACTTCATCACCCATGTTGTGGCACTCAATATAAAATGAAAAAGAATTGATGTTTTCATGACCTTTACATATAATATTTAGAGTTTGCAAAAGTTTATGAAGCTATGTTTATGGAAATCTTAGATAAGGCGTAGAAATTAATCAACCTCTAAGCGTATGCATGTTTGCATATATTTTCTATGTACCCACGAGCTTATCCTTTTGCTTGATGCAAAACAAAGAAAACTAGGATGCATGATATAACTTAGAGCTTGCCTAAAACTCCAAAATTTCTTGGGTGAGGACGAGACAAGCACTTAGAAAATGCGCACAACTTGAAATAGCCTTTGGGGATATAGACTGCTAATACCTAATAACAACCTATCAATATTAAATTCCTATTTACCACCAAAACCCATCGCCTATCCTAAATTTTCGATTATATTTATCCCAAAACAATCTTCCATGCTCAAACCTTTTAAAATTTAAACCAATGAAAATAAACTTCATTTTTGACTTGCAGAAAATTCATGGATTGTTTTTCAATTCTAAATCAAGGAAAAGAGGTACTTAAGCATTCTATATGCCATTAAAAAGTATGTAAGTTTCCATGCAAGGCCTTAGGATCTACCTGAATTCCTGGCACTCAATATTGTGGTGGGGATAGCACAGAATTCTAATGTATTTACATAACTCACACCTAAACTTTTTTATTTACACAAATAGTACTCAATATTATCACTTTTTAAAAAATGAAATGCACATTTTCTTACATAGGTTTAAAACACCAAAATGCTATGTATGTACCATGAAAATTTAGGTGTGAGATATGTGAATACATAAGAATTGTGTGGTAAGTATGTGAATTTCTCTATTATGATTTATCTTTATGAAGCAAATTGCCAAAACAGGGTACTCTTCTTCTACTTTGATTGACACTTTCTTCATTCTAACTATTTAAAAAATAATAATATTAACCTTGAGCTTTTGCAGATCATCCCATTATCCACAGAGACATTAAATCTTCCAACATCCTTCTCACAGAAAATCTAAGAGCTAAAGTTGCAGATTTCGGCTTTGCACGACTCGGTGCAATCGAGGCCGATGCCACACATGTTTCAACCCAAGTAAAAGGAACTGCTGGATATCTCGACCCAGAATATCTCAAGACTTATCAACTCACTGAGAAGAGCGATGTCTATTCCTTCGGAGTGCTAATGGTGGAGCTGATATCAGGAAGGCGGCCCATTGAGCCTAAAAGGGATGTCAAAGAACGTCTCACTCCCAGATGGGTATGTTTAAATTTCTATCCTACTCCATATTAATTTTTTTAACTGCATTTTTAATGGTACAATACTCGAAATATGCAAATATACTAGCACCCAAGTTATTTACTCCTGCAAATATGCCTCTTTAGGGTTGGCTAACTCATGGAGGTTAATGTTGTACTGAGTTAATTAAGTGGCATGCTAATGAAAATATTTTGAATAGGACGATGTACAAATTAATTAAGTATGAACAGCTAGATATGTAAATTCATAGCAATTGAGTGGTATGTATTGACTTCATTGGAACCAAAACCCAAAATAAAACTATGAATTCCAACTCATTTTACTTCATGAAATGATATAAACAGGCAATGAAAAAATTCATGGATGGAGATGGCATCCAATTACTGGACCCAAAGCTTCCTGAGACCCCAGCAGCCTCTCTTGCCTTAGAGAAAATCCTGGAGCTCTCTTTTCAATGCCTTGCTCCAAACAGGCAGAGCAGGCCCAGCATGAAAATGTGCGCTGAGATTCTGTGGAGCATTCGAAGAGACTTCCGAGAACAATCTTCTTCTGATGAGCTCTCCCATAACTCTCAGGCTAAGTCCTCCCAACTGGAGTAAACATTTAAAACATTCAAGATTTTTACATACTTCACCAGTTAATTCCTATTTTACTTATTTAACACCTACACTTCATTTTTTACATATATACCTCCTTATCTACGCCTTAAAGTTTGTGTTTAAAATGTTAAATGTAAAGTTTAGGTGTTAGATGTGTAAATTCATAGGGATTGAGTGGGTATGTATGTAAATGCCCCTTAAAACATGGATTTGGGTCCTTTTTTAAGGAAATTCTTTTATTATCATTAGTTGATTGGAGGCGAAGTTGTTTGTATAGTTTTAGTTGTTATATGTGCACTCTTAAGTGATTTTTTTGTATGTCATCAAAATTGTTAGTTTAATAAATGTGTACAGAAATTTGGTTGTTTACTGTGAAAGGCTTTGATTTGTGACAAGTCTTTGGAAGTGGATGATCTCTATACATTTCATGTGTACTTAGATTAATAATTCTATTAAACATGCACTTATTTATGGTGGATAAATATGCATATATCATGCAATTCATTGAGCATTTTGTAAATATTTGAGAGAAATTGGAGTGAGTATATTTTGATTTAAGTTTGTTCGGGTTGGTTAATGTATTCGTGTTATGATGCACGGATATTTCTGATTAAGGAGTTGTACGGTGTCAGGTGTGTATACGTGTCCAACACACCCGGGCATGTGTAGACGTAGCTCTTGTGTGTCTAATTTAAATAATATTAGAAATAAGAATTTCTTTCTTTTATCTGTCTTTTTTTATTTTCAATTCTCTCTGAACAATAATTAAATTCAATCTGATAATTATTCTTCAATTTAATTTGAATTTTTAAAATCTAATTTATTTATATATATATATAAGTTAAAATTAGGCAAGTATATTGAAAGCAAATGTTATGATATTTTTTATTTTCTTTTTTTTTTTTGATATTTTATTTACACACATTATATTTTTTATTATAATGACATGTATGTGTCCTATAATGTCATATATTTTTAATAATAAAAGTATCCTAAGTCCTAGTCGTATTGTCTTTGTGTTCTCGTGTTCCTATCATTTTCGTGTCCTCGTATTCGTATCCATACACCATAGTTTAAGTTCCAAAATATGTATTCTCATCATTCTATACCATTAAAACATGATATGATTGTTACATAAGCTATTTTGAGAAAACTGGTTAAATTGTTTCTTTACAATTTTTTCCTTTAATATATATTTCTCCTAAAAAGCTAATATGATAGCTACTAAAATGAATTTTATGGTATTTTTAATTAAATTTCATACAGAAATTTATGCTGATAAAACTTTCCTGATTTTGATGTTGTTTGAGAGCATTCATTGTCCTCATCACAGCAATAATTTGTCTTAATGGGGTGTTATGTTAATTCTTTCTCCTATTGATTTAAGTTTCTAAGTTCATTGAACATAGCTAAAATCAAAATTTTCATATTGATACTTATAATACTCAAAATTTTGACATTTCATAAAAAATACAATCATTGTTAACTTTTAAAAGCTAAAAACACTTTTTCAGGCATATGTTCGACACAATAGTCTTAACAATGTAAATATCAAAATTTATGTTTAGTCACCTCCAAGATAATGACAGCATCTCCCGAAAAATGGAAGATTGATTACGTCCGTCAGACTAGACATTTGTGCCGAAAAGGGCGTAGATTAGCTCATCCACACAAAGGTTTGACCGGACATTATATTCTTTTCCACAAAATGAGCGGCGCTCTCTTTATAAATGGATGAAGAAAATCTAGCATTATTATTATATATTATTTATTTTATTTCATGACACACTCATTCTATTAATGATATAGCTAACCACACATGTCATTGGAAGGAATTTTTTTTAAATGCAAAAAGATTGCTTTTGGAAGTTGTTTAATCACTCTATGGAATCATAAGCAACTATTCAGACCGATGAAGGGCCGGATAGCACTCGGCTCGTCCTCTAGTATAAACGATCCAACATTTAGTCCTAATGAAGGTAGAAAATGCAAATTTATATCTTATTTACATTGATAATGATGATAATGAAGCATTAAAAAAGGTTGATTTTTTATTTTTATTTATTTTTATGTTTAACTTCTCTTTAGCACCAGAAAAGATTGTTGGCGTTCAAAATATACGGGAGAAGTTTAATGTTAGGCATCTTACATACGATCAATATTTCTCATCTTGAAGCTCTAGAAAAGGCCAATTTGACTTGAAAAAGGTTATGGATCATCTTGTAACATGGGATATCCTCAATCATATTAAACTAAACTATTGAGGATTGGCAAAAAAACACTTTAGATTTGCTTCTACTAAGTACTTAGGTGGCTCCATCATGTTCATTGCACACCAAAATTTCTTTTAAAAATATTTAATAATTAATTAATATTAAATTATAGTTAGTAATAGAATATAATGAATAATTAATGTTTAAAGATAAAAATCTTACTATCATAGGTTTTACACATTATAGATTGCAGAATGGAGGATTTTAGAGAACCCGAGAAAAGAATGCTGACATTGATCATGACATCAACCTTTGATCGTGTGCATAATTTAATATATTTATCTTCTCATTTATGAAAACTTAATATTAATATATTATATTATATTAAGTAGCATAGATATATTATTTTGGTAGCTAGTCATGTTGAAGATATATAATTCATATATCTTGGCGATACAAAATAATGCTAGGTTATTTTTTTATGAATGAAGATTATATTTTATCTGGAGAAAAATTAAGTAGCATAATAATATATGGTAAAAATAGGGAAGCTCTAATGATACAAACCAATGCAATAATCCAAGTAAGAACCTATGCTTATTAACATAATCATATAAAGAGAGATCTAATTTAAGAGCCCAAGTAAGAAGAATATATTAAAATTTACAATTTAGGTTTAGATGTTTGCATTTTGAAATTAAAATATTATTTTTGAATTTTTTATAATCACCTTTAAACATCTAAAGGTTGGTCATTTCTTTGATTTTAGAATATGAAGAATATTGAATTAATGCATATGGTTGGCGATAATTCTCTATTAATGGCCACACACTTCTTTTTATCTCTAAATTTTTATGTTCTTCTTGAATTATTGTACACTAAAAGTCATTGTAATGCCTTTAAATAGTGTTAATATGTAACAAAAAAATTAATATTTGAATGATGAAAATATTGTAAAAATTTCTTATCTTGTGACTAAGTGCTTGGCGGCCTAACTTGGCTTTCTTAGTGAGCGCAATTGTTTATCATTAATTTCGTGCCAGTAACTTCAAGGTCACTTTTGAATCCCTCACCTCTTTCCCCACATTCTAAACATCATCTAATATCAGCATTGTATCATTCCAACTCTTAGTACCACGCCAAAGCTCTTCGAGTAACTCTCAAGCAGGTTTGGTTGAATGGCAAACTAATCATGTTAATCCACACCATGATAATGACTTCATACCTACCAAATGTTAGCAAAATACTCCAAATTATAATTATCAACTTTTAGCTAATCTCCACAATGATTTTGAGGCATTTAAAGCACTTAAAACATATTTTATAAATGATATTCCATTTTAGTTCAAATTAGCCCAATCTAGATTATTTTGGCATTCCTTTTACCATACCTCTCCAAAATCCTTATATTTAACATAAACTCCAAATCACACATACATGTCTTAATATAGTCATTGATGGCCATTTCTTACCATTTAATCCTCATTATACTTAATATTAAAAGACAACCCTAACAAGCTCAATTTAGCCCATGATGAATTAATTTTAATTCCCCTATCACCACATCACTCTGAGCTCTTTCCTTTTTTCTCATAAACTCTAGATCACCACTACACATCCCAAACTAAATATTCATATTCATTTCCAACCAATAATTTATTTGAAAAGCTTATCACCTCATTAAATTTAGTTTCTAAGCCAAAACTAAATATTTTGCACTATAATGAAAATATTATATTTTTCTTATTGTGCTTGATGGGTTAACTATTGAAATATATTTCTCAATTCTATATTGTGTTGACAGCAGAGAATAATAAGAATTCTATCATGTCTATGTTACAATGACTATTGTATACACAAATGGGTATACTGGAGTTTTTAAGAATAATTCTCTTATTGAATTGAGCTCCACGGGTCGAAGTGGCTAAATTGAGCTCACTTGTCGAAGTGACTAAATTGAGCTCACCTATCAAAGTGGCTAAAGCAGTTTTCTTTAACATCTAGCAACTCAGGAAATCTCTGAGGTGCTGCCTCCTTCCGGCTTACCGGAAATCTAAAACTAACACATTTCCTAAGAGTCCTTTAAAAGAATCTCATCCATCATTCTCTCTCTCTCTCTCTCGCATCCTCTTTGTGATATAAGGTCTTTTATTAGATTGTATGCACTCACGAATGATACAAGACCCCACGTCCTAAAAAAGGATTCAACAAATTTGGTGTTTTTTTTATTATTATTAACGAATATTTTTTTAAATGTCAAACTCTTAGATTATCCTCCTTCAATAATTATTCAATGCTCATTTTGTAATCATTCCCTCTATTTATATTAATCCTTACTTTGATGACTCGGATTAACATTTAAAAATCATTAAATATTAGATTTTTTTTTTCTAACGAAAAGAACAAACCGTTATCTAGATTAAGCTTCATATTCCTTTATTTTTCTTCTTATATTTTAGTATTTTCATATCTTATCTATTCATATTCTATATTCATTTTCTCTTTTTTTATTTACATCCATTTAATTCTAAGCGACAAAGGAGGAAAATTTTTCAGCTATTCCACAAAACAAATATAGCAAACTTTTTTATCACTCAAATTAGAGCTCCCAATCATAGAAAAAAACAAAGCAACTTATAATAAAACAAATAGCTTTTAAAACTCAAAACTTTGTGAATTTTGCTCGAACATTATGAACTGCCGAAAGTTGATCGGAATTTTGACTCGGATCGAGCTCAACTCGAAATAAATGAGCCAAGCTACGAGTCAAAATTTTGAATCAATTTTCATTTTTCAAACTGACCCAACTAGCCCCAGAATCGAATAGTTAATAATTCTCGTGATATTATGACTTTGAATTTAGTAAATTCAGCTCGAAGATTCGCTCGAATATTGAAACCCGGATAGTTAACAGCCTTCCAAACCCTAGGAGACGTCCAGCCTCAGCGCTCGGCCGGCTCAAACCTTACACAGCCCAGTGCAGCACAGTTGGAGTTATCTCCAACATTGAAGAATATTTCTCACATGACTCGCTTTATTAGGACAACAGAAAGCATATCCATCTCACTCACTCCTTATAACCAGTCTTCCCTCTTCGCTACATTTCAACTTCTCAAGCTGGAGACAGTTCTACTTCTCCTGCAATAAATTATTATTCAATTATACTCTCTCTGATTGAAAACGAGCTTTCTACTGCCCTGCCGGCCACCCCTCCTTCATATATATCTCCCACATAACCACCTTCTACAAACCACCATGGAAAGCAAGCATCACATGAAGCTCAAGGCTGACTCCCCGGAACCCGCCATGCCCGGGGATGACAGCGCATCCGGTGCGTCCTCCACGCATGCCGGAAGGTACTACGAGTGCATCTTCTGCCGCAGAGGTTTCTCTACCGCGCAGGCGCTCGGCGGCCACATGAACATACACCGGAGAGAGCGGCCGAGGATTCGGCCGGCTACCGCGCTGCCTCTTAGAAGAGAGGAGGGCTACCATCCTTACTTGAGAGATCAGCAATGGCATCCTCCGACGCAGGCGGCCGAGAATTACGTCGTGTATTTCCCGGAGTCTTCTTCTTCGATGGAGTTGGATAGTCCGAAAGGGCAACGGCGCGCGGCGGGGAAGGAGGTGGAAATGGAGGATCTGGATTTGGAGCTTCGGCTTGGTCATGGTGGAAGACATGAGGAACCATGATCATTGATCAATATAATCATCATTATCATATGTCTTATCTTTATTTTATTATTTGTTTATCATAAGTTTGTTATCTTACATTATTTTTAGCTAATTCAATGTGTTTTTGTTTATCTATGTTGTCATAATTAAGAAAAATTTACATAAATGTCATAATTTTTTGTGTATTTAGATATCTATCATTGAAGTTTAATATTCATATTTATATTTATAATAATTTTGTTGTAATAAATCTGTTAAAAAATTAAATATTATGAAGATAATATAGATATATATATAATCTTAGATATTGATTAGTATCGTAATCAAAATTATTTAATATTATTATTTTGTGTTGGTATTAAAGTAAATATAGTAATCAATAGGGAGCAAATTAAAAAATGGATCAAATGCATTATAATAAATTTGAATTTTTTATGAAGTTAGTTATGTGGTAATGAGGGAATGATTTAGATAAATTTAATTAATTTTTATTTTATTTTATTTTTAATTATGAAGAGATTTATTTATTAATACATATATATATATATATATTTACTTTATTTTTGTTTGGCAATGGTTGTTTGTATTGGGATATTGTGTCTTACTTGACCCTACTTTTTCTTAATTTATTACATTCAATTAATTTAAGAGAAAGGTGAGTAAAATAAATTTAAAAAAAAAAGTTTATATTTTTAAATTAGGAAGCTCTATCAAATGTTTGAAGATTTTAATTGTGTTGTTTATTTTAATTTTAGTTGGAGGTTAGCGTCATTGAAAATGTCTAAATTTGAATCTTTTCGGCTATTTCTATATTGTGTTTCAGTGAAATTTCTTAGTGATGTGGACTATTAATTTATTAAAATTTGGACTTAATTCACTGACTTATTTGAGAAAATGATAATAATTTCTCGAGGCATTTACATGCGTACTACCCAATTTCTATATATTTACATATCTTATTCTAAACTCTACTTTTTTAACATTTGTAACCTAATATATATTTTATATCATGTCGAAGATATCATTAATATAACTTTTAAAAAGTAAAATTAATTTTTCCATGCACAAGGAAGGTGACATTTAAGTTTTGACCATCTGATGGTCTGGTTAGGAGAGTAGATGTTTTAGATTCGACTTATGTTAAGAAAGGCAGAGGTAGACCAAGAAAGACTTGGACATGTTGTATAAAAAATGATGTTAATTTATTGGAATTCAGTGAAAATATAACACTCAATAGAACGCAATGGAGAGAAGTGATTCCTGTAACCGACCCCACTTAATGCGATAAAGGCTTGTTGTTGTTGTTGTTGTTGTTGTTGTTGTTGTATAAGGTGACATGTATGTACACAAGTGAAGTTTAGAGGTTAGATATGCAAATACATTGGAAAATGGTATGCATTAAAGTCTTAATTTGTTTGATCTTATAGATATACTCTTAAATTTAATGATTTTAAAAAATATAAAATTTTGACTTATTTTAATCTTAGGATCTCGTATCGCTCGTGAGTAAATAATAACTCGTGAAGATTTTATTTTTTGCAGAAAAAAATATAGAAGAGAGAGATATGTGTGTAAGACTCGAAAATAGCCTTAGAGATTTGAACCTCCGGTAAGCCGAAATGTCGGGCTCATCCGAGAGTTTTCGAACTATAAGGTTTCTTAGGGAGGGAGGGAGGGAGGGAGGGAGGGAGGGAGACCCTCTCTCTTAGATTTTCCTTTTATACATGGATTAAAAAATAATAAAAAAATATTTTCAATGTTGCAAGACTTTCATTTAAGGTGTTTTGATGTAAAGAATGGGCCTATATGTCCTTGCTGGTAATGATGACCATCTATAGTAGTTATATCTCTTTAGGTGGGCTAAGTCGCTCCCCACGGGTGGAAGTAGACAATTTCAACAACTTAGAAATAATGGGCTCAGTTCAGCCACTTTGGCAAGCGAGCTAGGTTGAGTTACTTCAACAGATAGGCTCAATTCAACCACTTAAGTAGGTTGCTCCGTTCCACCACTTTGCCAAGTTGGCTCCGGAATATGTATAAAAAATCTCATTCAATCTAAGCCAAAAAAGAGAAAAAAAAAATCAATAATTTGGATATTCTTAACATAAATCAGCCAATGGAAGAAAATTTTATCGTTTACACAACATCTGATAAAAAATATTATATATATTAGATTGACCAGTGGCTATTAGACGAGTCTTCTGATCAATCTCATGTGCATAAAAATTTCATTCTACCAACTAAAAAGTCATGATAGGCGGCACAATATATATAGAGATAAAACAACGAATTTGATTTTAAATAAACTGAGCAAAAGCAATTACAACTTTTTTGTTTCTAATTCCACATAAAAAATTAAACCAAAACAAAATCAAATTGAGTGATTCCATGCTTTTAGTTTTGGCTTTAATTTACATCCATATCCAGTAGTGCTCCTTCCAATACCACATCTTCTGTCTAAGTGAGAGATCACAATCTAGGCAGAAGTAATATACATACATACATACATATATATGTGTGTGTGTGTGCGCGCGCGCGCGTGCGCGTGTGTGCATACCTATATTGTATATATATATTTATATATATGCTGCAGTCGTGGTCTGGTGGTTAGGGCGGAGTTCACTGTAAGTCTCCTCAAGGTCACGGGTTCGATCCCTCCCGTGGTGCGGACGGGTTAGATAGGCACATGAGAAATCGATATTTGCAGTATGACCAAAAAACTATAAATACCTATTTCCTTACACACACACACACATATATGTATTTATGTATGTATGTATGTATGTACCTATATTGTATATATGACAATCTCAAATGTTTCTCTGGAAAATTCTCAAAATAAAATCAAACGAAAATGAAAATCTCCAATATTAAATCAATAAGACTGTCCTTATTTCTATTGTCTTTCCCATTGACTTCAAACCACCTATAGTAAAAAAATATATATATTATAAAAATACCCCTATGGATTTTTTTATAAAATTTGATTTGAACTTGCAGGCTATAACAACCCAAATAAGTAAATACGCGGTTTAGCAATCACAACAAAACACACAACTCACTGTCTTTACAACTATCTCCAGCAACAATTTATGTTACATTGACATTTGTTTAATTACACGCTCATATTTGATTCCATTCAATTGGAATTGAATTGAAGACTCTTTCAAATTCTAAACTTCTGTAATTAGACAATATATTATTTTATTATTAAGTAATTACTTCAGTCACTTTAATCAGTCAAAATATTTTATTTTTTTTTTTCGGTTAAAATTTGACAAAGCGGTTGTTCGGGTTAGTTTCAATAGAGCCGAGCCTACAAATGAAACCTGCATATATATATGCGTATAAAGGTTGGCTAGAGGCTTTTAGATGAGTCTCCCGACCAGCTTCATGTGTCTAAGAATTTCATTATAGACATAGGAAGGATCGAACCCGTGACACCAGCAGTCCTACAAACTTTTCCAACTAAAAAATCACGATAAGTGCACATATATGTATACACGTCGAGTACTTATAAGTAGGGGTGTAAACGAACTGAACGCAAACAAACATAACTAATGTTCGAACACTTCACTGTTTGTGTTTGGTTTGTTTAACAAACCGAACGAAAAAAATTTGTTAGTGTTCGTCTCGTTTGCTTATCGAACGAATTGAACATAAACTTTCTGGCGAACCGAACACAAACTGTTCACGAACAACGAGTTTTTCTGACAACCCTAGCTTTGATAGCATACTTCCTCAAAATGAAGCAAATTGATCAGGTATTCCGTACACATCGGATAATTCATACTTCCTCAAAATGAAACAAACCGAATAAGGAGTTTAGGGTTTTGTTTAGAGTTTTGTTTTAATATATAGTATAGTATATTAATTATAATATTATAATATTTATATTAATATAATTAATAATATAATATTATTATTGTTATTAATAATTTATCATATATTAGAATTTATAGAAGTTTAATTATTTAAAATATGATAATTTTTTATAATATATAATTATTTTTAAAATATCATAAATTATATATATATATAATAATTTTAAATTATTTTATATTTTGAACAATAAAGAACATAACACGAACGAACACATCACTGTTCGTGTTTGGTTCGTTTAACAAACCGAATGAAAAAAATTATTCGTGTTCGTCTCGTTTGTTTATCGAACGAATCGAACACGAATTTCTTGGCGAACCGAATACGAACTGTTCGCAAACAACGAGCTTTTTTGACAGCCCTACTTATAAGAATGTCCAGTCGCTTAATTATGAAAATTATTTATATATATATATAATATCCATAATAATTTTTTAAAAAAAATTTAGAACAATAAAGACTAGTTTTGAAATTTTTATATGTAATATAAGACCAATTAATTATTTAATTATAAATTCAAAGATTTTCTGTGTAATAATATTTAAATTAAATTCTCCTTAAATTCTTTACCAAAAAGCCCCCGAGAGTCAATGTTTAAAACTGCCATGTGCAATTAATTACCCAGTCAAATTTGAATTCAAAGTTATAAGGAGAATGTGACACGTGGAATTGGATGATTGGGTCATATGTTGGTAGGTCCGGGAGCTTAGCTGTCATGAGATTAGGGCTGGTCTTTTGACAATGTACTTTGTAATTCACGGGAGGAGCTCAGTTAACTGCCTTTTGGTAGCAAAAGAATTATTATTATTATTATTTTCTTTAGTGCAAAATTGGATCTTTTTATGGCCGCACATCTCTTAAATAATTTATTTTTTAGTGCTCATATTCTCTCTCTAAACATCATTTTGATTAACACTAATTTGGAGCATATGGTTATTCTTTTCATATTCATCATTGTAGCTTATGATCGAGCAACATCTCTCTCTTCCCTCTCCCTCTTCCCTATATATCATATAAAATGCATACATATGTTCTGCATATATATATATGTTGTATTGTTGCGCAATTGATCTGCTCACAAAAGCTTCGTGTTCGATTCGTTCGATAAGCAAAACGAGACGAACACGAATAATTTTTTTCATTCGAGTTTGTTAAACAAACCAGACACGAACAAACGATGCGTTCGTTCGTGTTCAATTCGTTATTGTTCGAAATATAAAATAATTTAAAATAATTATATATATATAATTTATGATATTTTAAATAATTAAAATTTTATAAATTATAATATATGATAAATAATATAATAATATTATAATTAATATATTATACTATATATTAAAATGAAATCCTAAACAAAACCCCAAACGCTTTATTGGTTTGTTTCATTTTGAGGAAGTATGGATTACTTGATGCGTACAGAATACCTGAGCAATTTGCTTCATTTTGAGGAAGTATGCTATCAAAGCTAGGGCTGTCAAAAAACCTCGTTGTTCGCGAACAGCTTAGTGTTCGGCTCTCCAAGTAAGTCTCGTGTTCGATTCGTTCGATAAAGAAACGAGCGAACACGAACAATTTTTTTCGTTCGGTTTGTTAAACAAACTAAACACGAACAACTGATGCTGTTCGAACATTTCAAACACGAACACTAACTTTCGTTCGTTCGTGTTCGGTTCGTTTACACTCTATATATATATATATATATATATATATATATATATATATATATATATATATATATATATATATATATATGACATTTATATATATGTCACATAATTCTTATGTATTTACATATTTAATATCTAAACTTTCCCTGAAATAATGAGTGTAAAACTAAATATGATTTAGTGAGGGTAAAAATTTTTTAATTAAGATAAACTAATCTTAAGTAATTTCGAGCCGCCGCAAATATTAGTCAAAAGATAACAATATTGTTGTAATTTATATAAAAATGTCATTATACTATATTATCATTCAGTGTATGTCATTCCTTACTGTCCTCCATCATATAAATAATTTGTGAAGCTAAATAGATAATGGAATCTTAATTATAACATTAAAGTCAATATAGTATATTAATCCGAATGCTAGCTGCACATTAATTATTTATTATTGTGACAATAAAATTAGTAAGCTTGGGATTTATCAAATTTTAAAATATACATAATTATCATTATCGATAAGCATCATCATTCAAATTGCATATCCCAGATGAGGAACAGATGCTAGAGCGGAGCGGAGCTCGCGAGTGGAATTGATCAGAAGCATCTGTCTAACTAGAAGAGTTTCTTTTAAGTAGATTGGGGCTACGGCGACAACACCTCACATTACAGTACAGAAAAGTTTTGTAATTGTACCAATATATATGTATATATATATATATATATATATATATATATATATATGTATGTATGTATATATGTATATGTATATGTATATGTATATCGCGTTTGTAAGCCGTCTTTGTTTTCTTCGTTCAAATTGTTATAATTATTTATGTGATTTTTCAACAAAAACACATACCCTAATATGGGAAAATTATTTCATACGGACAATGTACGCATCGTTGCGTACGGATTCCCTAAATAATCATTGAATAACCACTTAATAACCTCTGCGATAGTGTATTTTTGTATTTTAGGATTATCGAAAGGTTATTAGCGGGTTATTGCGGCATTATTCCGAACAATCAGCGAATAACCTTCGCGGTTTCATTTTATATTTTTTAGATGTTATTCGGGGTATTATGAGGTTATTGGGAGCTTATTGCTCAAATAACATTGCAATAACTTTCTAATAACATGTCAACAACCCCCGCAGTTTCATTTTAATGTTATTCATGGGTTATTCGTTGGTTATTCAGTGGTTATTCGGGGAATCCGTGCACAGCGCTGCGCACGTTATCCATATGGAATAATTTTCCCTCTAATATGAGGCCAAAAAAATGGAAGAGGAAGGACAAATGGCAATCCAACTCCATTCAAAATTGACTTACAAAATAAGCAAAAATGAAATCATATACTTTTTTATCTCAAAATAAAATAATAAAGTATAGATAAAAACTTAAAATCATATAAAGTATAAAATCTTATCCTCCACTAACTACGAGAAAATATTAGGTGCATTGCACGTTTCAACAACCAGTCAATAAGAGTATAGAGGATCTGTGTCCCTACCCTCTCTATCCTCTTATTGGCTGGCCTCAGGTGCGTGCAACACATCTAATATCCAAATATTTCATGTCATATAAAAAATATCATCATTCTAATTTTAGAAAAATGAGAGACCAATTTTAATGCGTAAATAATGGAGGTAGGCCAAAATGTAAATACATACAAATTATGTGGTATGTATATAAAACCTTTTTTTTCTATTTTTATAAAAAAAAAAATTAATTATAATAAACTAATCTTAATTAACTTAAAATAAACTAATCTTGAATATTTTCGAGCCGTCGCAAATATCAGTCAAAGTTTGACAATATTCTTGTAAGGTATATAAAAATGCCAATAGACTATATTATCATTCAGTGTATGTCATTCCTTACTGTCCTCCACATATATAATTTGTTAAGCTAATTAATAATGTATAGATAATGGATATCTTATAACATTACAATCCAAATAGTACATTAGTTGGAATATATATGTAGATATTATGGTCATTATTCTTAAGTATCATCATTCAAACAAACTCCAATATGAGTCCAAAGAATTCTTTAGAAGGAAGAAAAAAGGACAAATGGCATTTTAAGTAGACAAGCAAATTTAACTCATATAATAAGCCAAATGTATTTTGGATGGAAATGAAATCATATAGTTTTTATATCAGAATAAAATAATACATATAGATAAAGCATAAAACAATATATATGATAGTAAAAGTTTTATCCTCTCTCTGTTACCTAATTTTAAGCTTTTTTGTTCAGTATTTTCTTGTTTTATGTTTTTCGTTCAAGAACAAAGCGTATCAAAATATCAAGATGTTGGGAGAGATCGTGGAAATCAATTTGAGAGGTCTAGAGTAAAAATTAAAACAGAAGCGTACGGAATAAGAAAATATAAAGATCACCGGATTTAATGCGCGGAAAAACCATGAACGGGGAAAAAATCTCGGAGCCATACCACACAAAGATATCTATTATAAAGAAAATGAAGCGAATTTGTCCAAATGGCACCGCACTTGAGCTTTTCTTTTCTTTGGAACACTTGAAGAAAAAGACAAAGGAGAATTAGAGAAGAATGATATATTTTTATATGTATGCCTAAAAGCTTATAGTGAGCCATTTATTTCCTTCGATTTTGCTGCCCTACTTGGTTTGATTATTGCGCCCTTTCAAGCTGATGGGTGTTGGTGTAATCCAAAGCTTGGATTTAAAAAGGTTGTAATGTTTTTTAGTTAAAGATTTTGTAAAAATGGCAATCGGCTAATCCTAGGTAAATTGTTTGTCGTGAATGTCTTGCCAAATAAGCAATTTATGTGTTTGTTGCGTGCATGGAATATTTGGTTATTCGTAGTGGCATAGCTGAAGTATTGTCACAACAGCTTAGTCAGACGATTTATTTAGTCCCAAGTTCATTTAGGAGACATCGCAAACATATAATGTCAATAATTACAGCAGCCAAATACTCTAAGTTCAGATTATGTGGATAAACATGAAACGGTGTTGCTTCTTTGTTGTCTACAAGATGGGTGTATTACGTACAAAGGTACAAAAACTAGTTGTTGATTTTTGGTCAGAAGAATCCCCTGCCCAATCTGCATCCAAATATGTTTGAAGCTGAAGATCACCATCTTGTAATGCAAAGCTTAGAGCTAGTTGTGCCCTGCAAATACAACAAGAGTGATTATGCATATGCTGACACAATTGGTTGTTTGCAAAGGAGATGTCCAGACGTGTGATAGTGATGTACTTCAATTCTCTAATTATTTGGCAATATTCCATTGGGCTTTCCAATGGTGTGGCTAAATGATCACAATCATTCATCTTAGCAGGTAAGGACTTGAACTTGGTTTGCAGCCCAACATAATTGTATCGTAGAGGAGGTGTGTGAGGTAGTTGTGCATGTGACTTCAATACTGAGATATCTTGAAACCTGTCAAAGTTGTTTAACTTGAAACCGAGAAATTAGTTGGGTAGTTAATTCATGAATGTTAGTGGGATTGTCTCCTATTATAAAAATGTCATCGACATGTATGAGTACATAAGTATGTTGTTCCAATTTATGGGAGATGAGTAAAGATGGATCCTCCTTGTTGGTATGAAAGCCCAAGTTGAAGAAAAATTTAGAGATGATTGCAAACCATTGCCTCAGATGAGTCAGTATAAATATTTCTTAAGCAAGCATAGATGATTTGAAAATTGTGGATTAGTGAAACCTTTAATTTGTTGCATGTACACCATTTCTCTTAACTTGTCATAGATGAAAACATTATAAACTTCAAATTGCATGATAGGCCAATTTTGATAAAGGATATGGCAACTAGAATATGGATCGTGACCTTCTTTGAGATTAGGTTGAATGTTTCATAATAATTGACTCCATATTCTTAATTATAGCCCTGAGTGACGGGCCATGCATTGTATCAAGCTACTATATTGTTAGAGTGAAATTTAGTACAATGTGTTCATCTAAAACAAAGAATCGACTGATTGGGTTGAGATGGGACAAGTTCCCAAGTGTCTTGAGCTTGGAAAGCTTAAAATTCCTCATTGTTTGGTGTCGATGGGCAAATTTAACCGCCTTGGTATAAGAGGTGCGGTCGTGTGCTGTATTTGGTAAGAAATGTTGAGGTTTCAGATTGGCTTCAGTTTGCCAGTTTTGGTTATGGTTCACATTGTGTGTGTGTTAGATGGTGGTAGTGATGTTATGGTGGTTTGATCATTGCTAGGAATCATTGGTGGGAAGGGAGTTTGGAGAGGAGGTTGGGGCAGCAGGAACTGGTGATGTAGGAAGGATGTGCACATGATCAGTTGGGCGGCATTGTGTGTGGCTGATCAGTAGCCTCTAATAGAAGTAGGTGCTAGGAGAAATGGATTAGGGGAATGTGCCTCGGTTTCATATGATGGAGAACTTGGAGATTTGCAAGGAAAAAAGTCTTCATTAAATATCTCATGTTGGGAAACAATGATTTTGTGTGGTTAAGGGTTATAACATTTGAATCCTCTATGGACCAAGGAGTAACTCATAAAGAAACATAGAAGCAAATGTGGAGCCAATTTATGAGGTGTCAGAGGTGTTGACCTCATTTTTGATGAGGTCTTCTCTTCTTCTCTTTAGTACTTAGGATCTAGCCTTAGGCTTTTCCTTTGACTATCTTAGAGGACTAGAATTGGGATCCACCTTTTAGAAATTCAAACCACTTCTTAACTCCCCGCAAACTCCACAAACTCGACTATAGACCCCTAATCACCTAGAGGGTCGAAATCAAATGTGGAAGTTTAAAGGATGAG